>JACEII010000065.1:858881-927421 GCA_014332785.1 Antheraea mylitta | reverse complement strand
TTTTTTTTTTCGATAACAAGGTAAACGTAAAACGATGTTATATAATTTGATAAAATTCTTATACATACCATACAACCTAAATACAATAGCGCTGTTTGTTCGTTAAAGTTTCAACTAATCTCATATGATTACAGATGAGAAAATTCAGTTTTCTTTTTTTCGAACTGACTACGCTATTGTCCTAGCAAGGTCTTAACAGCTTCACCGAACTACTAAGGCGAGCGCTCATAAGGCACTCAGCCGATTTTATTTTTGACAACTAGCTCAAGGGTGCGCGGCACATCTCGGCTTGGCTGTTGCCTGTTACATGCAAATCGCGTCCTGTCTTAGCTAACCTAGCTAACTATTTATATATGTATGAGTTGTTAAGACGTATATGTGTACCAAGCATACACGCTTCAACAACTCCTCCATATATTTATTATCGGAAAATTAAAGTTTTATCAGTTCGAAAAGGGAAAAAAATAAATCCCTTCTACTTTCATGTGTAAGCGTATGGGCGTGCACGTGTGTGGAGGTGATAGTGTAGTGTTGTAGCAGTGATGTAAGTTTTTGTGTTACACTGTATCACGCTAGCAGCGTACTCAAGGGCTCTCCGCCAAGGGATCGGACCTAGACTTGAGTCGTGTTGTGGTTTCGCGGGCGTAGGCGTGAACACGCTCTGTTTCGAGAAACAGGCTGGTACTGATCGTTCGCTGCCGTAATTTCGTCGAGAGGATCGGTAAAAATATGTCGCGGATGTCTTTTATAACGCGCAGCGTTCGGTACGGGTTCGTAATCCGCGGCGGATACCACTAACGGACTGGGATGGTAACAAAATTCTGTTTATTTATAAAGTTATTTATGTCACAGCAAAGGCTTACAGGCGGGAAATGAAACACCGCGCCGTTCGCATCGGCTCTGCAGGCGTCCGGCGCGCGCGTTCAATCAATTCCGCGCTTTTAGCGCTTATAAAGCCGTGACGACGGGTTTTTGTTATCGAATACAGGATTTATATACTAGACACAATTTATTGTCTCTCATCGAAAATTGACATACAAACGTAGATTAATCATTCTAAACAATTTTTTTTGCTGTATATGAGTTCCTTATGAATATTCTATTATTATTATTCTTTATTTATATTTATTATTCTTTATTTTTCTTTTTTAACAGTTTAGTTCGTGGTACCATCGAATATGCATCTGTAGTTTGGTCACCCTGTTACATCATACATTCTAAATCTACTGAAGCAGTTCAAAGACAATTTTCAAAAATTTTATGTTACAGGTATGGTCATGCTCGCAGTGTCTCTTCATACTATGACAGATTAAATAAATATAACATTATACCATTACATGTTCGTAGAATTCAACATGATCTAGTATTTCTTCATAATTATATTGCTGCACAAGTATATTTCATCTACCTCCTTGCTAGAGCCTCTTAATTTTAACACCAATTTCAATTATCGTTTTCCTAAAATTTCCTTATTCTTAAAACTTATATGAATAATACTTCTTATTTCAACCCAATTGTACGTATGACTCGTATATATAATGAGCTTGCAAGCAAACACATTTCATTAGACATATTTGACCATCGGGCATTCAAATTAAAAAAAAAAACAATTAAACACATTTTATATCCATGACCATCTCAACAACAGTTTCTATATTATATTTTAATATTCATTATTTATGTTTGCTATCCTGTTTTTTTTCCATGTGGTAATTTTAGTTTTCATAAATGAATTCATTTGAACTTTTTCGTTTATTCTTTTATATATAGTTTTTTAAATCCAATGCATCGAAATATTTAAACAATTATTATTTTCTTATTATTATTATGATTATTGTAAGTTCATGTATTGTGTTGTTCATGTTGTATGTGATAAAGCGTTTTAGGTCTTCAGTTTACTTTTTTTATTATTGTTATTGTAATATTATTTTTGATTGTTGACTGTTGCTTTATCCATACGTAAATAAATAAATCCCAATCATATTAATTGGGAGTATGTAAGCCTGATTACAGGCGAATATAAAAAGCAGCTGCATTATGATTATGAATAGAACTGTTTCGAGTTGGCAATATTACAAGCAAACAGTATTCCCTACGGATTCGACAATTCGTAGAAATTATCAATGAATAATACAAAGTTTTTTCTTTTTAAATTAGGTTTTGTATTTGTAAAGTAGACGATGTATTTTCATTCAACAAATTCCCTGAATCGCCGTTTATATTGTTAATTTTAAACGTATTTTCAAAATGAAATAAAATCGCACTTAAAACATATTTCATGTTAAACTATAAAATTATTTATTGTTAATACAAGGTAAAGATTACTTACGTAAACGTTAAAATCTCGGGCGTGAAATAGCGTCTTAATTATACAGCCCCCAGTAGATTTTCCATTATGCCTACTGTAATTAAAATTTGCAATGGATTATTATTTCCAATAAAGCAAAAGTAGATTTTTTCCGATATTCGAAGTCAGTCGGTAAAAGGTTGTTAATGTTGAAAAAAAAAAGAATGGTTCGTAATGTGGTGCGTAAAGTCCTTTATTTATAAAGTAATTATATAATACATATAATTATAATATATAATTATAACAGAATAATCGACAATAGTGTAAACAACTTTTGTAAAATAAATCATCAGCGTAATCCATTATTGATGTATAGTCGTTATTCAGACCGCAACACGAGCAGTAGTCCGGTGAAGCTGTTAAGACCTTGCTGGGTTAATAGCGTAGTCATTTCGAAAAAAAAAGACCGCCACACGAGGATTACTCCACGCGACAAAGAAACCTACAAGGTTTACTTATAAATTTTATTAAACTGCGTAACGAAACTAGCTTGGCAGTTTACGATACATTTTATATAACAGCGTTTTATGTATATAAAATTTATCGTCCATAATTGAGCGATAAATCGCCTACGGACGGCGGCTCTCGGCGTTCTATTATTAATTTCAACCGAGCGACCGCAAATTTATTTTCAACGAAATAATGAAGAGGGGCTATCTTTCGAGTTAAAAAGAAAACGACAAGACAATAGCTCCGTCGGGGGCCGACAATTAAAGCCCGGCCGCGGCGACGTTGGATACAGGCAATTTGCAAACTCATTTGCGCCATTAAAATAGGTGACGTCCGAGTGCTTACGATGTCAACCGAAAAATGAGTAATATTTTTCAAGTGTGCTTCACCTTGTATAGGAACGTCCTGGAGTCAAGTACTTTAATAATTATCTCTTACTAGGTAGTAATTATTATTTGTCTACATGGTGCTCCTACTTTTCTATATAAACAGGTAAATAACTTATTACAAGATAATGTTTTTTATTATCAAATCCATATATAATCCATTTAAAATACTAAGTCGATAATGGTTATCAATTGAATTTTATTAAGGGAATATTTTTGTCTTGTAAATTATTACTGTTGTAATTATGTAAATCTCGCGAATTATGTAAATCTCGTGTACCCGATAGGTTAATTCATATTATCCGCGATTATCTCACTGATAGAACATTCCGCTTCAGAGTGGATGGTGAACTATCGCTGCCCCACCCGATACGCTCAGGTGTGCCACAGGGCTCCATGCTCGCGCCCACGCTCTTCAATCTGTTCATCAGTGACCTACCTTGGTCTCGGTGGGTAGAGGTAGGTTGTTACGCTGATGATACCGTTATTTACACTTCCAGCTGGCGGTCGGACTTTCTTAGGAAGCGCATCGAAAAAGTTGTTCATACTCTCGGTGAATGGTTTCGTCGATGGCGCATAGAAGTTAATTCCGATAAGAGTGGCGCAATACTCTTCGATCCCACGAAACGCGCTTATAAATTTGATCTCATCAGGCTATACGGAATCGATATCCCTTGGGTCGAAGAGGTCAAATATCTCGGTGTTACAATAGATAGACATTTAAAGTTCAATTCACATATAGACAGAGTGCGAAACAAAGCCGCTATGGTCTTGGGTCGCCTCCATCCGTTGCTTTGTCATAAGAGTAAGATGTCCCTCAGACACAAGCTCACTTTGTATAAGACGTGTATCCGTCCCGTGATGACATATAGCTGCCCCGTTTTTGCGCATATGTCCAAAGATAACTTTGATAAGCTGCAGGTTTTCCAAAATCGTGTTTTACGTAAAGTGACCGGTTCACCGTGATACATCCGGAGAGTCGATCTCCATAGAGACCTAGAGATCCCTTCTATCTAGGCAACGTAAAATCACTTACGATTAGTTATTTTGAAAAAGCCGCGAATCATCCCAGTCCCTTAGTGGTATCCGCCGCAAATTATGAACCCGTACCTAACGCTGCGCGTTATAAAAGACGTCCGCGACACATTTTTACCGACCCTCCTGATTCAATCACGTCAGTGAACGATCAGTACCAGCCTGTCCCTCGAAACAGAGCGTGTTCACGCCCCACGCCCGCGTAACCACAGATCACGCCGCCGTGGTCTGGGGGTTAATTTCGCTCCTGCACACCCGATTAGGCCTCCCACGGCAGCGGCTCAAGCCTAGGTTCGATCCCTCGATAGGGAGCCCTTGAGTGCGTTGCTTGCGCGATACGGTGACACACAAATATACATCACCGCTACAACACTACACGATCACCCCCACACACGTGCACGCCTACACGCTTAGACATGAAAGTGGAAGGGTTTACTTTTTTCCCTTATCGATCTGAAAAACTCTCCATTTTCCGATAATAAATATATGGAGGAGTTGTTAAGGCGTGTATGCTTGGTACACATACAATTTTCAACAACTCATACATATATGTATAGTTAGCTAGGTTAGCTAAGATAGGTTGCGATTTTGCATGCAACAGGCAACAGCCAAGTCGAGGTGTGCCGTGCACCCTTGAGCTGGTTGCCAAAATAAAATCGGCTGAGTGCCTTAAGCGCTCGCCTTAGTAATCCGGTGAAGCTGTTAAGACCTTGCTGGGTCAATAGCGTAGTCATTTGGAAAAAAAAGTATATTACTGGTACGACACTAATGTTACAATCGGAACTTGAACCTTTACCTTTGCTAGATTGGTTAATCTAATGTATGTATTAGAAATCAAGCATCTTCGTGTCCGATTCGATCATTGTCACCACACAAAAGCCGCGACATTGACTATATTTTGGCTACCCACATTTTGTGCTTAGCTAGCGTAAAGCCAACTTCATAATGGGGACTAATCACGGAATATCTGTTTTGTCGTGGTTTGAAAAAAAAATCTTCAGCATCTTAGAATTAATCTTATCCGATGCGAGGGAAAATTAACTATTACTATGTAAGCAAGTGTGTTCGCTAATTTATTCAGCCGATATTACTATTCCCAGGAATCATGTAATTGATTTGTATTTATAATTCAAAAGAAGAACATGTGTGAAGTGAAGTAATAGTACCACATTTTTTGTCACTAAAAATAGTACTGGTGGTTTTATGGCTGAACGTAATGTTCAGAGTAATGTGAGACGCGGGTAAAAGAATTAATGTCCAAAATTTTCATTATTATTGAACTTCAGCAGTATTAACATCCAAATAGTGGTCCGGCGAAGCTGTTAAGACTTTGCTAGATCAACAGCATAGTTAGTTCGAAGAAAAAAAACATCAAATATTAACATTGTAGAGTGTCTAAAAATTTTAACATCCAAAATACGACACGACTGTTAACGAAACGCAACAACTCGTTTACATAAATAAGATGTCGCCGACATTAAGGACATTATAGAGGAAAGCTTCTAAAGAGACCGGGGGCCGTTTGCGAGCGAGAGTGCCCGCAGTGAATACCGGAACGCAGCGCCGCGTTTTATCTCGAGCGAGCCGGGCCAGGCCGAGCACAATAGCCCAATGCGGCCGCAAAAACTATTCACCGCCGTTATCAGAACGACACCTGTTGGCCGACGGAAACCTTATCTATACATTCAGAGGGAAATTAATTCATCCGATGTTAGAAACGACATCGTCAAGTTAACGATTCCATTCTTAAGTTATCCATTGTGTTCGCCTTTGTGCCGTGCTTTTTGTGTTCAATTTTTTTAACATACTTATAAATATTATTTATATAGCAAACGGTTTTAAATTACCATACTATATGTAAATATTATGCGATTCATAGCGCTGTATTATGGAATAAGTCTGTCGAAGATTTCTATGAAATTATTCAATTTTTAGAACGTTTACGTTATACATATAGAACTTTATTTCCTCCCGAAAAGATAATTTCACAAACAACAACTATAATAACATTTGTGCGGCATAGGGAAATCGCTGAATCATTTTCCTTGAGTAAGTCATGAAGATACATGTATGTTATAAAATCAGCCATAACGTCAGCAATGAATGTCGATGAAGCTGGTCAATACTCACCATTTAGCTACCTTCAACAAGAATGTGGATTTTACCGAGCTAGTATAAAAATATCGTATTACTATTATATTTATGATTAGATTCAGTGAAAATAAGTGACTACTCGAAAAAAAAAAAACAAATATTACTCTCAGTGCACATTCTTATTCATTTCATTTTTGTTTCTAATAAATTTGTATTACAGTATCAGTTACTAATCACACATAATTACAACAAACAGTTACATACGTCAGTTAAAAGTAACTTTTGGAAAATATTACTCTATATGAATAGCTAACAAAATTAAATATCCATTTAAGAGATATTATTGTAAAGAACGACTTTATATTTAGACTAGCTGACCCGTGCAACTTCGTCTGCACCAAATTATGTTATAACTGGTTTCACTTGTATATTTAAACGCGAAAAAATTGAATAAAACTGATACCCGATTGTAGCCACAACTACCGTTTCCAAATATGAATCCAAACTATCCACGGAGTCACTCAAACATATACCCAGGATACATGTGATTTTTTTAAATAAGCCTAGTACCGGTTCGTAGCATCATCTACCAGAATCAATTAAGATAAAAACTAACCTACATAAAACTAACCAAACATCTCTTCCACTTAATTATAATTATTCTCAACTTGTATTAAAACCTTTTTATACTCCATTGTATTAAAGAAAAATATATGAACACCGTATCGAAGCGTCAAATATCGCGCCGAAGCGTCGTCAACTGTCACTTGCTTGAAACTATTGTCTAAGAGTTATAAACTGTTTCGAAAACGTATTTTAAATATATTTCCAATATATTTTTATAAATAATCTCTGTACCACTCACAACATAGTATCTATCACCTTTTGGTAATTTATCCATGTTGATATGTTTCTATTATAGATTATTCTAAATTGTTACACTAAATATTTGGCATTAAATTTATATCGTGTATTTGTCACACTTGATATTGGCGAAAATACCTACATAGGCAGAGGTCATACCGGAAAAAGTCAATCAAGCCAGTTTTATATATTACATTCATCCGAACAACGGGCTACCTGGCTGCCGGTAAGAGTTGCGTTTATTTGTGTATATCGTACCTTTACAGACAAAAATATTGATTTAAAAAATTTAGGATGTATTTTTTCACTAACTTTGAAACGTTATTAAAATGGAATGATTATTGAAAGACATTTATGGCATTGACAATAATGTGCTTCATGCTATTTTTTTGGAAATAAATATAAAAGTAATCTTAACCCATGCTAGAATAGCAGTAATTTTATTATTATTATATTTAGATATAGATAAGTACATATTTCATCTTTCACACAAATTCAGTTATTAACTCAATATTTAGACCGATTTATTGCTATAAAAATAATATGTGTATAGAATATAGCTACAGGTATAGTTTAGTGCAGTACTACTGGCTGCACGATAAAGATAGCGATAATTGTGGCAGCGTAAGTTATCGACGCATTTTTTTTTCAAAATGTATACGCTGTTGACCTGGAAAGGTCTTTACAGCTTCATCGAACTATTGAGGCGGGCGCTGAAAGCACTCAACCGACTTGGGATGTTTGGGCGACCAACTCAAGTGTGCACGGCACACCTCGGTTTGGGCTGTTGCCTGTTTTGTGCAAAAACCGCGACCTATCTGAGCTAACCTAAGCTAATCTATCTAGATATACGTATATAAGTTATTGAAACATGCATGTGTACCGGGCATGTGTGCCTCAACAACTCCTGTATGTATTTTGTATCGGAAAAATTTCTCTTAACTATATAATAGGATGGAGAAAAATAAGGGTAGAACTCTTTGTCGTCTATTTCTCTGAAAAAGAAAAACAGCGTGTAAGCGTGTAGGCGTGCACGTGTGTATAGGTGATGTGTGTGATGTTGTAGCATTGATGTAAAGTTTTGTGGCACTGTAACGCGTGAGCAGAGTACTCAAGGGCTCCCCGCCGAGAGAACGGATTTAGGTTTGAGCCGTTGCCGAGCGGGGCCTAATCTGGTGTGCGGGAGCGAAATTTATCCCCAGACCACGGCGGCGTGATCTGTGCTTATGCGGGCGTGGGCGTGAACACGCTTTGTTTGAAGAGATAGGCTGGTACTGATCTTTCGCTGACGTGATTGAATCAGGAGGGTCGGTAAAATGTGTCGCGGTCGTCTTCTATACTGCGCACCGTTGGGTACGGGTTCATAGTTCGCGGCGGATACCACTAAAGGGCTGGGATGATTCGCGGCTTATTCGAAATAACTATCTGTGAGTGATTTTATATACGCCCAGACAGAAGGCATCTCCAGGTCCCCGTGGAGATCCTTATTCCGGACGTATCATGGGGCACCGGTGATTTTACGTAAGGCTCGGTTCTGGAGAACCTGCAACTTTTGAATACGATTTTGCGCATGTACAAAGACCGAACAACTGTACGCCATAATCGGACGGAAGCAAGTTTTATATAAAGTGAGTTTATGTCTGGGGGACATTTTACTCTTATGACAAAGCAAACGATAGAGACGACCCAAGACCATAACGGCTTTGTTTCGCACTCTATATGTGTGTGAATCTAAATTTAAGTGTTTATCTAAAGTGACGCCGAGATATTTCACCTCGCCGGCCCAAGGTATTTCGGTTTCGTATAGGCTGATAATCGACACATATATTTAAGATGGCGTCAATCCCAAGTCATACATTTACGTTTATCGTTGTTTCATTGTATATGGTGAAATCTTAATATCAATAATGTTTAATAAAATGAAATTTGTTCTTTGCTAAAAAAAAATAATTGGTTTGAAATTTATCATTTTGATTTATTAAATATATATGCGGGTATATATATGATTGTTTATAGAAAAATGTGTCTGACTGTGATAAATTCATGCTTTTAATTGTGTTTAAAAGTTACTGAAAAAAAAATGTTCCCAAACCTATTCATAAATCAAAATTAATTAAATCAAAATGCGTATTAAAAATACAACTTTAACCGGCTACCAAGTGTCCTTTCGGGCTAATGCCAAACTCTCACAGAAAACCGACGTGAAATAGTGCTTGCATCGTAGTGTTTCGTTTGGTCAGTAAGAGCGCCGGAGGCTCACCTCTCTTCTCCTTTTCTCCTTAGCCTTCCCTTACCCTCCTCCAATATACAGGTTGGCAACGCATTTACGACACCCCGGTGTTGCAAGTGTCTATAGAGGATGGTGGTCACTTAACATCACGTGACCCACCTGTTCGTTTGCCTCCTATGATACAAAAAAATATTCATTGATATATTAAAGAACCAGGTATTCTAAAATTCTTGTTCTTTCAACGTTGCCGGCTCTTGTACTAAGGTATCGCAAAAAGTCTAATTACGTTAACTACAAATTTTTGTTTTTCGTTATCCTGGAGAACCCCTTGCGTTTTATGGGACAAAATATCCTGGTATCCTGGATGTAGCCTTGTAATATCAGTTATTACTGTGTTAAGTTTCGTTAAAATTAGTTCAGTACTTTCAGAGTAATACGGGTTTAGATTCTAGACTTTAATCCTTTATCCTGGAGAATCCTTTAGGTTTTATGGGACAAAAAGTTTGATGTAATCTCGTAGTATTAGTTATCACTATGTCAAGTTTTGTCAAGGTTGGTTCAGTAATTTCAGAGTGATGCGTGATCATAGGGACAGACAGACAAAAATTGTAAAAAGATTATTTTTGGCTTCTATATCTATAACATAGTCTACCCTGATTAAAATTTTCAAAAAATATTTAATGTACAGATTTCGACTTGTTACAGTTTTATTATAAGTATATAGATAGATACAATAAAATAATTTGGAATCATTGTTATAAAATTCTAAGTCAATGAAATAAAATAAATTATTTGCCGCAAACAAGAAAACTAAATTAATTATAAATATTTTCCTAAATAAACACTCAATAATTAACGTATAGTGATACGAAAAACCTTATATACATATGTATATGTAAAAAAAAGTTGATTGTTCGTTTAATTTACATTGAAACATGAAATATCATAAACATAGAAACAAATATCAATTTAAATTGTTTCCTTGATTATGAAAGCCATCACGGGTCAACGGATACAATTTGATTTCACAGTTTCACGGTTCAACGAGAGCGGCCAAGCAACCTTTACATCCCTGAATAAAAGCGTTATTTAATAAATTCGACCTTTATTTTTATTTTAATAGAAAAAATATTGCTCTTGATATTCACTAAAGTAATATGACAGCATATCAACATAATTTTAACCGTTTGATCACTATCATATCATCATCATTAACCAGTAAAAGACCTACCACAGGTACGTAGTCCTCTTTTTTATATCATATAGGAGGTAAACGAACAGGCGGGTCACTTGTTGTTAAGCGATCACCGCCGTCCACAGACACCAGCAACCCCAGAGAAGTCGAAAGTGCGTTGCCAGTCTGTGTTTGAGGGAATGAAGAGAAAGGGAAAGGGGAAGGGAGAGGAAAGGGGAAATGGATCACTGGCGCTCTCACGGATCGAACGAAACGCAACAATGCAAGCACTGTTACTTCACGTCGGTTTTCTGTGAGGGGGTGGTGCTATCCCGGACGAGCCGACCCATTCATGCTAAAACCAATAGCTTCAGCGTGACTCTACCACCAACAAAATCTACAACCTCTTCCACTATATTTATAGACTTTATATTTTCCAACATACGTTGATACAATAAAACATTTCGCAGGTTCAGGTTTCCTCGCAGGGGCAGTTTATCAGGTCAGTGAGCATGCTCGATCCCTGGCTGCCCCTACCATGCGGCGGACGGTACACCGTGGGGTTTTAGTCTGTGCGAATCGGACATAACCTACCCTCTCCCCCGGGAGGGTAGCGTATCCGTTAGGGATTTCCCCACGTTAATAAAAAAAAAAAGTTTCAGGTTTCCTCACGATACTTTTCGTCCTATAGTGTTATCAATTTAAATTACTAAATCTACGCGGAGTTTGAAAAATTCTTTGGTACATGTCCGGGTTCGAATCTGCGGACATCAGATTCATATTCTATCGGTCAAACTGCTCAGATTTCACGAGTTTAATATCACCTTATGTTAAACAATAATGTTGCTTAAGGTAAAAATACGTTAAATTTAAAGGGGTACTGGCTCTCAAGTACAGGTGATGAAACACAGCTACAGGTACTTACTATATAAATAGCTCAGTCGTCGAGTTATGGATTCATTACGATATTATCCTTCGCCATAAGTTCCAGATCATTGAAAAGATTCGAACCTACATCAATCGATGCTACGTTAGAATACACTATCACAGAATCATCATCGTTTCAAAGCCGTTTATCAGGAAAATCAGTGAAAAATGGATTAAATTAGTCGAATGATTAAAAACTTGTTTTATATTCAGTTCAGTACAGACTCTTGTCATGTGTATAAATAAGCATTATTACTAAAATGAACTCATTCAAATTAACGATATATTTTTTTAGATAATTTTATTTAGTCAAATTAATGTTATGTAAAATTTTCAAAAATTAACAAAAATAGCTGATGTGAATGCTGAAGAGTGCTATGACAGACGGTATATTTTACCGGATTAAACTCATACTATAATAAGACTCCCTTTCAGTTCTGTTCTTGACACATTCCTTCAGTAAGTGATGGACATCATCAATCTTTTCCCCATAAATTATAGTCGAGGGATTCCGTTTTTTTTCTAAGATAAGCAGACCTTTCCCTAAGAATAATGTCCCGAATGAAGCCTTAATATGTTATCTTAATGTACATAATGTTGATATTACATATATAAATACACGGATAAGCTAAACCGTATTGAGAAAATTACCCGACAACTTTAATGACATGAGAGAAACAAAGCCGAGTCATCATTGATTTGTTCGAAATTGCACAACACAATGAATTCTAATTAATTATGTTATCGTAAATCAATCTTATGTTAGTTATCTTTATTATCTACGTTCGTACATTTGATGGCAACGGGAAACAAAATAAACCGAAAATAAGACTTTGAACTAAATGTCATATCTTCAAACGAATCTCAGACTTGTTTCTCGTGAAAAGTGCTTCAATTCAACAGCCTTAGAATAAGAAACTAAGTCAAATATTGCAAATTTGATCTGGCTTCAAGATATCATGATCGGTGACGCAAAGTTCTAATAACAAACTTAGGTAGAATTCTTTCTACGGTCGTACTACGAATTTCGTAGCGTAAGCGACTCGTAGCACAAACGTAGCATATACGTAGCGAAACCGTAGAAAACTCATAGCTCTCGTTGAGTTTGTTGCAAACGAAAGAATGGACATAAAAGAAATAATTTACTGTATTCACTGAAGTGTAAGACGTTGCAAAAGCGTAGTAAACTTATATACGCCTAGAGTTTGCTGCAAATTTAATAGTGTACATTGAGAAATGATATATAGTGCCATGTACCTATTAGAATATAGTTCTCGATATGTCTAGATCGACAGCGATCTGCACATATCTTTAAGCAGCCATGGTTTTGCCAGCGTGTATATATACAATACTCTGAAAGTTAATCAACTTCTAAAATAAACCGTTACAATGTCTACCGTAATGCGATGGGCTTTACTTTATATGACTGTTGCTATAATTCTATTATATGGTAAAAATGTATTATATTATGGAATATAAATTGACAATGTTATGCCTAAGTAATGATGTACTCCTTGACGGGAATGCCGGGAAACCAAATTCAGTTTTAAATGTACAATTACAATGCGCACAGCATAATTTACCCGCTGTAGGTGGTAGAGCCACGCTGAAGCTATTACTTGTTTCAGCATAAATGGGTCGACTCGCGCGGGATACTACCAACCTCTCACAGAAATACCGACGTGAAGTAACAGTGCTTGCATTGTTGCGTTTCGTTCGGTCAGTGAGAGCGCCGGAGGCCCATCTCCCATCACCTCTCCCCTCCTTCCACCCCTATACTCTTCCCCCTAACCCCCAAACACAGGCTGGCAACGCGCTTGCAACTATCCTGGTGTTACTAGTGCCTATGGACGGTGGTTTTCACTTAACATCAGGTGACCCGTTTGTTCGTTTGCCTCCCATGACATAAAAAAAAAATTAATCTTGAAATGACCTAAAAGAAAATGAATGATAACCCAAGAACTCTGTTACAATTTCTTAATTAAGTGAATTAAAAACTTCTCCCTTTTATTATTAGTAACAGAAATCGAGAAAGTTTGCTTTAATTTCCCAAATTAATCCAATAAAATACTACAGCCGACTGGCAAAATGAATAAATGGGATTCGTTATATTCTGTAAATCACTTTCAGGATACTATGCTATTAGTTATGTGAATGGGGTTTAAATAAACTAAAAAATACATACAATCCAATTGAAATACACCCTCAAAGGAATGTTATAACATAAGAAATAATAAACAGTGCTTTAGTTTATGTTATCCTGCTCATTAAAACTCTAATGGTTGTATACACATTAACAAACCATATAATGGTTTTGAGATGGTAATCTGCGTCTCTAGGCTTAGTATTTATTTTTAAGTTTTATTGTAAACTAACCGATAATCACGAAGATGTCCTTGTGATTCACAAGAACTATTTAAATAGTTAAATTGGATAAATAGTGAGTTTTCATTTTTAGTTGTAATTTTATTACTTCTACTACTTATATAATTATTGAAAGATTCTAAGTTACATACATGCGGGGTGGTAGGGTTTTACAGCCCGACTGGGTTGCAACCACCATGTATATGGCGAAGAAGCCCGTAATAGTGATTCGCTTCTACGGGTCGCGTTTCGGGATCAGCCTGTGCATATCCACCTTATTACAGGCCGGCATGATAGTGGCGACCGGCGATGGACAGTGTGTCAATCGGTGGTCGTTATTATTTTTGGATTGTACTGTGCTTACCATGAGGCATAATGCAGTCACTTTGCCGTGCTACAATAAAAAATAATACATAACCTATAAATATTTTAAATTCTATAACTACTGTATAATCCACGAAAGCGTAACGCTTCTTTAAAAAATTGTGCATCTACCAAATTTTTTGTTTAAATAGGTTAAATCGTTTCTGAGATAAGCCCGTTCAAACAAAATACATTACAATGATGTATATGACAATTATCTATATGTACAGTAAATTATGGTTCACTTTTATATACGTAATATTGACGCGAGGGTAACTGCCGGGAACATAGGTGCATAATGACTATTTCTTTGGGTAGAAGAGTTAAGAATATTGTAAGGACAACATATGGACAAAATGCTTTTCTGATTCCGGACATGTAAAAAAATTAATTCTTTAGGAAACAATGTATTTTTATTTTACACTAACGTATTGTGTCGTAGACTATGAGACTTTCCTCATTAATGATTATTTAGTATTTCTAATCATAATATTTTTTTATTTCTATGTATTTAAATAAATATAAAAGACAGGTGATCTTTTTTGTCTGTTGATTTGTATTTCTTTAAGTGAATACTTGAAATTAGCCTTTAACTGATTTTTGTTTGGTTAGATTGTTAATATTAGCTGTAGGTTTACATAAATAAATAAAATAAGGATATATAGTTCACTAAAAGTACAGACAGGTTGTTAATAAGTTCACACACCTACATGGCCACTATAGACTGCATTAAAGATATCATATATAGGATGTAAAAATATTATATAAAGATCATAAACTATAATCTAAATTGTAAAACATTTGCTTACGTGTCTTCAAACGTCGTCATAAATCTTTTCAAACAATTATCATAACGTCCTTACTTATGAATAATTCCGCGGGTAAAAGCAACTCGAGACATCCGTCTCATTTTTAATTCACCTTTATGACAGTACGTCGTTTATATGTAGGTACTGAATACTGAGTATTCTTATTTTCGTGCGCACTGTTTTAAATTTTCAGGATGCACGAACAATTTTAAATGTAATATTCTTGAATAAAAACAACGACCGATTACGTAAACTATTACGAGTAAAACATTGTACTGGTAATACTCTTTTCGTAAGGTCATGCAGTTATACCATCACTGTACACGAGCCAAAGTCTTAGGGCAAGCTCTAGCTAAATGTGCTGAAAGCGATTTTAAATAAGAACAACTTCACATACAAGGATGCCAAAGACTGGGCAAAATGGATAAAATGATAAGGCGGACTCTGACACTAGGCCAGAAAAACGCCAGTAATACCATCGTTCATCAGAAAGTTCAATAGAAAGTTTTATTTTCTTTTTTTTTGTAACCAATCGTCTAGTAGATTATTACTGTAATGATATTACAAGTGTCTTGCAACCATTTCAATGTTTTAACAAGATGTTGATAGTCTTGTTGGAATGTGGTCCGGTGAAGCTGTTAAGACATTGCTAGGCTAATAGCGTAGTCAGTCATTGCGAAAAAAAAAAATTGATGGATCTTTCCAGTGAGTTTTTTTGTCAATGCATAATCCATACGCCGTGGTTATATTTCCCATCCACTTCACTAGTGCACAATAAGTACACTATATTATGTAAATCACCATCAATATTATAAGATACAGAGTTAAATAAAAAACAGTACAAGTTTATGAATAACATATCAAATCCACTATATAATCTTCCAAGATCCCGCCAAGAACTTAGACAATGGAAAGTTCTTGTCAAGTCCTTCACTTGCGATGATATAGATCTGGCCTATCGCTCAGAGCCAGTACATTTTTTTATCTGAATGACACCTGCCATTTTCCCTATCTCTTAATCTGTTCCACTGACAACGTATCTGCAAAATTTTAGGACGATCTGTTAAGTAGTTAAGGCGTCAAAGCGTAACACACAGACAAAAAAAAATTCGCATTTATAGTATTAGTAGGAATACGAATGTCTGCGCGAACTACTCCACAAATTATCATGAATTTTTTACATATAGGTACGTTGTCTAGAGTGCAGTAAAGGATAATATCGTTCATGCAGACAAAACTTATATTTCCTAGAGAAATGTGCCCCGGGGAAAAACTAGTGTGTTATAATTGTGAAGTCACTATTTTGTTTTTATTCTATGTCATTTTACAGAAAGACGTATTAGTACACAATCAATATAAAAATAAAATTGAAGTATCTAGTGTCGGAAGAAGAAGGCTTTTTAAAGCATTTTCTAGACTACTTTTAATTATACTTTCCATAGGGATTAGTTGGTAACGATAGAATTTAACGGATATAACTTACAATCGGTAATAATAAGTACTCACAATAAAACTACTATGGAAAAAAAATAAAAGATCACGCATTAATCCTTACAAAAGAAGTTATTACGATTAAAGAACACAGTGATTTTCACGATCTAAATTATGGGTACCAGCTGATAAATAAATAAGAACAATACTACAGTGTTAAACAATACTACAATATTTTTTCCCCAAAAGCGAAAACTTCCAATCCTCACCCTTTCTGAAATTGGACTTATAGTGAAGGGTTAAAAACAAGCAAGAAAACCAGTGTTAATATAGCGGGAGGTACGTGCAGAGGCACATGTGCGTAATTTGGCAACGAAATCCTGCCGTACCAACAAATGTTAACCCAACAAAACTAGATAAGGTTTTCGGAGCCAAAACGAATAAAAGCGAAAACGGTTTTCTATTTGCTAAAGTATCACAACAGTTACGGATGCGTAAAAATTGTGAAAATAGCTTATTTCGTATATTTATTCCGTCGCATATACATTAAAATATTAGACTTCGATATATCGATTAGGCTTTGAAATTAAAATTTCTTACAAATGTCTCATTAACAGTTTCCCTGTAAGTTGAGTTATAAATAAAATTACAACAAAAAAAAAATACTAGAAATTTCTAAAAAAGCTTGAGTTTAGTGACCTGTACTGCCTCATCGGTACGAGTTACAGTGAAGTCACCGTAGGCGTCCAATCTTCAGTAATTTCTTATTTTAACCGATATGATAGCATAAAGTGCAGCCTAATAATAAAAATTAAAAAATAATCAAAGTTTATGTTTATTGTATATGGAAAATTTTCTAACGCTATAAGGGACTACTTAGAGTTAATATTAAGAGCTTAAATTTTCAGACAATATTTTTTTTTACATATTTCTAACACAGATATGTTATGGGACTGAAAAAAAAAATTATCGTTTAAATAAATTCACCCTATACCCCATAGGCCCATAGATATACAACATTCACTTCACTCCATTAATAAACATGTGACTTGAGACACCCAAGCCAACCTCATCTGCACGTGGTGCACCCTGCTGATCAACGAACGAGGCAATGGCGAGAGCGGGGTGGTAGGGTTTTACAGCCCGACTGGGTCGCAACCACCATGCATATGGCAAAAAAGCCCGTCATAGTGACTCGCTTCTGCGCGTCGCATTTCGGGATCAGCCTGTGCATATCCAGTACCGGGCGACTTTCGTCATTATGGCCGGCATGACAGCGGCGACCGGCGATGGATAATCTGTCTCTCGGTGGTTGCCGATGTTTTTGGATTGTACTGTGCTTAATACTTAGTACTAGTAATAGTGCAGTAACTTTGTCGTGCTTCAATAAACAAAAAAAAAACGTGTTATTGTAAATCTAAGTACAATTTTACTCTGTACTAGCTGTGACCGCGACTCCGTCCGCGTCGAACCTAATGTAAAAAAACAGTGACTAATAAAATCATCTGAATGTATTAAGTCCATCTACTTTTCTTTCGTACTTAAGTCGCGTCGTCATTAAAATTACAATAAATTTCGATAGAGTAAACCAATTTTAATAAAACCAAGAGTAAATGTTACTAGAGAATATGCTTTGCGATTTTCTTGATTTAATCATGAACCCAATACCTTATCAGTGATGCGTTGTTCAAACAAACAGGCAGACAGACATTTCCAAATATTTTTTTTTATATCATAGGAAGCAAACGAGCATGTGGGTCACCTGATGTTCAGTTATCACCACCGTCCATAGACACTTGCAACACCAAGCGAGTCGCAAGTGCGTTGCCAGCCTGTGTTGGGGGGGGGGGAGTTAGGAGCGGTGGGTCTCCGGCGCTCTCACTGACCGATCGAATCGCAACAATGCAAGCACTGTTACTTGACGTCGGTTTTCAGTTTTACTACCCCGGCTGAGCCGAACCATTCATGCTGAAGCTAGGAATAATGAAAAAAATAAATTCAATGTATTTTATTACTTATTCCAAGACATAGGACATTTTTCTCAAAAACATTTACATTCATATTATGTATATTGAAGAAGGTATAGATACATTATAACATACGCACCTTAGTATAAAATTAATTAGCTGGTACAATAGTAGAAGTTCTTGTTAGGTTTAAATTTAAAGCTGTAGTTTGGAATGGTCTTAGTTTAAATAGCTAAGTTCAACAAGAACGTTACGGTGGTAAGTATAGTACAAGTCCCATTTGGCAACGGACCTCGTCCGCAATACTCTATGTTGTTTTAATAAAACGAATTTAAGATATTACTCGGGCGAAGTTCTTGTTATGTTTCGAATAACCTTGTTGTCGAGATAGCAGAGTGGTATTTTGTTATTAACTTAATAGATTGTACCTACTATTCGCGACGTTTCTATCCATATAAATAAAAACATATACGTTTGTTTGTTCAAAATCTTAAATATGCGAACGTTCATCTCGAAATGTTTTAAAATTTTGGGCCAATTTTGCATTCAAACAAATACGCATTTTTATATAGGTATTTAAACTTCACAGAATTGAATTCGATAATACAATTTAATGTTAACATTATTAGATGACATTAAAGTTACAAAACAAATAAAAGAAATAAAATAAATATAACATTTAAAAAATCACATATTAGCAAACTGTTTCATGTGATTAGGTATGTCTATAATATGTTGTGTATAGTCTACAGATCTATAAAATCTGACGTCATCAATAACAACGTTTGAAAAAAAAAACCAAGTCTCGCAACTCAGTTCTTCTACCGTAAAAAGTTGTGTGATCCATGTAAATACCAAGTCGGTTACTTTATTCAATCCCTCTACTTAAAGGACCCTCTGTCTTGAGTTATTAGGTAATTAGCTAACTTAACAACATCTTATAATGACCATATCAATATTAAAATATGTTTTAAATAAAATAGATTTTTTGACATAGATATGGTTTTTGTGCACACAACTTTGCTATAAATCGCTACAAGATAACGCTGGATTATATTTTTTTTTCTAACGCGGCCAAAATCAAGAGTTGTTGACAATACAAATATGAAACGTGCTTATACATACGTATGTAGTGCTTATGTTTTGATACAAAAACTGGTTGTTATCTAACGAATATCACGGTTAATAAAATAAACACACAGACAGAGTTGGCAGTTTTATAGCGAAATGAAACCGAAACCTAGTGGTAATGTAATCGGAGCCGGTCTCGGGCGCCGTGCCAGGAATCCCTCTTACCGGATGCGTCGACTTACTGCCCATGCAACGTTCCAATACCTAAACTATGCGGTTAACTTTTATGTGTAAATACACACATTTCTGTATATTTTTATACATATAATAAAAATAAAGTGTCTGTACCTAATGTCTAAATATTAGCTTTTTACTAAATGGATACGAAAGTGTATAAAGAACACAACAAAAATCAATTGCAAAAATTGTTGTCTGTCACTTTGTTCCGGGTAATCTCACACACGTCTGGACTGATTTTGACGGGAATTTCACTGATATATAGGTAAGTTATAAACAATAACCTAGGATAATTTAGACTAGCTGTTATTCGCGACTTCGTTTAACGCGGAAACTCGTAAACAGTTGGATTTGAAAACAATTTTCATGGGACTTTCGCTGGTAGATGATGACGCTATAACGTGTAACTTAGATTATTTTGTTTTAGATTGGCTGTTGATTGCAAGTTTGATGGTGTGGAAATACAATTTAAATGTATATATTTTAGAATATACGTATGTAGTTTAGATTTTATTGCCTTTTGGTCAATTTGATGTCCATATTATTTTATTTATCACGCTTGCGTCTACATAACTCGATAACCATAGCAGCGTATAACAATATTGCGTCGATTTCGATGAGGGCTATTTTAATTGTTAAAAGCTTTAATTGCTTTAAACCGTCAATTTTAAAAGTTGCTTACAGATATGTATATATATATAACTTTATATCTTGAATTACATGAATGCACAATTTAATAACGTGAACTCTTTCTGTTTAATTTAAATATAATCATTTTCTAATTGTTGACAATTCAACAATATACTTAATCGTCATTTTAAAGATAGAAAGGGTATTTCTAATAACATCTATAAACAATTTACTTTTAAAGTTCCGAGATAGAACTTTTTGCGGAACAGATAACAAATACATTTTGAAATGTACATTACCTTCAACAAATTTTTAGACTTTTGCTAGCTAAAAGATAACTTTACCTTTACTACACCCCTGGCAAGCTGTATGCATATGTAGTGATAAGACAAATAGAAACAAACGCGTGCGAATACTAGGGTACATATAGTATGTTAAAGCTATTAAGCACATTGGGGACACTAGAGCTTCTAAAAGAACAATTAAACAAGTAAAACAATAATTCTTGAAACTCGTATCGTTCGTTCCTCTGCGACTTTTCGAACAACTAGTGCTAAAGTTAACGACTAGCAAATGTTATCTAACATTCTCATAAAGTTTAAGACCTTAGTCTTCTCAGTCTAAGACCAGATTAACCATATGTATATAAATAAATCCTCGCCTGTGTTTGTATATTTATAAAATAGTTTTTACTTACGGCTTCGCTGGCGTTAATATAATGTTTACTTATCCTTTATGAAAATAATTTTTTTTCTGGATAAAATATAACTTATGGCCTTGCATACCCTTTTTATATAATGATCGGTGAAGTACTTACGGCTTGAAAGCGTAACAAACGAACAAATACACATTCGTATTTATAATATTCATCTATAATGTACCTATACAAAAGACAAAAATATCATTTTTGAATAAATCGTTACTTATAAAAAAATGATCCAATACATTTTTCGTCTTGACGGATGAACTCGTTTTGGACGTGTGAAAGCGCTGTTGGCGGGAAAATGAGCAAAACATTTTCATTGCTCCGAAAGTACAATATATTTTAAGATGATAAATGACCTACCTTTTTGAATCTTCAAGGAGACCAAATAACGAGAGAACTGCAAAGAATCTTACCTGAAACAAGACAACCTTATATTTAGCAAATAAACCAAAAATATAGTTCTGTTATCTTTTATTAACGAAACTATAACATTTATTATGATAAAATTTCCTTTTTCTAGAAGAATATCCCAAATACAATCATGCTTTTTTTTATTTTTCGACATCATATTTAAACATTATATACAACATTACACGCAGACATTTAAGACGGAATCTGTTGCCACTTAATATGTTAAAATTCGTCAAGCCGTTTCAAGTACAAAGTGAGTCAAAGCAATACACGCCTCGAAAAACAAAACATCCTTTTAAATAAACGAGTTAAAATAGCCTGAAAGTATCGAATTCTATAACATGACACTTTTAAAGAGAAGATGGCTTAGTTGATAGTGTGTCCTGACACCATATCGATCCATGTAGGTTCTAATCTTTGCTAATGAGTTGGAACTTTAGTTGAAGAACAACAATGACATAAAAGAGTAGCATGGTGGTAGAACTTTTTCTATGTTCATCTAGTTAGTTACCAACTTTAAGGTGAAATGCTGTCACCAAGCAACTGTTGGCCTGTTCTGGCAACTGCCTTTGAAAACCAGAAACTCTCTAGTTTAAGTGTGTATCCCATCTTATACCGTCGTCATTTGAAATCAGATAAGATTGTAGTCAAATGTTAAAACTTATAAAGTAATAAAAAAACTTACTGATATTCAGTTTTCATATGAAACTTAACGTGTAATCCTTTGGGGAAGATCAAAATAATGCAGAGAAAGGAAAAGAACTTGGCAAAAAGAGTTAGTGAAAAATTCCAAAGTAGATATTTTAAATTGACGAAATATAAACATTTTTACTGCGCACCTGCAAACTTTTCAAGCGCCCTTTTTCGCTACGGTTCAAATCATTTTTATTATGAATAAATTATAAATAAAATTCTATCGAGTGCTTGACCAATAGTTGAAATGCGACAATGCTTTATTCTGCACTCAAAAATGCAATTTTCTACAAATAAATTCTTGATAACATTAAAGCTAATCAATAGCTGCAAAACAAAAAAAAAGAAAGTCGATTGAGAATTAAAGGAGAAAGATAGATATATTTAACGATTTCGTCTCTACCTATTTATATATGCTGACATTTAAAATTAACAATGTACTTATGACTTGGTTAAGTATGCTATAAAAATATAGAACTATCGACATCGGATAACAATTGACTGTAGTAATGCTGATATTCCTTTTTATTATTATACCCAGACATACATACAGCCTGTCTAGCTAGCAAGGTTAATATAAATATCAACTAAAACAGCGTTACGTTTTATTTTATCCTTAGCAGTAAACCAAAAAAAATACTAACATATATTGAAATTCTAATAGTAATATACCTACGTGTAGATCTGACAAACTACTTATTATAAAGCTGTTTCAATTAAATTAACCTAAAAAATAAAATTATGTTAAGTTAATTTTACTATACGATGATAAAAATTAGTTCTAGAAGAATGACATTCAGAAAATGAAACGTAATAAGCGAGCTACAATATGAGTACAGTCATCGCCATATTTTTTGACCTTGCTGAAATGGATGCGCACAACAGAAATTTCATTATAAGTATTATAACATGTGTATAATAAACAAATGACAATTTTAGATACTTATAATAATATATTAACATTGATTTATGTAAAACTCTTGTCTATATTATGCACAAACCCGAATTTGCAGATATATTCAGAGCGGCAAAAAAGCTTGACAGGAACTGTAGTAGAATGAAATAATAATAATGATAATAATTTAGTGTTCAAAGTCAATGTATACATAATTTACAGTTATATTGTTATCTGCACTGGTTATAAACCGTATCACAGATATCACAATTTCATATATTGAGAAGTAAGACAAACAGTGACTTAAACATGTAACTTAATTAAAAAACTTAGTTTACTAAATAAATCTCACATATTTATTATTGTGTAACACAGTATTCCAAGAGAGCCAAGGGTTTTTTTATGATAATAGTATATATATATATATTATAGTTTTTCATGATGCATTGTTTTTAAATTAAAAATGTATGAATTTAGCTATTGAAATTATTTACAATTTGTATTGTGGTATTAGTAATTTTTCTGTATTTGTATAATTTTGTGAAGTTAACCATTTGTGAGTTTTTTAATAGTATGACTGTTGAATTGATTAATCCCTAGTGTATTGTTTGCTTTATTATGGAGCAATCCTCCGAGGAAGCCTTCAAAACGACAAGCATACGAAGTATTATGTCTAGGTACTTTTATTATGTCCTCGACCCTTCTAGAATCTGTGGGTCGTATATTTGTCATTCCAACATGTTGACGGAGAATAATTTGTTGAATAAAAAGTTGTCTGACTGTTAAAACTTGACATTCTTGGTAAAGAATCTCTGTGGGGTATCTATACGGCCGGAAAAACATTACTTTCAGTATGGCTGACACAATACAACTTCATTTATATCACTGGTCGCGTGATCTTCTACTGATAATTGAACAAAACTTAACGCCAGCGAACAATTAATTAAACGCACAAAAACGCAAATCGAACTAACGTTATTATAACCCATAATATACTCCACACCATTTTCATAAATAAATTTTACATTGAACAAACGATCCGTGAAATATGAATAAGATTTTTCAATGCGAATCGGGAAAAGAACATTTCCTTGGCAAGCTCCGAGCTGCAGAGAAAATTTAGCGAAGTTTTTTTGTTATACGTTATCGAAGAGCGTTGAGTATTAAGCCAGAGTTAAATTAGCGTTAATATACGCTATAATTAGCTATCGCCCACGACTTCGTTTATGTGAGAATAACTCTGGTATTTTAAGTAAACTACGTGTTTTACCTAAATTTCTTTGGGCTGCCATTAATATTTTTCAAACAGATTGGAAATTTCCTCTACAAATTTTGATATTACTGCTTAGTTTCTATAGAAGAGCGAAATAGTTCAAAATCTGCCAGTAAAACACTGGTTAAACTCGGTTAGTCGTTCTTAAAGATCTGCCCGTACATCAGCTGAGAAATTTATGAAATTCATACGTATAATAAATTATAAACGCTAATGTAATCTGTCTCTTAATCTTCAAGACTAAGCCGATTGCAGTTAAATTTGTCACAAAAATAATTTGGGACCGGGAGAAGGAGACATACCTTTTACCTTGAATATTAATGAAAAAATTATTGGGGAAAAGTTTGAATTAGACAGTTAATGCGCTGAACACAGAGATGACGTCGCGCGTAACAGCAACTTGAATATAAATATTCCATATAAAATACATATAAACCGTAGTAGTCCGGTGAAGCTGTAAAGGCCAATAGCATAGTCAGTTAGAAAAAAAAAAACATATAAACCGTTCGGAATACATTTTTAATATTAATTAGTTCATCATAATTTTGGTACACTTTATACTGACTTTTCCTTATGGTTTTTTCGGGGATACTGGTTTTTTTTTTTTTTCGATAAAAGATATACTGTGTTTTTCTCTGTATTTCTGATAACATGTATGCTAAATTGCATGATGATTAGGTGAGTAATTTAGACGTCAAAGTAACAAGTACACATTCGCATTTATAATATTAATTAAGATTTAGAGTAGAATTATTAATTATAAGGTAATCACTAAATTGCAGTTTATCGAGTTTATCATATTAGTTAGCGAGTAGTAGTAGATATTAGTTAGTGAGCGAGTTAGTTTAGCGAGTTTATCATATTATCATACTTTGTTTCGTGTCTCCTATTACCAACAGCAGTTTTTGTTAGAGCTATATATGTAAACACAAAGCTATAAATAAATTAGGTCAAGAATAATGATCGTTTGTAGCATACTCTGCTGTTTTGTATATCTGGGTCTCTAACAATGTATTGTCATTAATGTCACTAATGTCAATGTCACTTTTATATTTGTCCTTCCGGATTTTACTGTGTCACTGAATTGTACTCTCTCTGTTCGTTGAATTATATCTCTTTGAATCCAACGGAATATTTATTTTTAACCTATAAATCTATCAGGTTATGGGCCCAGGAATTGTAATCTACACGATAACCGTAAAATTTTTACAAAATAAACTATAACGTGTACGTGTGGATACAAAATGGCAGGAGATGTTTCAACATTGCACACCATTGAGAAACTTAAGGGTATGGATAATTATTCAACGTGGAAATTTTGCATGAAAATGATTTTAATCCATGAAGACCTGTGGGATATTATTGATGGTGAGCAGAAAAGAACATTGAGTGATTCAGATATTAAAAAAACACAGAAGGCGCTTGCGAGAATATGTTTGTCAATACAACCAAGTGCATTTCCTCATGTCAGGAACGCAAAGGATGCACGTGAGGCGTGGAACAATCTGAGCAAAGCCTATGAGGATAAAGGGCTCTGCCGAAGACTAAGCTTATTGAGACAATTGTTCAGTACAAAATTGACAGAACATGGTAGCATGGAGAGCTACCTTGGCAAGCTGCAGGAGTTGTCACAGCAACTGATTGATATAAATTCATCTCTTGATGATGAGTTTTTGGCTGTCATCATGCTCAGTGGGTTACCAAGTGATTATGATCCACTCATTATGGCGCTTGAGAATTCAAATCTAAAGTTGTCTAGTGACATAGTCAAAGGTAAATTATTACATGAATATGACCGCAGGAATAAAACTGAAGATACCATGGCATTCACAACAACTAGAAAAACACCTAAATGCTTTAAGTGCAAGAAGACTGGACATTTTATTAAAGACTGCCCGAGGAATAGTAATAAGAAGCCAGAAAAAGACAAACAGTCTTATAGAGTTAGACCACCCAAGGATTCAGCTAACTCTCTCCTTACGGCACTCTCCGTCAGCTTCCAGAGCGGTGTATGGTATGTCGATAGTGGTGCATCAAACCATATGTGTAATAACCGAGAATTATTTTGTGATTTTCATGAAGCAAACCCGTCACAAGTGAGTGTTGCAAATGGTGAAAAATTACAAACAGCAGGACAAGGTAATGTGTGTGTCAAACTAAAAGACAGTGTGAAAACAATCAAAGATGTTTATTATGTACCTAGTCTTTCAGCGAATTTACTTTCTGTAAGTTGTTTAGTGAAGAAAGGTTATAAAGTAACTTTTAGTAAACAGAAATGTATTATATCTTATGAGAATGAAGTCTTGGCAACTGCCACTCTTAGGGATGGTATATATAAACTTAATGCCATTAATCAGCCTTTGTGTGTGGGGGTAGGCAATACTAATTTTGCTTCTTACAGTACAGTTACCAAAGAAAAGCTGTCTAGCGATAAGACTTTAATGACTTCTTCGTCGAGCTCATCAAAAGGTATAGTAAAAGAGGAGTCACAGGAAATATGGCATCGTCGACTTGGTCACTTGAACTCCAGGAGTATGGCGCTGATGAATAAAGGAATGGTCACAGGTATTAAATATAATTCCAATACATTTAATCCGTGTGTAGCCTGCATTGAAGGTAAGCAGACTCGTGCTCCCTTTCCTAAAAAGTCATATACAAGAGCGACAGAGTTATTAGGATTGGTGCACACTGACTTGTGTGGACCAATGCCAAATAAATCTATTGGTGGTAGTAGATATTTTCTGACATTCATTGATGATTTCAGTAGAAAAACATTTGTTTATTTTTTGAGTAACAAAAATGAAGTCTTTGAACATTTTAGAAATTTCAAAGCCTTAGTGGAAAATGAAACAAACCACAAGATTAAGATTATACGTAGTGACAATGGTGGTGAATTTGTTAATAATAAATTACAGGCTTACCTGAAAGATAACGGAATCAAACATCACACAACGGTCCCGTATTCTCCTCAACAAAATGGTGTGGCAGAGAGAGCAAACAGGACTATTGTTGAGAAAGCCAGGTGCATGATAAGAGATGCCGGCTTGGACAATAAGTTCTGGGCAGAAGCTGTTAATACTGCTGTGTATCTCAAAAACAGGACACCGAGTAAGGCGCTAATTGGACAAGTGCCTGAGGAAAAATGGAGCAATCAAAAGGTAAATGTTAGTCATTTACGTATTTTTGGGTGCGTTGCATATGCCGTAACCCCAAATAGAAAGAAATTGGATTCAAAATCCAAGCAGCATATTTTTGTTGGATACTGTGAAAGTACAAAAGGTTATCGTTTGATAGATCCTGAAAATTTGTACAAATGTGTCAAAGCAAGAGATGTGATTTTCTTAGAGAATAAATTTTTCGATAATAGGTCACATGATGATAATTTTGACTCTGTGTTCAATGAACTTTCTCAAAATAATACAAGGGGGAAACTTGTTGAACAAATTGAGCCGAGCCAGTCTGAACCATCCACTGTAAGACCAGAGTTTTCTGATGACCAAAGAACTAGGTTGAGTACAATTACAGTTTATGATTCAGACAGTGAGGTTGATACCACTTTAGAAACAAATATTTCTGCGGATCCCACTTACTCTCCAGGTTGCTCAACTCTGGCTGAGATGACATCAGATTCATCAGCATATGAAGATCTCGATGAGGCTGGAACATCTGTCCTGTTGGTTCAAAAACTATGCAACGGAGATGATGAACCAGAAACTGTGCAGAAAGCTTTGTCAGGCATTGACGCAGCTCAATGGAAAACAGCGATGAAAGATGAGTATAAATCTTTTTATGACAACAAATGTTGGACTCTAGTGGAGAAACCAAAGAATAAGAAACCAATTAAGTGTAGATGGATTTTTAAACAGAAGAAGGGTCTCAATGGTGAGCTTTTGAACTACAAAGCACGACTTGTAGCAAAAGGTTACTCACAGAAGTATGGGGTTGACTATGAAGAAACATTCTCTCCGGTGGTAAGACACTCAACTGTTAGAACTCTACTTGCTATTGCTGCTGAATATAATATGGAAATAGATCATCTTGATGTTAAGACTGCCTTTTTGAATGGCAACTTAAATGAAGATATATATATGGAACAGCCCGAGGGTTTCATAGTAAAAGGTAAAGAACATTTTGTGTACAAACTAAATAAAGCTATCTATGGTTTGAAGCAAGCTTCTAAAATGTGGTATGAGAGAATAAACGAGGTGTTACTACAGAAAATGCACTTCAAAAGGATGACTTCAGAACCATGTGTTTATTATATAAATACTAAGAGTGATTTAATAATAATTGCACTATATGTGGATGATATTTTATTGTTTTCTAATAATTCATCGTTAAAAGAAAAGGTAAAATGTGAACTTATGAACACATTTGAGATGAAGGATTTAGGATCTGCACATCACATTCTTGGAATGAGGATAAATAAAAGTCAAAATAAAGTTACACTTGATCAAATAGGATACATAAGAAGAGTATTGGAGAAGTTCAACATGACAGATTGTAAGCCTGCTAGAACACCATTAGAAAAAGGAATTAAATTACAAAAGTGTGATAATAAAAGTACGAATTCCTATTACAGGAATTTGCTTGGCTGTCTTATGTACATAGCAGTGTGTACCCGACCAGATATTGCTCATGCTGTGAGTATGCTCAGCCAATTTAATGAGTGTCACTCTGAACAGCATTGGAAAGCTTTGAAACGTGTTCTTCGCTATCTTAAAGGTACAATAAACTATGGTTTAGTTTTTCAGAAGAGTGGTTTGAACGTAACTGCTTATGTAGATGCTGACTGGGGTGGAAATGAACTCGACCGTAAGTCCTTCACTGGTTTTGTTTTTAAGCTTGGTAATTCACTGATTTCTTGGGAAAGTCGTAAGCAAAAAACTGTTGCTCTCTCTAGCACAGAGGCTGAATACATGGCACTTTCTGATAGTTGTAAAGAAGCTCTTTTTGTAAGAAATTTTCTTAATGAATTGCTGAATATTAATTGTAATGTAATGTTATATAATGATAACCAATCTGCTCAAAAATTAACTACTAATTGTATGTATCATAGTAGAACTAAGCACATTGATATGAGACATCATTTCATTAGAGAAAATATAAACAAGAACATTGTTAATGTTAAGTATTTGTCAACAGACTTAATGATTGCAGATTTATTGACAAAACCTTTGACAAAAGAGAAACATGATAAATTTGTAAAAGAATTATGTTTATATAATTTGTAAATTACTCTTATAATTTGGTTTATATACATTCTACATTGTATTAAAGTTTATAGACAGTGTATTGTATTTACTAAGTATTTATGACATTGGTTTAAGGGGTAGTGTTAGAGCTATATATGTAAACACAAAGCTATAAATAAATTAGGTCAAGAATAATGATCGTTTGTAGCATACTCTGCTGTTTTGTATATCTGGGTCTCTAACAATGTATTGTCATTAATGTCACTAATGTCAATGTCACTTTTATATTTGTCCTTCCGGATTTTACTGTGTCACTGAATTGTACTCTCTCTGTTCGTTGAATTATATCTCTTTGAATCCAACGGAATATTTATTTTTAACCTATAAATCTATCAGTTTTTCCCCATTTTCTATATGACAACTACCTTATCGAAAAGTTTACGTTTGATCTTACTACTTGACACCTCTGGATAGGATGTTTGATTTAATCATAAATACTATCAATCACCCACGGCTGCGTTCGCGTTAAATTATATCATAAAATACCAAAATTTAACAAATACAGTCTAAGGGTAACCTAATAGAGAGTTATAATGAAGCGAATAGCATAAAACCTACATAAAAACCACGTAAGTATCCCAACATTCATGGTGAATTTATCTATTTAAGATATGCAAATATTATGGAAGAAGGATTTTATGTATAGTGGATTTGTTATTATGCCCTATTATATTAGTATTGTGTTTACAGATTGTTCCATTAAATAAGCTAATACCGAACAGTAAAATAACATTTTACGACCACGATACGTCCATTATCCACGATAATGAATGTCCAATCATAACCGCAAACCGAGAACTTGCGCAAACAAATGCAATTCGATGCTAATGGACCATTTCGGTACTGTTGTTATAGATATAAAGCACCGAATTTAAATGAACCTTGCGGTTTATTTACCGTATTTTGATGATATTTGAATAGGAAATTATAAAAATGAACTTTTTTTAGCGCATACATTCCCATATCTTTTTGTTTGCATAAAATTGTAATACTGTGATTTTCCACTGGTCGAAATTTAACCTCTTTTTTAATATTTATTAAGTTTTTTTTTTTCTCAAAAGACGGTACAAATATTGTATATTAGTACAGAGACTTTTAAAAAAACACACTTCACCTAATTGATGGTAACAAAAAAACTATTCCAAATGTTCTTTAAATAGATAACTACATAGCTCGTCAATAGTTACTAAACAAAAGAAAATCAGATGATAAACAGAGAAGAAAATGATCTTAACTATTTTATCTTCGCCTATATATGTCTAGGTTATTTTTATGTAGACAAATTATCCATTTTTTATAAAAAATGAATATATTTTTATATTATAGGAGGTAAACGAACAGATGGATCACCTGATGTTAAGTGACTACCACCGTCTATAGATACCAGCAACACCAAAAGAGTCACAAGTGCGTTGCCAGCCTGTGTTGGTGGGGAAGAGGCGAGGGATAGGAGAAGAGGGGGAAGAGACAGGGAGAGAGGTGGGCCTGCGGTACTCTCACTGACCAAACGAAACACAACAATGCAAGCACTGTTACTTCACGTCGGTGTTTCTGTGAGTTGGGTGGTACTATCCTGGGCAAGTCAACCCATTGATGCTGAAACCAGTTATAGCATCAGCGTGGCTCTACCACCTACATTTAAGATGTATAACTAAAAGTATGGTTATAATACGAGTATAGTCCTTTGAAGCTGCACAGGCACATCTTGCCAACAGCCGTACTCAGTTCGAAAAATAAAAACACGGTGTGTCGTAAAGACTACACTATAGAAATGAAACTTTTATAGTACAGGGAAACATCTTAATTCAAAAAATACAACGCCACACGGTGTTCCTAGGCGGTCACCCATCCAAGTACTAACTGCGCTTGACGTAGTTTAACTTAGATGTTCGAACGAGAACCGGTGTTTTTGACACTTTATGGCACAGTGTTTACCCCCACTATTTTTCGTCACACAAAAAAGTTGCCGATCAGAACTTCAAAGCCCAATGGGAATAACAAGTTTTACTTAAAAAAGTGAATTAAACATATTGCTCTAAATTATGTAGATTGAATACTCTATTGAAAATTATTAATTTGTATGACGTCAGAGAAATCTAAACAAAATACTTTGTATAAACAGGTAGAAATTGCCGATCACACGGAGTTGGATATAAAACTTTGTCAGTAGATCACTTACTCGTATAATCAAAATCCTCTTACGTATAGTTAAATTCACGTTTTTACATAATCTGAATGAATTATTTTACAGAATACTCACTAAACCGTCAAATGATGAATGGTAAAGGAATTAATTTGGTGAAATTTACGAACACGATACGTAAAATGGAATTGTGGCCGCTCGAATCCGTTCTCGATACATTACGTCGGACACTCTTGTTGAATAATTAAATTGGGTCCGAATGTAATCCGTTTTTACTTATCTTCAGAGCGGACGTGACTTTTTGTGGTACGTTACTTTAATCAAATGCTATATTTGCACAACAATTTTTTTCCCTATTGGAGGAGAAGAAAATTAATGCAGGATTTTTGTACACGTATAATGTATCGGCGATCTAAAAAATCGAATTATTTCGTCGCTAATGTTGTAAATACGACAAAGATGCTAAAAGTGTTGATAGTAATTAATAGTAGCTATAATTAAGGGAAATATTAATGAAGTTTTGTTACTTAACTGTTACAGTTTAGAGTCAATTTTCATTTCTGAAAGAAACCCATATAAAATTATTCAACACGATTGCAAAAATGTTAATCTTTTAAGAGTTTATGTTTATATGTATATTTCTTCATCATATCTTGTTGAGTAACCGATTTGATGGATTTCAAAAGGTGTAGTTAGATTCGTCTTATCTGCGGGAGTAACAAAGGCTATAATATACGTGAATAAGACATATATAGATCATATTTTAGGGTGTAAGGGGTGTCGAATAACATCATAAGACTTGAGACACCCAAGCCAACCTCACCTGCACGTGGTGCACCCTGCTGAATAACGAACGAGGCAATGGCGCAAGCGGGGTGGTAGGGTTTTACAGCCCAACTGGGTCACAACCACCATGTATATGGCGAAAAAGCCCGTAATAATGATTCGTTTCTACGGGTCACGTTTCGGGATCAGCCTGTCCATATCCAGCTTTTTACAGGCCGGCATAGGTTTACTAAGATTGTGTTTATACTTTTGAAAGTCTTAGACCAAATTTTAACTTAGGTGCTCTTTGTTATTTATTAATGTTTGTTTTTTATATTATTATTTTATATGTTAAAAGTGAATATGAAGTATTATGTTGCGAGTGTTTAAACTTTCACCTGGTATAGGCGAGATAAACATGAGATTTTTACTAAGCAATTTCAAACTGAACAATTTGTTTATGATATAATTCAAGCAGTCTCAGTGCTTTTGAAATCGATTTTGTTTATTAATAATTATAGCTAATAATTAATTGTGGCATAAAATTTAACTAGATCAAACCACACTAGAACAAAGTTATTACTAACGTCTGACAAAATATAACCTAAAAAATGTTGGTAGGTAATTATGGAGTTATAAAAAAAATCTATATTTTCTATTTGAAGAAAGTTACACAAGAAATCTACGTAAGAATATTTTGAGCATGAAATTAAGTAATATTGCAGATAAGTTAGAATTTGTAAGATACTTAGACTACACGTAAAAACTCGTAATTTAACCGGCGAAGATGGGCAGACGCGGGCATGACTTTCAAGTAGTTGCGTAACTCTTAGGTAGCAGAGGGTTGGTAATCATAAAAAGTTTATTCGTATTCAGACGGTATTTCGCCTTTTGTTAGATCGAGGGTTGACCTGAGTGGTGATCCGACAACATTTTTCGGGTTACTATGTGATGCCTTAGTATTTTTAACTGAATTTATGATAAATGTATAAGTTTTTTTCATGAGTATTCATACGTGTTTGTTCATACCAACGTTGCGCAAAATAGTTTCTGATCCAATACTAATTTAATACAAAACTAGCATTATATTATTTTTTCAGTTTTCGAAATGTTCAGTATCTAATCTAGCACTATATTTTCATTAAGTAAGATACTGCAAACATCAGTTGATCAGTTAAACTTAATTTTTATTTCAAATATTCTACGTAAAATGTGAAATATAAAGGATTAATTAAATTAAGAAACAAAAAGTCTCGTTTAGGTACTTATATAATTGATTTCAATCTCAGTTCATGTTTAATCCGAGTGATCCTTTATTCCCAGTGGATAGCCGTTGATTTTTCACAATTAACGGATTATAATTATAAAGGCGGTCAGAGTCCGTGGCGACCCTCCCGCTTAAACGTGAACCGAATTCCAAGTTGACGAGACGAGTTTGTTCATGAATTAGGCAACTTTAGTGGGTCGTGGGGATTTACGCTCAAATTCTTTATATTAAAGCTGATACAATTATTTTATTTTTAATCATACTCTTGATCATTGATTAGCGATATCTGACTGTGTGGGATAGCTATCTACCAGCCCACATCCACCCACTTTATAATAACAGTCATCAATTTTTATTTCGCCTTCGTTTGACATTTTCGATTGATAAATGACTTATTTTTCATTATTCATGATTATTAGAAAGCAATGAGCAGACTGCGTGAGATAGCTTTCTATTTTTCCACATGCACCCACTTCCTAATAAATGTCGTCCTATTTTTACCTCGTTATTTGCTACTTTCGATTGGTACATAATCTTCCTATACTTTACATTGTTCATGATCACTGGAGAACAACTTTAGTGGTTATCGTATTCTAATAGCGCGTTGATCGACGTAGGTTCAACTCCCATCGAATGAGCTGGAATTTTCCATGAAGGAAAAATATTGTGATAAAACCACAGCTCGGAAGTAGTAATTTTTATAAGCCAGCTGCCTACCTAACTAGATATCAACTTGAAGTTGGAAATCTATCGTCAAACACCTATGGGTGGATTCTGGCAACTGCACTTGAGCGCTAGTATCCTCTTAGTTTTGTTTCTTCACCTTTTGTCATCATTTACCATCAGGTGAGATTATGGTGAAACGTTAAAACCTTAAAAATAAATCAAAATTTAAATTCATGTAAGCTTTATCATCTTATAATTAAGAATGTGACTCTTTAATGAGTTCCAGTTACCATTAACTATGTTAGCCCAGTCCACCCGGCGGTGATAGACAATAGTTATGACTAAAGTGCGACTATCCCACACTAAGGGACGCAAGGAACCTGATTGATTCGACTAATCTTTATATGATCTGTAATAATGCAGTTTGAAAAGTATTGATCATAACAGACTAACTACAACTGTATCTGTAGAAGGAATCGAAGTCCTAAATAGTATGTTTTTAATACAGTATTGTATTAAAAACGATTGTAGATACATCTAAGTAACTCGTATCTTTTGCCTGCAGGTTCGCTTGCGTTTATATAGATTTTACCTATTTCTAATTCTGAATTAAAGGTACCCAACGTCTTTTCTGTTCCCCTGACAACGTGTATGTTAGAGTAGTTGTGGCGTAATAGTGTAAAAAAACAAACAAACTCGCAATCGCATTTATAATATTAGTTTGAATAAAAAGGAAAATATTCCAACAAAAACAAATTCAAATAACATCTAATTTCCAACTTTTTACCGATAATTTTCAATATCCGTATGACCGGGGTGTAAAAGAATTTCCAATGATAATATTTTTACTGAAGATGGAAGTCTGCTATTCGAGTCAGGAGGGCTCTAGCCTCTAGAGTGCTACCTTACAATTTGCATCTATAGAGTAGGGCTGTCAACTTGAAATAAATTATTCCTTAACTCAATTTAATAATTGACTTTAGCATAATAGCTTATACGATATTTCTTTTATTTTTGGAAATCTTCTAGTAGATTATAACTGCCATTGTCAAGTAGGTAATGATATTACAAGTTTCTTGCGGTCATATCAATGAACCAGCAAGGTGGTGGTCGTCTTGTTAGAACTTTCCAGGGAGTTTTCGTGGCAAGTCAGAATCTAATTTTCAAAGTATTATTTCCCATCCACTTAACTTGTGCACAATAACTGAACTATATTACGTAAAACATCATCAATATTACAAAATATAAAGGTAAATAACAAAAAATTATTAATAAAATATAAAAACTATATGACATGACAATATTCCCGTCAAAAACTCCGTCTAGAAGATATAACTACAAGACAAAAAGCTAGGAATTTCAATATTTCCACTGATCCAAGTCACTATCGCCTGAGTCTATTCATCACGGTATGCAGAGTCCGTGTATGAACCCGTGTACGACGGTAGAGTAGTGGGGATGCAGACCATCCATCGAGGCTCTTCTCGCCCACCCCTCGCGGGGCGCGCGGGGAAACGGTATCAGGGATACCCCTCTGACCGTGACTTCTCTCTCTCCCCGATTCGGCGAGGGTGTCTAATGTATTCCGGGGCACCTTTTGTGGGTGTTCCCTGTGGTCGTCTTGCTTGTCTCTGGACGTCTTCCGGGTGGTTGTCTCTATTGGCCGCGGCGAGCCGCTCATGGCCCAGCCATTCTTTGGTGTATGGCATCGAGCTTATCCTAGTACTCTTCTTCAATGGCTCTGAGCTGCTCGATGCCTATCGCGCTCCTCAATCGGGCGCTGAGTTCTGCCTCAGCTTTGCTCAACAGCGTTTCGAGCTGGGAATCTTGTGTCGGATGTGGCGATTGCTTCCTCGCTTGCTTGGGTGGATTCCTTTTTGTTGTAGGCGGGTCATTCGCGGGGGCCATTAGGTTTACGGCCCCAACAGCTTCTTCTATGGTGTTCTGGGCCACCCAGGTGTCCGTCTTGCGTCCGGGACCACTCAGACGCGCCACGGTGCATGCGCGGCGGTTCCTTAGCTCTCTCCTAAATATAGGGCATCGTATTTTGCTGTTGGAGGGGTGGGCGCCCCTGCAGTTGACGCAGGACGCCGGTTCCTCCTTCGGGCGATCACAGCTCCGTGCAAAGTGCGGTCCACCACACCGTACGTAGGCAATCGGTCTATGGTACTGTTGGGATGAGTGCCTAAATTGCTGGCACCTGAAACAGTGTGCCAGCCGGCGTTCCCCTCTCCAGGCTTCAATCGTGATTGGCATCATTAGGAGTTGGTCAATCTCGTATATGGCGGGCGAAAGCCCAGGTGTCTTCTTCAGGAGCGCGTGGTAGATACACGCTTTTCTACCCCTGTGCCCGTTGATCTGGCGTGCAAATTCAACTTGGAAGCCCTTCTTATGCAGGGCTTCAATTATTAAGCTCGGGTTAGTCCCATTTGGCAGGCCGCGGATCGCGATCTTCAGGCTTTATTGCGTGTGGGGCGAGTATGTGGACCAACTCGCTCCCTCTTGTTTTTCTAGGAAGTCTTGCGTCATTCTATATTCTTCTGCGTCTTGTGAGAATATCCGGAATCCATTGCCGTAGGCCCGGACGTTGGGGTTACGTCCCATCCTGTCCGCCAGTCGTTGGAGTTGCGCCGTCCAGTCGGGCAGGGTCTCCACAACGATCGGCGGATATTGCGAACCCGCTGCGTCGGGCGAGGCAGGCGTCAATTGTTCAACCGCGGACCCGGCGGCAGCACTGTTGCGCGGTGGCTGCAAATTGGGGTTCCACGGGCGCGTAACCTGCTTCGCTTGCGGATCGCGCGCAGGTGGCGCTGCGATCGACGCATAAGAGGGCTGCTTGCGGGCAGCCCTTCGCGGCGGAGCGGGGGCAGGTGTGGGTGCGGGCACCTGTTCCGCTGTCTTGGTGGTGTTGGCGCGCGGCGTTTGTTGCTGCGCGGGCTTCTCTACGCAGGTCTTCTTGGCCTGCGGAGGCTGGGCGGTCGGTGATGAAGGCGGTGTTTCGTGATCCACGGCGGGCCCTGCATCGGGTTCGTTGCGCTTACGGCACAGTGCTCGACCGAGCGGGTTGTTCGGCGCGTCCGGGATCGCGGGTGACGCGATTTTACCGCGGGCGGCGCTTGCGATCGCGACTGCATCGGTCGCAGAAGGAAGTCTTCCCTCGGCTACGGCTTCCAGGATGCGCATGTACAACGCCATCCACCGAACCATCCCCTCTGACAGAGTCCCAGCTAAAATTAACTGGGCGAGAGTGAGAATATCACTCTCGTAATCCTCCGTCGTGGAGGACGTCCCGGCGGGCAGCGGCTGACGCGCGTCTGAAATCGACGAGCTCAGAGCGGGCACGGAGGTGCTGGGTCCGGTGTGTGTAGCGGCGGTCTGTATTCTTGAGGCGGCAGATTCCTTGGGCGTGGCTGAAGTCGTTGGGTGGTGGTCTGGTTGGCCCTGAAAAGGACCTTTTTTGGATCGTCGACTCGACGCAAGTGGCGGAGCGGACGAGGAAGCGCTTGACTTGCGCATCGTCGCCTAGGTCGGAGCAGGCGGCACTCTCGGACGACCTCGCTCACGGTGACGACGAAGCCGTCTAATGCAGACCGCTAAGAACCATCGCATATAAATGAGACGAAGCATATGAAAACTATATAGAAACGCATGTTATCTCATTCTCTCCAGCCTATAACCCATACATACATTTATAGCTGTCTCCTTCTCGTTACACATTTTCGTTTCACGAAATCCAATTCACACCGTCAAAAAAGAAGTTAGACTCCAAAAATAATAAACGTGTGTTAAAACGCGGGCACAACTACTATCTTTACCAATATTATAAATCCGTATGCGAGTTTATTTGTCTGTTTATTAAGCATCCACGTCTTAACTAATCCAGCAATCACCATGAAATTTCGTTTACACGTTGTAAAAAAAAAGTAAAAAATTCCTACCTTTTCTCCAAAAAAAAGTACTAGTCGCACGGGTTAGGTTAGCACTACATTAATGAGAGAGAATCCGCCTTCAAAAGCTAGTAGTATATAAGAAGGAATAATATTGGGCGTATACAAAAGAATATTCGAGGTTTTCTAACAACTTGAAGATCCTAACTAAACCACTCGACGTGCGAAGGGGCTTTCTACTTCGCTACCGGTATATTTTTATATAGAAAATGTTGAAGGATCGTCCCGGGAATGAGATTTACATGAGTTGCCTCGGTCTCTCCGCCACTACGAGACACGACGTGGCGTAGCCGAAACGTCATTACTGCTGCGTCAAATGTAATATGAAAACCGTATTATGGACTTGTAAATAACTCTGTTATTTTTCATTTCGTTTCATTCCATCAATTCGATGACAATCTGAATTGAGAGTAATTATATAATTAAAAAAAACTTTTATTTATAGACTTGAAAATTAGAAAAGACATTCTCTCACAACAGTTTTTAATACACAATTCGAAATACAATAATTAACTTAGAACTAAATAAAGATTCATTCATAGTCAATAAATCACTAAGATATCTGTGGCATTCCATTGTTTTTCTATCCCAAAATTACCATGAAGAATACACACCTAACTCCCTTTTTCAAATATAATATTATTAGCTTTTGCTTGCAGCTTCACTCGCATTAATGCAAATTTCATCTATCCATAGAGAGCAGGATGAAAGGCACCCTAAGCTATAGTACTTCTCAGTAATCCTGACAATATGTATGCAAAATTTAATAATGATCTGTTGAGTAGTCATAACAAACAAATAAACTCACATATGCCTTTATAATATTAGTGCGGATTAGATATGGATAAGCTAAAATCAACATGGTATAAGTGATACTGCAAGCACTCCAATTGTAAATTAATGGGTTCGTCTGGCGAGCGCCGAAACCAAGACCGATAACGAGGTATCAGGCGGTGAGACAACAAATTATCCGGCCATTAGCCATGCTATCCACCGCAATATGTAAACTGGAAGGAACATAGTCTCCATTTGGGAGTGTTACAGGTGATAAACGACAGCGATTATTAGAAAATTGTAGTAAAAATCATTGTACCGATCTGTACACTAGATATTCGTATTAACATAGTTTGTTTTATTCATTACCAGTTTTAATCGGTCTGTATATTCTGGAATCAATTCGTATATTTTTAAAGCATTGCATTTTCGATTTAAAACAGTAAATCATCGATCTACTTTCATACTTCTACATGTTCTTTATTGGAATATTTTCTGAAATTAGATCTAATCTTCCTATAACATAATTAAACCAGCTAAATTTTATTTTTAATTGTTATTTTATCACACATATATGTACACATCGCATGTGGAGGAGTAAAGACTAACATACGCCCCATATACTTTATAAGGATGATATAAACTGAGATGAAAATGCTTCTGCAATTGATGTGTGGCGTTACGCGATTAAATGGCATTCGAAACATCCGTGGTAGCCTTGGATTCCGGGATATCGCAGATAAGCTACTGGAGAATCTACTCCGATGGTACGGCCACATTAGTTACATGCCTACAGCCTAAGTCGGAAATAGATGCACCCAACATCACTGTACAAAGCCTAAGATCTCGGGGCAGATCCAAAAAATAGCTTCACATAAAAGGATACCGAAGACCGGGCAAAGTGGAGTAAGTTTATTAAGAAAGCGGACCCTGATACCAAGCCGAAAAAACGCTAGGAAGAAGAAAAAGAAGGGTAATTTAAAGCGCCGTGCTTATCATCTATACTTCTTATAAGACGGTAGGACCGAGTTCTAAATTTAGAGATATTGAGAAGGACGGAGCTGTGTGACATTGAGTCCTTGCTTATAAAAGGTCAACTAAGTTGATGCGGGCACCTTGTTCATATGGATGACTCAAAGTTGCCTAAGTCTGTCTTCTACTTGCAGCTATATGGAGGAAAACGCGACAATTTAATTATACTACGGTCAAATAGATTCTTATTAAGCCGCTAACATTTCAAACCTTTCACCAATCCCCAAATCCCCAGTAATAATTCGTGCTCATCTACTCTAGCTAAGCGTTATTAACAGTTGACGGAGAACGATCCAATCACCGATGTTACTTCGACAGATTCCAGTCACACTAGTGAACGATTCATATACGTGATACTAGCTGTCTGCGACTCCGTCCCCGTGGATCTCAATGTAAAAAAAAACAGTAACTAACAAAATCATCTGAATTTATTAAGTCCATTTACTTATCTACTTTTTTCTCTATCTACTTACGTCGTGTCGTCACTAAGAATAACTTTTGATACAGTGAACACATTCTAATGAACTAAAGATTAAATGTTACTCGAGGATATGCTTTATAATTTCCTTGGTGAGGTTTTCCAGTGAACGTAGTACTTTGGCAGTGATACGTGTACACAAAGACAAACATTTATAAAAATTATTGATTATTATTATGAAATCTTATATTACTTATTACAAGATACCTGTAATTTTTTTTCTCACAAAAATCTAAAAGTACGAACACGTTAGATTCACAATCCTATTATATGTAGTGATAGTGATAATATAAACCAAAACAATTACTAATATATTTTTTAACCGACGAAAAAAACGGAGGAGGTTCTCAATTCGTCGCGTATATTTTTTTTTTATGTATGATCACGCATAACTTTTTACGGTATAGTCCGATTTTAATAATTCTTTTTTTATTGGAAAGGGTATACTCCGAAGTTGGTCCCATTTAAATTTGGGGAAAAAAATTCAACCCTAAGGGTATGAAAATCAAGAATAATTGATTATTCACGCACTGATTATGTCTATGACCGCGCATATCTCTAGACAGAATAGTCCGAGTTGAATTATTATCCTTTGATTTGAAAGAGTATACCCAGAAGTAGGTCCCATATACATGTAAACATAAAAAAATCAACCCCAAGGGTAGGAAACCGGGGTATGATTTATAATTCAGCTTCTGAGTTGTGTATTACACTTACAGTATAGTCCGATTTTAATAATTCTTTTTTTTATTGGAAAGGGTATACTCCGAAGTCGGTCCCATTTAAATTTGGGAAAAAAATTTCAACCCTAATAGTATGAAAATCGACAATGATTGATTATTCACGCACTGATTATGTCTATGACCGCGCATACCTTTAGACAGAATAGTCCGAATTAAATTATTATCTTTTGATTTGAAAGAGTATACCCAGAAGTTGATCCCATATACATGTAAACATGAAAATAGCAACCCCAAGTGTAAGAAAACCGGGCATGATTTATAATTCAGCTTCTGAGTTGTGTATTACAAATAAATTAAGCTTGTAGTAATTAGTAAGATCATAGCCACACAAAATTATAAAATAAAAACTTTTTAACAAAAAATTAAACCGCCGAAAAAACTGAAAAGCAAAAAATAATAAACCTTTTACTTATTCATCTTAATAACTAAGTTCTTAAACTAATGTAAGTATACCTAAGAAATTTTGAGTCGGCGCCAAACAACCAATGAACAAAGATCATTAGATTACTTAAATTCACAAAAAAAACAAATCAAATTAAAAACACAATGTGAGATCTCCAGCGGTAACGTGTGTGCCCGTTCGGGTTGCTTCGTAAGCGTTCGGCATGCAAGGGGTGTGTCACGCTGCGCCGCCGCCGCGCATCACGCTTTACGTAATTAATTAATTTTTTATTAATTATAAATTAAATAATAATTAAATAAATAATTAATTCCCCTTCCGTTTGGACCGTGATATCGCGTAGACGTGTTTACTGTACTGTCCGCTTATTTATTTATAAATCAGTGTTTCATTCAAAAATAAGTGTTTTAAAAATTCAACCACAGTACCAGGACTGCATAAACTGGAGTAAGTCACCGAACAATTACTCACAATAACCAAAAGAGATAGATAACAACGACAACACAAGTAATTAGAGTGAGCCCACTGTTTATTTCTCATTTAACTTGAAAGGGGCGTGTCCAACCCCAGCGCAGTTTTCTGCGTCTGAGCATTGTTATTTTATTGCGTATTCAGTGTTTTTATCTACCTACCTTCTCTAAATCAACAATATTTAAATGTGGAGTATGTAAGCCTACCCCCGTCGTCAGAATTTTTAACAGAATATTATTATTATGCCATTAAAACGAACTCCACCCCAGTCTCCTAATTTGAACCCTACTGGATGTATTAAGTCTTCCCAAATGGAGAATTTGGAAGAACAAACATCTAAGAATACTAGAGGAAGAAAAAAACGTGACGATATCGATTTAAATTATGTAATGTCAGAAATGAAAAGTATGTTCAAAGTGTGGCAAGAACAACAAGACATGAAGCTCGAAACTTTACAGAAAATTGTGGAAGACATTAAAGAACAAAATAATGTCATAACTACTTCAATAGAATTTATTTCCAAGCAATACGATGATATAAAATCAAGAATTGAAGTTATCGAACAAGAAAAACGTGATAATTTAAGTTATATTCTCACTCTGGAGGAGAAACTAGACTCTCTCGAAAGAAACTTACGTCAATTCTGTAAGGTATGTCATTATTAAGAATATATTAACATGTAGGTAGTAATAAATACGCGTGATTTTGACAGTTGAAAATAAACGGTTTTACAAACAAGTTGCATTATTTTTATCGGGGATCTTAGTTATTTATAAGAATAATAACCCATCCGTAATCTCGGAATACGTCAATTGGCGACGAGCTGTGGACATACGCGTGTGAATTGTAAAAAAACACATAATTACGATGTCTATTGGAAACATTGGACCGTTTCAAGTGGGAAGCGATAATTAGAACTTGTATGTGGACCGATTGGAACAATACTTTGTGGTGAATGAAGTAAATGAGGAACGCAAAGTGCCAACATTAATTACAGTGATGGGTGGGCAGAGTTATGAGTTATTGGTGACATTGTGTACACCGGATAAACCAGCGACCAAAAAATTCCATGAATTGGTCAAGATAATGGCAAGTCACTTACAACCCAAACCAAGTATCTTAGCGGAACGTTATTATTTTAGAAAAAGAAAACAAAGTGCTAATGAATCAGTCACGGAGTTTGTAGCTGAACTGAGGAAGTTATCTATGGGATGTGAGTTTGGCAAGAATCTGCAAGAAAATTTACGTGATCAGTTAGTATGTGGATTGTTCAGTGACACCATACGGCAACGTTTGTTCGCGGAAAATGACGATTTGTCTTGGGAAACAGCCGTGACATTAGCCATCACCATGGAAGCCGCGGAGAAAAATGCTGCTATAGTAGAGAATAATTACGAACATCACTATGCTAACACGAAAACAACAGCTACAGCAGTCATTCGAGTTTTAAGAGAAACTTTCTCTCGACTTGGGATACCAAAGGAAATAGTGTCGGATAATGGACCACCCTTTACTAGTACAGAGATGGCTACATTTATGGAAAACAATGGAATTATTCATACTTTCACACCAGCTTATCATCCTGCTTCCAACGGTGCTGCTGAAGGTGCGGTAAAACTATGCAAAAGAGCAATAAAGAAGGGTCAAGTAGAAGGTTGTGACCTGGAGGTAGCTTTGCAAGCATATTTAATGGCATATAGGAACGCAATCCATAGCACCACAGGTCAGTCACCAGCCATGCTATTACAAAAACGTTCTTTACGTTCACGATTAGATCTGTTACGACCCAGAGCAGAATTGGAAACCAGAGTTAAAACAGTACAACAGAAACAAGTTAAAAATGCAGGTGGACAAAATCGACAACTAAGGGTAGGCGATCCTGTGTGGGTACGGCAGTATGGTAGCAGTAATAAATGGGAAAAGGGGGTGATAGAGGAAATGCAAGGTTCTAGAAATCTCATTATCGGAAAAGTAAACGGTCAACCTCATCCTATTAAGAGACATATTGATCAGGTTAAGTACAGAAATGAAATTCAAACACTAGCGTTTCCCTGTCCGACGAGTAGCACAGGTAAAGTACGAATAGAAGCTGATGCGGCAAATACTGCGCCTCCCTTGTTATCCACTCGACCCCAACGAACGGTTAAGCCCATCTGTCGATATGGAAACCCTATAAGTTATTAACATAAGAGATTTTGTATTTACAAGTGTATTTGAGGGGCTATATACATTATTAATATTATTGTCACTTTATCATTTGCAATGGTATTTTTTGTTGTGTATTAATTTAGTGTAGGGGTGTAAGGTATGTCATTATTAAGAATATATTAACATGTAGGTAGTAATAAATACGCGTGATTTTGACAGTTGAAAATAAACGGTTTTACAAACAAGTTGCATTATTTTTATCGGGGATCTTAGTTATTTATAAGAATAATAACCCATCCGTAATCTCGGAATACGTCAAATTCAATCTAGAGGTGAGAAATCTACCCGTGAAGAAAGTAGAAACTAAAGAATATCTCTTACAACTAATAGTAAATGCTGGTAAATCATTAAACATAACCATCCAGTCATCTGATATAAGTGATATATACCGTATACACGGAAAAAAAGGCTCCACAAAAACGGTGATAGTCAGATTAACCAGTGTTATCTTAAAGGAAAAAATTCTGCATTCCTATAAAAAGTATAACAAAGAACATAAAGATAATAAGTTCGACTGCTCTAAATTGAAGGTAGATGGATCGCCAACGCCTGTTTACTTGGCAGAACACCTCACAACTAAAATGAATAGACTTTATTACTTGTCTCGTAACTTTGCTAAAACGAATGGCTACGCTTTCTGTTGGATCTCACGTGGTAAAATTTATATTCGTGAAAAAGAAGGTTGTCCTTCGATACTCATTCAAAACGATAGTGACTTAACGGTACTAAATAAGTGACTATTTACTCACGACTTCAATCCATATTATTTTGTTTTTATTACTTTAGAAATCGTATCTTTTATGTTTTGTTCTATTAAATATGTATATTTAAATAACAATAATGTATGCACATTTGAACACTTATTCTTTAACAATCATAACACAATATACACACATATCACATCTTACTCATGCTGTCTAACTCCTACAAATATAATTTCATATGAACTAAAAGGACTTCTTTCGACATATCATTTTATGACAGATTGGATCTTCAGTTCTGTTATTCGCCAAGTTCATTATATAATTCTAAATGGCTACCTTAAATAATGTAAATTATGACATCGAGTCTATTTCGGGGGCTTTATCATATAAATGCTTACCTGAACGTTGCAGAGACTATATGACTGATTATAAGTTACCCCTTAATGTGTTACATTTAAATATCCGTAGTCTTGGTTGTAATTTTAACCATTTAACGATTTTATTATCACGAATAAACCTCCAATGCGACATTATTGTTCTTTCTGAATGCTGGTTATCTAAATTAGCTAGTATACCTAAATTGGATGGTTATAGTAGCCATCGTTCAACATTTACCAATCAAAACGACGGGGTGGTCATCTATTATAGATCAAATATTCCGTTCAAAATCTCGGAACCGACACTTATTGACGCTAACTGTCTATTGCTAACATTTGAGCAATCTCTCGCAATAATCGCAGTTTATCGAACACCCTCAATCTTGAACACCTCTGATTTTATTTCTAGTCTTAACAATTTATTATGCACTTGTACAAATTACACTACGTTAGCAATAATAGGTGACCTTAATATTAATATCTCATCTGATAGTAACGATCGTAATTCTAATGACTATCTTAACATGACGGCCTCACATTCTATGCTTCCAGCGTATTTGACACCGACACGCGGTAATAACTGTATAGATCATGTTATAATAAAATCCCCTCACATAGCTACAACGATTATTGTCGAAACCTGTATTACTGATCATTACCCCGTGCTATTTTGTACTGACTTATATCTTAATAATACAAGGCGGACCTTTACGAAATCACGTACAAATATACCAGCTGTAGTTGAAACACTCGGGAAAACAGACTTTTCATTTTTATTTCATATGTCAGATGCTAACGAAGTTGCTGACGCAATTATAGGCACAATTTCGAATGTTATAGAATCTCACTCACAAATGATAAAGGTCCCTCATAAAAAAGTAATCATCAAGCCCTGGATAACACCAGGACTATTAAAATGCATAAAAAACCGTGATAAATTACACATCAAAGTAAGAAAATCCCCAGACAACCAAATCCTTAAAGTGACTTATAATAGATATCGTACCTTCTGTAACAATTTGTTACACAAGATAAAATGTACTTATGAAAGCAATCAACTTATAAATGCAAAGGGTAACGCTAAAACTACCTGGGACACCATAAAAAAGATTGTTAATTTGAATGACAGCACATCATCGGCCAAAGAGTTATTAACTATCTCATGTGATCCTCAATCCTCGATCGATGAAGTCAATAATTATTTCGTTAATATTGGTAAAAAATTAGTTGATAATTTTATTCCACAAAGTTCTAGTGGTGCCATTGTCCACTCTAGTTCTCAATCTATGGTTTTGTTAAGTACTGACTGTAAAGAAGTTGAAACTACACTACTCAACCTACGTAGTAATACCGCTGTTGGTTGGGATGGTATCTCAACTACTATTCTTAAAGCTTCAAGTTCTGCAATTATCGAACCTTTAACATTCCTTTTTAATCTCTGCCTTACCACTGGTATTTTCCCAAATGCATTTAAGCGTGCCCTAGTGCATCCTATTTATAAAGGTGGAGATAGATACATTATTAACAACTATAGACCAATTTCTATCCTTCCTGCATTGTCAAAGATCCTGGAGAAAATTTTAAATAATAGACTAGTACGTTATCTAACGCAGAATAATATCTTCTCACCTAATCAATATGGGTTTAGATCAGGACTATCTACAGAACACGCAGTTCTTGATCTCACTAATAAGATTGTTAAAAATTTAGACTCTAAGATATATACTATAGGGATCTTCTTAGATCTCAAAAAAGCCTTCGACACTGTATCGATCCCTATCCTACTTGACAAGATGGCAGCTTTCGGTATACGGGGACATGTGAATGATATTTTTAGAGATTATCTTACGAATCGTCGTCAATGTGTTAAAATAGAAGACCTAACTAGTGCTAGTCAGTCTGTAACTGTGGGCATACCGCAAGGCAGCATTTTAGGACCTACCCTATTTTTAATTTATGTGAATGATCTATGTTCTATGAATATTCCATATTGTTCCATATATTCCTATGCAGACGACACTGCTATGATCATTGATGGATGCACGTGGGAAGACGCACAAAAGAATGCGGAAAGTGCCTTAAACATGGTAGTTAAATGGTTATCAGCTAATGTGCTTAAGCTAAATGTTGAAAAGACAAATTTTATTACATTCTCCTCTTGTAAGTTCGTTCAACCCAAACATGATAGCTTCAAAATAATTGCACACGACTGTAACAAAACATCTCATATGGACTTATGTAACTGTGTCCCATTAACACGAATAGATTGCACTAAATATTTAGGTATACAAATAGACAGCACACTTAATTGGAAAATGCATATTTCTAGTTTGATCACCCGCACCAGAAATCTTATATATATCTTTAGGAAATTAAGGTCAGTTGCTTATACATCAGCACTCCGGATGGTTTATTATTCCCTAGCTCAATCAATTTTGTCCTATTGCATAACCGCCTGGGGAGGTGCATGTAAGACAATTTTGATACAACTGGAACGAGCTCAACGAGCTATCTTAAAGGTTATGTACAAAAAACCTTTTCTATACCCTACCAATACATTATATTCTGAATGTAAAGTTTTATCTGTAAGAGGTTTATTTGTGCTCCATACAGCTATATTTAAGCATGCTACGCTATCCTACTCCTCAGTCTTAAATGTAAATCGAATACGTGGTCGTGTTTGTAAAGTAGAACCTCACCGGACTGCTCTAGCAGCGCGGCATTTTGATACCCTTGGTTCCCGAATCTATAATAAGATTAACAAACTTATTTATATTTTTGGTCGTCCGAGGTACACTGTTAAAAAATTGATCACTATGTGGCTTTATGGCTTAAATTACACAAAACTTGAAGATCTCCTTAAACCTTAGTTTAAAGCATGATAGTCCTTGAATACATTGAAACACATACATGTACACCTTCACACACACGTCCTTGAATACATTGTAACACATACATGTACACCTTCACACATACGCATCCTGCACGCACACACCCACACACACACACACACACACACACACACACACACACACACACAAACACATACACACACAGTCACACACAAACACACACACACACACAGTCACACATATTAGTGCATAAGTGCTTTTAAATTGTACTTGTACATTTATTCAAACGGTGGGCGTTGACATCTGTGATACAGTTGAACACTAGTACAGATGTCAACGATAATTACTATTGATCCGATGATAAACTATTGTACTTAATAAAGTGGTTACTGATTTAAATTCAATGTAATAGAGTAAGTACCTTTGTCATCTGCTTTGTTTCAATAAAAAAAAAAATGTTATTAATTTGCTTGATTGGCGCCGACTTAAAATTTCTTAGGTATACTTACATTAGTTTAAGAACTTAGTTATTAAGATGAATAAAGTAAAAGGTTTATTATTTTTTGCTTTTCAGTTTTTTCGGCGGTTTAATTTTTTGTTAAAAAGTTTTTTAAAAATACCTAACTAGAAAAGTGTTGAGTATGATAGTGGACGGATATACGAGTAGAGGAAGACCGAAAAAGGTATGGATGGACTGTGTGAAAAACGATATGTCTGTAAAAGGTGTGAATACTGAGACGACATCTGACAGGAGAGAATGGAAAAAGAAAACATGTTGTGCCGACCCTACTTAAGCGGGATAAGGGTAATGATGATGATGATGATGATTTTTTAAAATACCTTTAAACGAGCAATTCTTGCATATTTTTATATATTCAGGATCACGGAAACGGTGTCATCTATTTCCATGAAACTTAATACGTAGGTAGTTTCGGGGACGATAAATCGATCTACCTAGATTTTATTCATAGAAAACTGAGATTTCAGGCAATAAAAAAATATAGCTAGAATATGAAGGTAAATTACGCCGCCGCTGTCAAAACAAAAATAGCTCAGATGGAAATCGGTTGCTTCGAAAATCTGTGTAACCCCAGTTCAAATCCGAGCAACAGCAAAACGTATCTTTTTTTATTTTTATTTTTTTTTACAAAAAGGCTATTTTTGTGAGACAAACCTAACAGTTTATTTTAATTAAAAATTGTTTTTTAAAGAACCGAGCTAGGCTCGGTCGCCCAGGTACTATTTTTTAAAAGTGCCTATGTTCCAATATCGTATCTGATCTGCTTTCGATTCTTACCCAAACATACATTAATTTTATTCATCACACTCGTTCATGAACTAATGTGGTAATACTAAGAGTGTAAAAGAAAAGAATGATTCTGACTTATTCCTATAAAAATATATATAAACACATCCTTTCTGGAGGTCTTATTCTCATAAACAATACCACAATATGCTATTTTTACGTACCTTACAAAGTTTAGTCAGTGTCAGTCATATCATCGTCCGAATAATACTTTTAGCACGTGATTATAGCATGTTTTTTTTTTAAATATAATTCTTATAAACATAATATACATGTATACTTCCGTACATATAAACTTCCGAGAAGAGATTCTCAAAATGATAATGAAAACATTATCAAAATCTACTGGGTTGTTTAAAAGAACTAAGTGAACACACAGACAAACACTGATAGCAACTTTGTTTTATACTATTTATTCATGACTTTGATTATTATTTATTATTTCCTACTATTGGTATGATTCTGCATATTATTAGAAAATGATTTATAATAAAACAATAAATTATTATAGTGCGGTTTAATTATAGTTTTGAATTCTATTATCAACGTTATCTTGAGAATCTTAATAGTAATTTATTAAGTAAACAGCCTTAAGCCTAATCGATTAAAAATAACCTCATTTTCAATATCATACTTATTCACAAACAACACTTTTAAATACTTCGCAATGGAAATTAGTTTTCATTGTATAAGGTCGATTAGAAGTAACATAAGCATAATGATTTCATAGTGAAAATGAGTTTAAACACGCTACGTAGCCAGAACTCTATAAAAATAATTGTTTTCGACATTAATTAGGGGTTAACAAACTCTTTTTCATATAATCGTAGTTTAGAGGCCAAGGTGTCTAATTAAAAACACAAAGACCGCGGTGTTTAGTTACATCGTAAAGTGTAATTTACTTCTATTTAAAACTATATGCAATGCGCTCGGCGGTACTTTAAAAAATAACGCACGTTTAAATCCATCTCGTGAGTTATATTAAACACATATATTTCTCTCTCTACTTTCGACGAATGAATAAAATAGTATGTAGGTCGCGGCTCGTTTGTTAAGCTCCATTCGTGCCAGTTGAATGAGACGTATAATTACATTCACTTTAAAGTACATTCTCGACGTTTCCATTCATTCATTCATTCAACCTGTTCGTGTCTCAACGCTTACAGTATGAATGCATCTGTATCCTATAGCGTAATACACGTTGGTAATTCTGAATGCACTCAAAAATATTCTAGTGTTCCTTTTAGTTTGAATAACAATTTTATAGGTGATTTTAATTTTTACTATTTTTCTATTACAGTTTCTCATACAGAGGTAAATTATTCAAATATAAATAACTTATTCCTAAATTGATGTATGGATGAACTTCTTGTTACGTGTATGTAGATTAACAATTTGTATAGAATTGGAAAATATGTTACTACTATAAAACAAATAATGCAAATACATATAAGCATAATTACAGTCCTTGACAAACATTTTGACCGCTTTGAATATAGCCGCACAGAACACATATTTAGGCGTAAATACGTATCAGATTGTATGTTCATTGAGACAAATTAAAGAAAAATGTTAATTTTAAATTCCTATAATAATAATTTAACTTCGTTTTATATTAAACTGTTGTATAACACCGAACGTATGTTAGCCGTAAACTATATTAACTATTGGAGAGCTTTAATAAAGAAATAATAAATAACGACAGTAAAATCTAAAGAAAATATAAATAAGGTGTTATAAACATACTTTTTCTTTGTGAACTAAAAATAATCACACGAGTCGGGAAATAGTTTCAATTAACATTCTATAATCTATGTAATCAGTTACCAGATATAGTGTGAGTTATATAGTGTGAACTATTGTATATCTCACATAGCACGGCGAATGGATGTACTATGCGATGTATATACTATATTAAACTAAGCAATTCTAAAACGGTTATATCGATTTATTTATTTATTTGACAATTCAACAGCTTATATGTGTTTCATAAAATAACTTAAACGTAAAATAAAATTACAAGTGCTATTTACACCATCGAGTGGACTTTAAATTGATTAGCTATTACTGGTTTTATTATGAATCGGTCGACTTGCCCGAGGCCCTACCACCCGACCCACAGAAACACCGACGTAAAGTAACAGTGCTTGTATTGTTGCGTTTCGTACCGTCAGTGAGAGCATCGGAGTCCCATGTCCCCCCTCTCTCCTTTCTCCCTCCCTCAAATACAGGCTGGCAACACACTTGTGACATCCTTGGTATTGCTAGTCTCTATGGACGGCGGAGATCACTTAACATGAGGTGACCCACCTGTTCGTCTGTTTATAAACCTAAAGATATATTATAGCAAACTATATGATATACGAAATTTTACCTAAGGCACGATTTAATTTGAAGACTGCTGCAAATCAAATATACTGGCGTATATTAGTTTTGTGACTTACCATCTTTGAGTTAAATATCAGTTAACATCTATTAAAATTGCAGCAATCCGCTAGATTATAAATCACTAAAAAACGTCTACAAAAAAAGGAAATTACGTTTCGTATCCACATGTTAGTGTAAAACAAAGGAAAGAAAAAAAAACACAAAATCTCATCTAGAACGAAACGAAACGAAAACGTTTCATTTTGAAATAAAAAGCTACTATAACTAACCGGCAATCCAAACTGTTGTAGCAATAAATAAAAACGTATTTTAACGTCGCTTTTTTCGCATGAAGTTGGCAACACTGACCGCCCGCAATGAATGCTCCGACGGAAACTAGGTCACAGGGAAACCTACAAATACATTAACGAAATAAGAAGTAAAACTTTTATAATAATTAATGTAACAAAACACTCGGTTAATTTGAGTGGAAAATTAATGAATAATTAATTAAAGATCAAACTTTTGGATTCGCTGTTTCGAATTTGTATTAATTTTTTAATATAACTCCTAGGGCTGTCAAAGATCAAAGTGAATGATAAAGTAGCGATCTTTTGTCCACGACGCCGCGCCATCCCGAAATATGTTTGATTTGAATCTTGAAACGGGACTGAGTTTGGGTGAAGGATAACCCTATTCCTATTAGATTAAACATGTCACTAACGTGACTGCTTGAACCCGCGAACACGTCTTTGTCAGATAAAACTTTGCTTATAATAAGGATGTTACCAATACAGTAAAGCTAAACATTTTGTAGTTCTATCCGTTAGTCCGCTTAACTATGAAGGTTTTACGCAATATAACTTCAATATACGACTCAAAGGAGCTAAGTAGTATACATAAACATCAACCCATTTGTAGACACGTATGCAAAACGAGTAAAAGGATGGGCAACACGCAGGTAAATACGGCGAAAAAGAAACAGCTGTTTATTATCCAAATTTAAAACAGGAGAAACAACTAACTTCATACAGATAATTATTCCATCATAATAAAAACAATAAATGTCAGAATGCATAACAAGTGTTACTATAGTATCTAATGCAAATACTAAAGACTACAAATATTAAGTGCAAAATAAAATAGTAATATAACTTTATATCGTTATACGTATGACCTATTTACAGTAAGTTATTTCAATAGAAACAAATAAAATATGGCCGGTCGTAAAGCTGTCAATGTTGCGAGCGATAAATTCTTTGATAGATAACATTTTATGATCGTAAACGGAGTAGGTTCGAACATACCTGTAGCGTAGGTCGGCTCGAGGTCGTCCTCGTCGTCAGTCTGGTGCCGGCTCGAGGCGTGCGAGTGACTGTGGTGGGGAACACCGACGTGCACCGGTTGTATAGGCTGCTCGTAATGTTTGTGATGATCAACGTACACACGGTGGTGGTGTGGACACGGCGTTGGCGGCAAATAATCAGTGAGCGTCCCACCGCGAGTTAATGTCGATCCGGCACTTAAAGTTCCACCTCCAGAACACGAAGCCAATGCACTTCTCACTGAGCCTAAATCCAGAGACGGTCTCCGCGATAACTCTCCGTAACTTTCCCCAAATAACGCACTCGCTGGCACCGCGTGACGAATCTCATGGTGATGAGAATGACCCCCGTTCGATGATGAATGCGGGGATGAGGAATGCTCTCTACTGTCCCGCGATGTCGAAGCGGTGTGTATTATGCTATCCTCCCGACTTTCCATCACTTCCCTCGCTGTGGGAGGGTTAGGATGCGTGTGCACGGCGGAGGTGCCAGCCCGCCGAGGACTCCTGCCTCTGTCAGGCATAACGGACGACGCCGACCAGTATCCCCACGCCATCTTTATAACTTGATGTACATAAACTTGGCGGCTCGGATCCTGGAAGTCGGCGATTTGACACTCAGTAGGCTTTATGGTTGAGTAATCCGAGAATGTCACAGGCGGTATCAGGGCAAGGACGTTATTGTGAAAACGAACCTAATCTCCTTTGACGGCGTCATCCCGGCCGACCGGGGAGCTCCGTGACCGCAACATTCAAATGATTGCAATAATGGTTTTGTACGAATGACTTCACAAAAACAATGTAATTCTCAAAGTCGTTGTGTTTTAAATTGTTTTTAGGAATGCTAAAGATACGATTCGACAAATAAAATGTTTTCTACATATTACATCAAATAGTCCTTACATAATTTGCATACATGTGTCTTGTGACGATCTAAAATTTCCAGTCTGCCAGTTTTGTAATAGTGAGATCATGTTTATGTCGCGTCGCGGCCAATGGGGTAACGGTAAATATCGTAGCATTTTTAATGTCTCATAGTGCTGTGTCGATACAAACAGGCGCACGGTGACGAGGCGCCACTAATTCTGTTCGAAGGTTCGTTCATGACTCACGTCGTTCTACGCAAGTGACAGCCGATAAATTATATTTATGAAAAAAATGTGATAATATTTTATTTTTATATATTTCATTGAGTTTACGTAACATACAAGTCAAGGTTTCCATGTTATCTAATACAAAATATCTTAATATTCATAATAAAATCCAAGGCAATATTTAATATTAGTTTTTGGTTGTAACGAATGAACAAAATTAAGGTAAAACGAAGTATCAAATTTATTAGTTAAACTTTGAAAATTGAAAATAAGGTAAACTACCGAGCTGATATATTGAAACTAGTAAGAGAATAAATGTAAAATTGTTTACGTTGTTATTATGTCTGATTATAAAGTAATGTTATGCTATATTGTAACCGTAAACTGCAAAGACTGTTAAAATCAATTGAAGTGAAAATATGTATAAAAAATGTAAAACGAACTAAATGAAAAATATTTCATAGAAAATTAGTAACAGCCTACTATTATGTCCGCTTTCAATTGTAGTAAAAATTTAATAATGATAGCGTATATACTAGAACCACTCAGTGAAGAATTATAGTTGTAAAATGACATTAAAAACCGTGGAACAACATTTAGGTGGGTAAACAATCAAGTGTTAATTAGCGATCATTATAACAATGCTGAAGTTTATCAATCAATCTTAGACACCTATATCACCATACACTTTTATATATACGAAGAGAAAAAAAAGAATGTATAGATTTAAGAGTGAAATTCGGGATAAAATCTCGTCGCGTGTAAAAAGACCTCTTTTCAGTGTGACTGGCCGAAACCGAAACGACTTAATGAGATGGAAAGTTTACTCAACAACGATAAACAACGTTCCAATACACATTGAATACGTGTCATCGATATGAATATTGAATAGTCAGATTCTAATTATACACAGAGATGGCGCAGTTAATTCGTCTATTTGAATACGATTATCATTTGCTAAATTAATTCTATCCATGTTATTACTTTAACTGAGATTTCTAACAAAGTTATAGTCTTAAGATATGTTTGAAATATTAAGGACGGTATTATATCTTGAATCTTTTTTTTACCGATATGATGACACTATGGTGATTATATATCAAAAATAAATTAGGCTGTTTTGATTTTTATAACGAAATTCTTAAGACTTATCACGCTTCGGGATAAATTGTTGTTCCGCATGGTATTGAAATATTCACACCTATTGGTAGATGTATGTATAATGCTTGCTTTTTCGCACATTGCGATAACACCGGCCGGCACCACTGGCAACGAACAATAAATAATAAACAGTTGAATAATTTATAACGTGGGAATGAGGCATTATATAATTATTTGTAGTAATTATAACCATCTCTACTGATGACAAATTTAAATAAGAGTAACTAATGAAAAATCATTATTTGCAAAAATATTATTACATTAATAGATGAATACATTGAATGAATCTATATATAAAATCACGATAAACTAATCCGCTAATAAACATCCCAAAAATTGTAATAAACATTGCGACAATGATATTCTAGTTCATCGCCGTAGTTATGCTATATATAAATTAACGTAAAGTGACCGGTGCCCCGTGATACATCCGGAGAGTCGATCTCCATAGAGACCTAGAGATCCCTTCTATCTGGGCGTACGTAAAATCACTTACGATTAGTTATTTTGAAAAAGCCGCGAATCATCCCAGTCCGTTAATGGTATCCGCCGCAAATTATGAACCCGTACCTAACGTTGCACGTTATAAAAGACGTCCGCGACACATTTTTACCGACCCTCCTGATTCAATCACGTCAACGAATGATCAGTGCCAGCCTGTCCCTCGAAACAGAGCGTGTTCACGCCCACGCCCGCGTAACTACAGATCACGCCGCCGTGGTCTGGGGATTAATTTCGCTCCCGCACACCCGATTAGGCCTCCCACGGCAGCGGCTCAAGCCTAGGTTCGATCCCTCGGTAGAGAGCCCTTGAGTGCATTGCTTGCACGATACGGTGACACACAAATATACATCACCGCTACAACACTACACGATCACCCCCACACACGTGCACGCCCACACGCTTACACATGAAAGTGGAAGGGTTTACTTTTTTTCCCTTATCGAACTGAAAAACTCTCCATTTTCCGATAATAAATATATGGAGGAGTTGTTGAGGCGTGTATGCTTGGTACACATATACGTTTCAACAACTCATACATATATGAATAGTTAGCTAGGTTAGCTAAGATAGGTCGCGATTTTGCATGCAACAGGCAACAGCCAAGCCGAGGTGTGGCGTGCACCCTTGAGCTGGTTGCTAAAATAAAATCGGCTGAGTGCCTTAAGCGCTCGCCTTAATAGTCCGATGAAGCTGTTAAAACCTTGCTGGGTCAATAGCGTAGTCGTTTCGAAAAAAAAAAGCTATATATAGTTACATATTTATGTAGCAGCATAGATAATTCCTTATTGTTCTACACTAAAACTAAAATAGATACAGTTTGTGCTTGTAAGAAGAATTCGCTAAAACTTCCTTCTCACGTTGTTAGATAGCTATGAGCTAATCAGTGAAAAAGAAAAAGTTTATTTTTAGAAATTATGCAATTCTACATAGTATGTGGATGTTCAGTGGTTAAAGTACAGTATTGTGAGTTAGTGAACAGAAGTGAGCTCCTTTCCGGAGGATTAGTAGTCCGGTGAAACTGTTAAGACCTTGCTGGGTCGATAGCGTAGTCAGATCGAGGGGAAAAGAAATCCGGAGGATCGAATACAAATCAATTAAACTATGACAAAATAAAAAACTTACATAAAGAATTTCTCACAAACGCCGAATATCCCAAAAACAAATATGAGATACTAGAAAGATGAAACTTATCTACAAATGAGATCTAAACTTTAATAAACCAAAGACTATGGAAACCGCGTTTCAAAATAACAAAAGTTAGAAAATGTAAGAGTAGTAAATTCGCGTAACCATCCGCAAAAATTGCGCGAAATTCCGCCTTCATTGGTGTCGTCGGGGTGAACTTATTTCATTACTCTGTTCCTTTGAGACTTCTAAGATATGAAAGTATGTAAGATACGAGCTTGATATAATTAAAAGCTAAGACTGCCGAGTTTCCACTTGCTTAGAACTCTGCCAAAGATACTTACACAACGGCTTTATAAAATATCTACCGATATACTTTGGATTGGATAATAAACTTACAGTTTCATATTAATTTAGTGATGTTTTAATTTTAAAATATAAATTATTCCTTTGTCCCCCATGCCTTCTATTTTCTATATTATTTTTTTTTTGTAGTTTGTAAACCCGTGAAGATTTTTAAATTAATATAGGCCTTTCACTAAAGAGGGCGCGTAAGGCGTTTCCTTTTATAAACAACGAGAACGATGTAGCCAACAAAATTTGGAAATGGAATAATAGCAGCTTGATTAATCCTTTGTATAAAATGGAATGACACATAGAAATATGTAATCTATAGTACAGTGAAAATCATTTTAGCATAGGAAAATGTAAAACAAAATAAAACTGACTTTAAATTCGGACAAACAAAAACACTTTTTGTATATGGTAATAATGAAAAAAAAAGCATCCAGACATAACGGCGCAATGCGTAACAATATTTTAAATTTACTATACAAGCTGACTCCTAACAAAAACACTTTTAGGAAAACATTTAATAATTATACACTTACAATAATATATTAGCAATGACAGATTCCTAGCTCATGACAATGCAAAAACAGAAGACCGTCCATTTGACATTTCGTAATATAAATTTTATAACACGAAGTGAGAGAGTCGCAGTAAAAAGGTTACTAGCACGTAAACATGCAAATAGAGTTCCTACATCACTCCCCCCCAAGTGCAGGACAAAGATGGTGTGAATCTGCGAATCGAACACGTTTATTACACCGTGTCCGATTTTGAGTTTGATTTTTGTCACCCTGCACTGATGATGTTTTAGTTAATGATGGTGTATAGTTATCTAACTCTGTTTCTTGTGTCAGTATGTAAGCCGGCTTTAACTTGTCAATAGATACTGATACCATTTTATTTTTGATATTAATTTTGTATACCTTCGGTCCTCTCTCTAGCACCCTGTAAGGGCCTGTGTAAGCTGGCTGAAGGGAGCCACGTACTGTATCATCCCGGATAAAAACGTGGTCGCATGTTTTTAAATCTTTGAATATAAATACTTTTTCTTTACTATGACGTGACGCAGGAATGGGTCTCAAATTTTTTGCAAAATGACGTATACGGGCGGAAAAGTCAGCCATATCAGTAGTTCCGCTTGACGAACGTTCAAAAAATTCTCCAGGTAGTCTTAGAGGTTCGCCATATACAATTTCGGCGGGTGATGTTTGTAGGTCAACTTTATAGGCGCTTCTTATGCCTAGCAGTACGAAAGGTAAGCATTCTGTCCAGTGATTCGATGCGTGGCACATAATTGAAGCTTTTAATTGACGATGAAATCTTTCCACCATACCATTGCACTTTGGGTGATATGCAGTTGTTCGTTTGTGATTAAATGCGCATATTTTTGATAATTGCTGAAACAAGGCAGATTCAAATTGTCGGCCTCTGTCCGTGATTATATCAACTGGACTACCAAATCTGGCAATCCAACCTGAAAAAAGCGCTTTTGCCACTGTCTCGGCTGTAACATCCATAATGGGTATGACTTCTGGCCATCGAGAAAAGCGATCGATGGCTGTTAAACAGTAACGATAACCTTGCGATACTGGTAGAGGTCCGATCATATCAATATGAATTTGTTGAAATCTAGCACGAGGCAAATCAAATGTGTCCAATGGTGCCGATACGTGTCGACTTACTTTAGTGCGTTGACATTGAAGACATGTCCTGGCCCATTCCCTACAATCTCTTCGTATACCTGGCCAAACGAACCGTTGTGAAATTAATTTCACTGTTGCGTTGGCACCTGGGTGACTAAGTGAATGTAAAACATTAAATACTTTTTTTCGCCATTCCTTTGTTATAAAGGGTCTGGATGTAGGTGTACTGATATCGCAGTACAAAAATCGATGACATCCTGGTAGCTCGAATTTATGTAAACGAAGTGACGAACCTTCTTTAAGTATATTTTGTAATTCTTGGTCGGAATACTGAGATTCAGCTAAGTCTTCCATTTTAATTGGTACTTCAAGTTCATCTATTCGTGATAAGGTGTCAGCAACTATGTTATTTTTTCCAGATATATGCCTGATATCGGTCGTGAATTGGGAAATAAAATCCAGATGTCTGTATTGCCTGGGTGAACAATTCCGCTTTTTTTCATGAAAAGCGAAGCTAATTGGTTTATGATCTGTGTATATTACAAAGTGTCTGGCCTCAAGCATGTGTCGAAAGTATTTAATGGCTTCATAAATTGCAAGAAGTTCGCGATCATATGGCGAATATTTCTGTTGTGCTGGAGTTAATCTATGCGAAAAGAAGGCTAAAGGTTGCCACTTGTTATTTTTAAATTGCTGTAAAACGGCACCAATTGCTGAATCCGAGGCATCGGTTACTAATGCAAGGTTAGCTTCACAATCTGGGTGAGCTAGTAACGTTGCATTGCATAAGCTCTCTTTACTTTCATTGAACGCTTCAAGTGTGTCTCCATTCAGAGTGATTGATTGTGAATTTTTGACATTACCCGCTAATAAGGCATTTAGTGGTGCTTGTATTCGTGCGGCGTGTGGTATAAAACGTCGATAAAAGTTTAACATTCCCATAAATCTACGCAACTGTTTAATATTGGTAGGAAGAGGAAAATCTTTTATAGCTTTAACTTTAGCATCAAGAGGTTTCGTACCACTTGCTGATATCTGGTAACCTAAGAATGTTACCTCGTTGGCTCCGAATACACACTTTGAGACATTGATCACTAATCCATAACGTTGCAACCTGGAAAAAACTTCTCGTAGATGCTTTTTATGTAAGGCTTCATTTTTTGAAAAAATCAAAAAATCGTCGAGATATGTATAACAGAAATCTAAACCCCTAGTAATTTCATCAACAAATCTTTGAAAAGTTTGCCCAGCATTCCGAAGACCGAAGGTCATATATGGAAATTCAAATAGCCCAAAAGGAGTTGTAATTGCCGTTTTTGGAATATCTGTTTCACAAACAGGTATTTGGTTGTAAGCCTTAACTAAATCTATAGTGCTGAATATCTTACAGCCCTTTATGTTATGTGTGCAATCATGAATGTGTTTAATAGGATACCTGTCTGGGATGGTTCTAGCGTTAAGCATCCGATAGTCACCGCATGGGCGCCACCCATTATCTTTTTTAGGGGCTAGGTGCAGTGGTGATGACCACGCACTTTCGGATGGTCGCGCTGTTCCACTTGTTAACATCTCTTCAAACTCTTGTTTAGCTATTTTTAACTTATCTGGAGCAAGACGACGTGGTGCACTACATATTGGAGGGCCAGGTGTTGTACGTATGTGATGTACTGTAGAGTGTGTGGTCGTACGATTTACACCGGGTGGTCGAGTGATTTCAGGAAACTCTAATAAAATTTTGTGATAAATCGTATTGTCTAAAGGTATTTTAATAGAATGTATGTTTGCAGAGTCATAAACTAATGAAGCAACAGATGATAATCTTGTAATGCTATCTAACAATCTCTTATTACGACAATCTACTACTAGTTGATAGTATGCTAAAAAATCAACACCAATAATAGCTTTGGTAACGTCTGCCACAATAAAACGCCAGGTAAAACTTCTACGAAGTCCAAAGTCTAATTTAAGATTAATGTGACCGTAAGTGTTGATTATAGAACCGTTAGCTGCTCGAAGTTGGTAGTCTGTTTTGTTAAGTTTCTCTTTTACTAAAAACCGAGGATAAACACAAAGATCGCTACCAGTGTCCACTAAAAAATGAATTTTTGATGTGCGATCAGTGATGAATAGGCGACCTGTAGTACTTGGGCAATCATTGGCCGCCATTATTGATTGCCCTTGTAGTTTTCCATCTGATAATCACAAGGCTTTGAACAACGTGTGGCTTTTTTACCAAATTTCATATGGTACCAGCAAACTGGATATCTTCGGTAACTAGAGTTCAGTCGAGTTGGTGGAGACCGGGATCGAGATACATTTCTTGTACGAGAACGCGCACTTCGGGACTGCTGCAATGTTAGTTGTTGTACTTGGTCACGCAATGCAGCTACTTCTTTTAAAATATCATCCAATCTGTTTTCTTGACCAGTTGAGGCTACATGGTGCTCCGCTGAAGTAATATCTAGGATACGATCTGCAAGGTCTGCTAAAGTTTCTAACGAAGCAGTGGGTTGAGCTGCGAGTACTACCTGTACATTGTGAGGAAGTCTATCAATCCAGATAGTTCTCAAAAAATTATGTGGTATTCCAGGCCCTGCTAGACCTTGCAAATGTCTCAGAAATTGAGATGGCTTACGGTTTCCAACTTCTTCGTGAACAAGCAATTGCCTAGTTTTCCTTTCCTGAGAATCACTTACTCTACGGATTAGTTCCGTTTTCAATTTTTCGTACTGATTGGACTTGGGTGGGTTTGTAATTACGTCTTTAATTTCTCGAGCGTACAGATGATCCAATTGACCAATCACGTAGTTAAATTTAGTAGTATCGCTAGATATGCCAGAAACGGAGAACTGTGCTTCGACTTGAGCGAACCATATTTCGGGTTCTTCTGGCCAAAATGGAGGAAGTTTTATACCTACTTTGAATAATTCAGGTGCAGTTTCTTCCGAGTTTTGCGAAGTGTATTTTAATAAATCATTTTTTTCGTTGGTCGACATCTCTTCGTGTCCCAGTTCGGGGTCACCAGTTTAGGAAAACATTTAATAATTATACACTTACAATAATATATTAGCAATGACAGATTCCTAGCTCATGACAATGCAAAAACAGAAGACCGTCCATTTGACATTTCGTAATATAAATTTTATAACACGAAGTGAGAGAGTCGCAGTAAAAAGGTTACTAGCACGTAAACATGCAAATAGAGTTCCTACACACTGTATATTTTTGCAACATATTGAAATATGAATTGAAAATTTAAATGAACGAATGTTTTTATATCCATACTAGCTGTTACCCGCGGCTCCGCACGCGTTTTTTGAATGTATTAAATAAATGTAAAATTGTTATTAGATGTGTAAATAACAATACTCTTTCAAAAATATTTGTAAGTATGACACGCACATCATCTACAGTAATAGGTAATTGGGATGGAATTTATCATAAGCCACATAGCTGGAACTTTAAACTACTATCTATGTATCAGCCTCATTGCTCACTTACACTATATAAGAAAGTAATGAAAATATTAAGCTATACATTATCGAACAATATGTGTTCAATCTTTTATTGTATAGATATAATATCGGGTATCGTCTGCTGAACTCGCTAGCTTCGCTCGCTAAAACAGCTAATTAGTTGGTTATTTGCCCGTAAAATTTCTGTTAAAATATTACTTGTAGTCCGTTGAAGCTGTTAAGACCTTGCTAGGTCAATAGCGTAATCATTTCTAAGAAAACAAAACCGTTCATATAGGTCCAGCTGTTTCGGAGATTACCCGGAACAAATAAACAAACAGATATATCGACAGAATCAAAAAAAAATATTGATATTTGTAGCACCGCAGATATATGTATTCATCAAAAAGTATTTATTTGAATATTATATACACATGCTTTATTCTTATAATACGTAATACGCAATATATCACAAACCAAAAATTGGAAACAAAACTAACGTAGAATAAACTTTTTGAGGAGTTTTTGACGGGATTTCAGTCAGTGTTATGTAGGGATTTTATATTTTATTCATAATTTTGTATTATTTTACTCCATGTTGTGTTAAATTGGCGGCGTTTTATGTAATATGGTTTGTTTATTATGCATGAGTGAAATAAATGAAAAATAATGCCCTGGAGCATGTATTCTGTAAGCTTGAAATTAAGAAGATAAAAATTTACGAAATATTATATAGAAGATTTGGCGCTTATGTATAGAGAATACATAAGAACCACCTATACTGACAATTTCAGAATTGGCAGTATGGATTAATTCCTTCGCCTGTATTGTGATGGACGAATATTATTACTACTAACCTTTTAGAATATCAGCACAAAATAAAATTTACAAATGTTTCCGACACAAACGTACCACGTATAATTAAAAATTGAAAACAAAACTAACGTATAACAAACCTTTTGAGTAGGAACACAAAATAAACCATGAAAATATTTCCGATAGAATGTTATCGCGTTACCATGGCAACGCATATAATACTGACATTAACACGCAGCGGAAGCTTAAAAAATAGCCCGTTTTTTTGACATTCTTAATTAGTGCTCAACTCCTGTTGGTTTTAACGTGATGATATGTAGCCTATAGCCATCCTCGATAAATGAGCTATCTAACACTAAAAGAAACTTTAAAATTGGATCTGTAGTTATTGAGATCATAGCGTTCAACCAAACAAACAAACAAACTCTTCAGCTTTATATATTAGTATAGATAAAACTCCATAACTTAATGCCTACCAATTTTGATGATCGATACATCATAAACAATGATCTTCAAGAAATAGGTGGCTTCATGCAAAATTTACTTAAAATCTACCGCTCATTGGAAGTGACTGACGGATAAATATTTAAGCATGTTCAGATTACTATAACTTTTTTCGCGACTTGTCCGAATGATTTTCGATATATTCTCTGCAAAAAAATAACCTACGTCCTTTTCTAGGTCTTAGACTACCTCTAATCCAAATATCATTGTAATATTTTCAGAGGGTTTTATCATAAAGAGGTTTTGTTTCCTTTATTCTTCTGTTCTGCAGACTCTTGGTCCGCACCTTTATTTGCTTTCACTTTTTTTATTGTCTGCGTGAAAAATCATATCTGTGAGATCATAAAGAGATTAGAAAAATAGATAGACAGATATTTTTTTGGATTGGCGATATTAACTTGTCTAATGTATAAATGTGATGTTATGAAATAAATATTTGAACGATTTGGATCCAGCCTTTAGATTATAGCCTTTTTGATATTTGCAGTTTACAAAATCATATAATTTTGCAATTTTGAATATGTGACATCCTCTAAAATATTAATTGATATAATATACTTTAAGCGACAGTATTGATTTATATTAAATTATAAATTTATAAAGTATTCAATTGGACATAAATATTAATACTATATGGAACAAAATATCGTTACCGAATATCCATATATATAAATAATTTGCAAAACATTACAAGAATTATCGTGAGTTACCATTTACGACACAACCATTGGTATTCCTTTCTTACGAACTTTTGCGGAACAATTTCAAAACCTCTCCATCAGGAGTGATAAATATTAAGATTGTTAATATTTATACTTTAAATCGTTTTGTGTAATATACTGCCAGTAGATTTGCTTAAGAACTGCAAAAAAAAAAAACAAAATCATACTAATAAATGTATAAGATGAAAATACATATACTTAAATCATGCAGCCAAAAGAACACATCCGATACGGGCAGAGTTACGGCTACCTCGCGATCCCAACAGGCAACTAGCAACAGCTTTACGACGCAATACAGGGATCGCAAACTCATATGTATATTTCTATCATTTTACATTTAAAAACATCGACCGTAGGTAGGCAATGTATATGCCTTAATTTATTTATATAAACCTTAATTTTTTTGCCAATGGCAGTCGCCTTCGAGTTCGCCTACATTTGTATCTTTGTGCAAAACTATATTTGCGAGGTACCATGTTTTTTCGAAGTGAAAACTACTTTAGACACGTTCAATGGAATTATTGGCAAGATATACAGATATGATTTCACGTCATGACATGCTAGTAAGCGTGACAGGCTTGCGCAGCTCTCGTCAGACTGGCGACACGTATTGTAGCGGCCTGTGTATATCTAATATTGATATTTTATATTGAGATTGTGCAGCCCATCATATGTTTGATAGACTCTATTTAGTAAAGAACTATTATTTTGATATTACATATACACACTTCATATTTATTTATTCGTATAAATTTATGCAATTTTTAAGCTATTGCATAGCTTCTATCGCGGGCCTTGAGCGTGGAGACCGAATCCAAAAATTCCGTAACGAAAAAGCCTAACACCCCCCACTCTGCTTACCATGTAGCTCGGCCGAGCGTTCGCTTAACATATATATGGTACGACTGTACAAAGCTCGCACGGATCGAGACTTTTTTTTTTCTCGAAACGACTACGCTATTGACCCTGCAAGGTCTTAACAGATTTGTCTACGTATTATTTATTTGTTTGATACTTTGTTTTTATAATTACGATTTTATGTCTATACAAAAAATAAACGCTTGTCTGTTCGGCAAGAAATTGTATTATGGACCTCTTTACGATTACGTATTACGTTTATGGTTTAAAATCTTATTAGTAAGACCTCTTCTATCTTCAAAGTGACTAATAATTATAATATCGAATTTTAAACAATTAGTTGATAATTATTTCTCTAATTAAAAATAAAGAATGAGTTTAAATCTTGATAAATTTCATACAGACAAAGTCGCGGGTAACAGCTAGTCTAAAATATAATAACGTCAATTACTCTTTATAAGGTATGGTGAGAGACCCCGGAAAATCGGTCTCATCTTTTGAAGAAAGTACTGTCGGCAAAAATCACGGTTAACAACTAGTAGAAACTAAAATTGCCTAAATTACTTTTTATAAGGTCAGCTAGCTGCCAGTGAAAGTCTCGTGAAGATTGGTCTTACCGTTTTGAAGATAGTATTACGGGCGAAGCCAGGGTTAACAGTTAGTATAAATTAAAATTGCTTGAATTACTTTTTATAAGGTCAGCTATCTGCCAATCGAAGTTTCGTAAAGATCGGTCAAGCCGTTTTGAAGGTGAAGCCACGGTTAATGGCTAGTATAAACTAAAATTACGTGAATTACTTTTCATAAAGTCAGCTATGTGCGAATGAAAGTGTCTTGAAGATCAGTTTAACCGTTCTAAAGATAGTACTACAGGCGGAGCCACAGTTAACAGGTAGTCTAAATTAAAATATATTAAATTAGTTTTTATGGTGTTCATTCTCTGTTGGTGAAAGTTCTGTGAAAATCGGTCCATCCGTTTTGGAGATAGCATTGCAGACGAAGCCGCGATTAACACTTAGTTTAATTTAGAGTAGCCTATGTCACCCGCAGTAATTTCAGCTATCTGCTAGTGAAATTCCCGTCAAAGTCGGTCCAGGCGTTTCGGAGATTACCCGGAACAAACAGACAGACAGACCGACAAAAATTTTAAAAATTGCAATTTTGTAATCAGAAGCTTGTATACGTTTAAATATGTTACATACAGACACTTCATTTTTATTATATATATAGAAGATTAGTTTTCAATATTTAAATCCTTTGAAGTTTTTTTCATTTTGCTAAAACGTGCTAATCTCTGAAATTATCAGTTAGTCTATTTATTGAAGAAGATTATAGACACTTCATCATACAAGTGGGATAAAGCCTCTTAGGAGATGTATAATTACCATACGAAGTTCAGAAAATAAACGAAGTAAGAAGTAACAATACAAAAGGGTTGTGTCCACGGCGAGGGCTTACAAGGGTTAAGGACGCCAATGTATACGAGTAACGAACATTAGTACGGAAGGAGCAGAAATGTGAACGCTTATGACAACTACGTATCGTGTCGCGTGGTTATATGTTTTACAAAAAGCTATCTGCGTTGATAATTACGCAGATAAACCATAAAAAATACTGTAAAGAAATTATATACACATTCGAGTATTAAATTATATTAATAAAGAAATAAAAAATATGTTAAAACAAAAAAGATATAAAGCACAAGAATAAGAAAGTAGGTCTATTAATAATGCTTATTCAACGCTAAATCTCTTCAATTACAGTTACAGGAAGTGGGAAATAAAAAAAATTGGAATATTTTCATGGAAAACGAGTCGGTCGGGTCAAGACGTCGGTCGCGGCCGACGACACTTTTAATGCTTCATAAGATTTATACTGTTCAAATTTATAATACCCTATTCTTAATATAACAAGAAATATTTTCAACGAAAAGGACTGGGAATATAGTTAATTTCTCTGTTATTACTACAAATGCGCTAATTAAAATCGTAACTAATATTATAATAGCGATTGTCAGTTTATTTATTTGTTGCCGTACGTAAAAAAGCTAGCAATGATATATACTATTAAATTTTAGCATTATATATTCCTAAAATTTATGAGTTAAGTTTTGAAATCTATATTAAGAAATCTCTAGTTCCGTATCAACATTTTCTTTTTCAAAATGTATAATAGATATGTATTGTAAAGGTCATTGATTAAAAATATGATTTTAATCATTTCGTATATCTGTTTGCTTATCCAAATTTAACTCAGAGATGACCAGACCGTTCTAAATGGAAATGTTGTACACGAGAAGTATATAATAATTCCTGAATTCATAAACTAGCTAACCTAACCTAACCAATGAATCATGGAAGAAAATAACACTGAAACATTTTATTATACTTGTCCGATTTTGTGAAAAGGTATGAATACACCATTCCGCAATTCATAAACTATAACAATTACCATTAATAATAATTTTAGAAAATTTAAAAAATATAAATGCAAGAAACTTCAAAATAAAGCTCATATAGATAAAGCCACAGGTCACAACTAGTATCCACTAATGAAGTCAAACTAAAAAATATATTATACTAGGCGGGTACAGCGGAAGATTAACCGCCATGATTTAAAAAAAAATCCTAAAAATCAACCGCAGTGCCACCTACCGGGTCTAATTCTGAATCTAAACGATTCTTGAATCCACTAGAATACACACAAAAAAAAATGTCATCAAAAGAAGAACTATAGAATATATACAAAAATATGCACATAGTTTAGAATATAATTTACAACAAACTGTCATTATCTCAACTCGAACACGGGCACAATAGCTGTCGTTATGTGGAAAGGCACGTATTATTTCCATAACGCTAGATGTCACTT
>JACEII010000065.1:820478-858871 GCA_014332785.1 Antheraea mylitta | reverse complement strand
TATATATTATGTACGAATATGGATGCATTTAACCCTATTCAAAATTAAAATAACTATTTCGAGTTCACAAAGGCAACACGTAGGTAGTACTATCAGCTGTATACAATTTTTATGCTTAACTTTTACTGTTATCTGTCAACTGTAGACTGTTCCCTATAATAAAATAACACCTAAAAATTTGAGTGATTAAAAATCACATTACTTTAGTAACTTCCTCTAAATAAACTATAAAAGCCGTGGTTCCTAAGCTTTATAGAGTTACAAAACTCATAATAAATTTATTTTTATCTGTGGCAGCCTTTTGTTATAATAAAGTTAAGAAAGAGGAAACCTATATATCAATAAAATAAAAGTATCTGTCTTTTGTCCGGTCTGATCTCGGAAATGGCTGATTTATAATGAGATTTTTGCGGGCAAATAAAGATCTTCTACGAATATTACCTAGACTATATGTCATAAATCTTTTTTATAGACGCAAAGCAGTTATGATGAAATTTAACAGACCATAGACAAATCAATAAAAAAAAGTTGGAATTCAATAGCATGAAAAAAATGCATTTAAAAACAAAAGACAACCAGTAATTACAAAAATGTAAAAATAAAATTCGTAACAAGGGAATTGTTCAACAAATTAATTAAACAATTCAAGGACAAATGTAATTAATTAATTTTCAGGACTTTGATGATTTTTCTACGGAGTCTAATTCAGAAAATATCGTTATAATGTTTATATTTGATTTAGTGTCAGTCGATATAACCTCGCTTTGCTAAATTCCTTTCAAAAAATCATTGAGCGTGCTTTGATACTGTAAAAGCGTAAATAATTGCAGTGGTATATCTCTACTTTTCTTTAATAATATCTTGGATTTCAATAGAGACTTGTAAATATGTCACTGCCACTGGTTCTAAAAATGTACTATTTCCGTTAAGAAATGGCAAGAAAACTAGACCGAACTAATGAGTATGTCTACTTGTTTTCTATTGGTATCATTTTAATAGTCATTAGTTGTATAGAATGTAATCTGATAAAATAGGTAATCTAGTCTTTTTATAATTATTCAAATTAATTCCAATTAATTTTATTCCACTGTTCTCTACCTACAACCCATTTCGCATATTTATAAATGACCACAGTATTTAATTGCCTCTAATGACTCTTAGCGCTAATTAATGGCTCTTGACAGATGAAAAATGGATTTTTCTTGGAATTAGCCTAAAAGCTGTTGTTGATTTTTCTTTTATGATTGAAATCTTGTTTTATTAATTTCTAAATTATATTATTATTTATGTTAATTATTAATTTGCTCAATACACATCTATATTTTCGTTCCTTATTTTATATTGTACATATAGCAAATGTCATATCTAGAAAACATTTCTTTTTTTGGGTTCATAACTAGACGACACACAAACAATTAATTACCTTACAATTAACTAACATCAATAAATGTAAACCTCAGTGTGGGTCTTAAAATAGTGAACACAGCTTACTTAACAAATTAACATGCTTAGAAATTAAGTTATAATATAGTTTTTAGTCTTAATTGAAATGCACGTAAGGGACAAGTAAATATGTCAATGAGTTGATTAACACTAGAAAGATTGAAACTTAGTATATACCTATATTGCTATTGCTATTAATTGAACTACATAGCACCCTACACCTATATCTAGGCATATGGATGACATTTTCATTCTCATCGTTGGTGATCGATTTTTTATCGTTATCTTCAGCGTCAGATATTTCATTTTTAATATACAGTCGAAACTGTTTATGGCGACATCATTTAGAACAACATACCGGTTATATTGCCCCAGGACAAAGGTCTCGGCTGATGCCGTATCTCATAAACATCACCGGTTGTTACGACTAAATATGAGTAGTCCCTTAGATATCGTTATAACAGATAATGGCTGTAATCCGCTTCATCTTCAGATGATAGTTCAGAATTTGTTGCATCTAATTCTATATCAGAGAACTCTTCACTTATGTTCCTTAGCTTTTCCAATAAATCTCTTCTATCCAGAATTTATTTTAATGAATTTAGGGCGCAAAATAAATAAAACAAACAACAACTTGTTAGGACAAGTATTATTGCATAAAGATTGGAATAATAAATGCTATTTTAGCTTATAGAGCAACTGCAAATTATCAAGTATACGCCCAAATCGTAAAATTAATTATGTGCTTGCACATTATTATGTGAAGGTAATAAAAAAAAGTCAAAACTGTTATTTCAATACAAAGCCGAACTGGTCATATACGAAATTTACTCAGTTCAATAACAAACATCATTTTATTATTTTAATTTCTCCAAGCAGTCAAAACGTCTGCTTTTGGGCAATATAGGTATAACATATTACATATATACCGGAAATGAAGGAGGAGTAGGTAACTACAATGATTATTAAAAGCGTTTATATATTGTAGAAAATTCGAAGAAATCGTTTCATTATAAATCATATTTTTTTCTTCTAGTTCAAATTAAAAAGCAGTCAAAATGACTTCTTTGGGCAATCTAGTGTTAATGTCATTGTATTTCGATAACATCCTTTATATGTAAAAAAGTTATGAATGTATGTATAAAAGATCTGACTAACTAGCCCAGAATTCTAATAATTGCATTAACATATTATTATTGGAATTCTTCTAAATCTAAGAGATTCTGTAACCTAACTGCAGGATACAGAAAGGAGCCATGTAGAATAAAGTAATAATTGTCAACGTTTTGATTGTAAAATGTAATCTTTGTGAAACAGGTACCTCAATCTTGATAATAGCTTGAGGCAAACTACACGCGGGCGCGCTTCTGTTTTAATAATCAGAGATATTATAAAAAAATCACCAATTATTATCATAAACATAATTCATTATTATGGTAAATGTACATGGACATATATATATATATATATATATATATATATATATACGGATACGTAATAACTCAGTTTAACTTATTTTTCCTGCCTGATCCCTACTTTTGTAAATAAAAGTATTGTCTATATTTTCCGAATACATTCTATTCGCGTCAAGAAACTCTTAAAACCATTTTGAATTAAATATTGCAAAAACTTTCCCGATAATGCTATGAATTTCAGAGAAATAAATTAAACATTAAACGAGTTAGAAATTATAACTCCGTCGGAATATTAATATGATGGATACGAAGCCGAGCGTGTTCAAAGGAATGAGTTTCGAACGTACGTAAATAAACTGAATTCACGCTATAAGAAATAATTACGTTATAACCGTTGCTCTTCTCAAGTGAGTATACGTGAACGATTTTCGATAAATATATGGGATTTTCGCTCCCCGTTCCAACGTGTTTTAAGGTCACCGCGTACGTACATGCTATAGGGTTAAAACCCACGGGTGCGGTCTGACTAGACTCATTAGAACGAAGTCACTTTCAGCTTCGCAGACGTTAGACTTTGGACACTATGTCTGTTGAGCGCCAATTAAATATCACAATAAAACACCACACCGATAGTAATCAGAGTGTGGCTATAATTTTAATTTTAAAATACTTTTGTTTTTTTTTTTTAGTCGTCAATAGGAGAATAGGTTTGTTTTCGGCGGGTTCTTGTTATTCTTTCTGACTTACGCAATGGTGCGGGGCACGTGGATGACGTTTAACGTTCAAAAACGTCAATAGTGGCGACACATCGGTCTATTTTATCGGATCTATGGGTATTCGTGACACGAACTTGCGATTACGTAGGTGAGACAGCGGGCGAGTCACCGCCGGTGTGGTTGTCCGCTAAAGCGTAGTGCGACGCAGCGCGACGCGAACGGGACTGAGCAGACGGAGCCCGCGCGCGCCTGCGTGCTCCGCCCCGTACACCTCCCCCGATTGATGTAATATTTATCTTGGATTAAGAACTAGATGTGGACCCGTGACTAGGCAAGCTTCGGAGCGCACGACAGTTACACCTTAAAAATAAAATAAATATAGAACAAATGCTATAGTTGTATTATTTCGGAACAATATATGTACTGAAATGTGCATTTTGAATAGAACTGGCAATTGGTTCGTTTGATTAGCGGTTTACGGAGGCTAGCCCGGATCAATCCGGTGAGGTCCGCGGGTCGGCGAAGCTCGGCCGTGATCGGGCTGGCTCGGGCCAACGGTGACGTCATAGCGGGACGCACGCGCGGCGACAGGTGGGCGCAATGCGCCGCACCTATCATATGATTATGACGTTTCCTATTGGATTTGGAACCGGGACGTTTGGTTGGAAATTGGTTGCGGCAAGTTTGCACACAACAATCGCCACGCGGGGGGTAGGTACGAGTATACTTGTGAAATTGATTCCAAAACTGTTTTCAATTATGTGACTATTTCTGTACAAGGCGGCTAAATCACGTAGCATCTTGAAAACGTTCAATAACAACATTTATTTTTATAAATACAATGAATATAATAATGCAAAGAAAACGATTATCGAATTTAGAGATGGTTAAAGAAACTAATGGATGTGAAATATTAACCTTTCTAATAATTGTAATTTCTATAATTCTACTAGCTTTTGCTCACGGTCTCGCTCGCGTTAAAGCAAATTTGACATATCCCTCGGGAAGAGTACTTTTATGGATAAAAGTACCCTATGTATTTCTCTGTACGCGCGACGATGTGTATACAAAATTTAATGATTATCGTTTTAGTGATTAAAGTGTGAAAACGTAACAAACAAACATGATAATTATAATATTATTAAGGATTTAGTTTAAATAAAACGCTTATTGTATTCTACCTCCACGCGGGTACATATATGTGTTTAATTTACCTTATATACCGTACATGGATGTTGAACAAGATCCATACAATACATAAAGCCGTGTTCTCCAATTTGCCCCCAGCCGCATACAATCATGAACAACTACATTCTGTAGAGCTCAACAACATCGCACAAAGGCTTCAATATTACAATAGAACAGGAATTACCAAAGACATTACGAACAAGTTTAGGAAACATCTTCAATTTCATATGTACTGAAGTAGAATAATTGCTAGTTCATGATCTGACTAAATACTGCTTCATCGATTTCATAACTCATTTACTCTCTCTGAAAAATATTAAAGAGACCATGTTTTCTTTAAAGAAATTAAAAAAATCACCCAACTATATGAGATGCTTATACATTTTTGTTTACAAAATTATAGAGCGCTTTAAAGCTAACAGTGATAATTTGATTAAAAATAACACACCGCATTTACTATTCGAGCCACTTCAAGCGATAGTCACGGGGAAAAAAATCACAAACGTCACAAATTTCATGAATATATTCGATTATCTTTTATAGACATAAAGCTATCAAAACGTCAGCGCTTTTTATGCTGCAGTTTCATTTTACAACTGAACGAAACTTGAATGTTCAAAGTGCTAAATAGAGCTGTAAACGGAGTTTAAGCGCTCCTCCAGTTGTTCTTTATGTGAAACACGTTAAGTAGATAAGTCTATTTTATTAGAAGAACTTCGGCACGATTTCGCTCACCGTTATTAGGTTACCGAGTAAAATGATTTAATTACTAACAAAAAAAAAGTTACATAAAAAGAAGAACTATAATAATTTTACCTTTCTTCTATAAATAACTAAATTTATATTGTGTTAATAAAATATTTATACAGCTAAAACTAAACTGAAATGATTTACGTAGTTATGTCATAAATATTACACAAGGTTAACTTAAAATAGACAATATACAGGAGTGCATTGCCGCGATGTACGCTTAGCTTTATCGTGTTAAAAAACTGCATCCAGCGACATAGGTTCGAATACCACAATTACAAAAATCCTAAATACGAAAACTTTATAACACAATCAATGAATGTTGTTGCCAGTCTGATTAGTCGCTACCGCCTGATAGATAAAAACCTGTTGCCAAACAGCTGTATGTTCCAGAGGCTGTATTTAAGACTCAGTCTTTTTGTATATTGAATATGTTATTATAGGAAGCAACATAGTCACTTATAAAGCTATAATGGCTCAATAATTAGCGTGTTTGGACACCGCGTTGATCAATGTACGTTCAAATCCTTGCGAAGGAAAACATCGTTATGTGCCATAGTATAATGGAAGGGCTATTTCTAATCCAACCTGGCTAGATATGGCCTTAAAGTTGAAAATGTGAAGCCAAGCAGGTATAGTTGTTCCGGCAGTATCACTTAAAGCCATTCCTATTTTAGATTAAACTTGTTTACTGTCTTAAACCACGTTGTCAGTTAACATCAGATGACACTGTGATTAAACGCTAAAAGCTAATTTACGATCTTAGAAGACAGTGATAAAAAACAAAATCTATAAAAAAACTGTCTTTATTCGAAGAATGTTTCCTACGGTCGCGATATAGGCGTTCTCTACGTGCTACGTATGCGCTACGTCAGTACTACGGTCTACGAGCGTAGCGCTACGCACAACTACAACATTGGCTTTCTTCATATATTTTAAGAAGAAACTAGTTGAAAATTGATTTTAATCTTGAATGAATTTGAAAGCTTGACAATCAAAGATTCTAAATATGAAAATGAAATACATTCTTCTTATTTATTCATTAGGAATTTAAAAGATATTGGAATGTTTCATGGTTAGCTATCTAAACGTAATAAGTGTTTACTAATTTAATATCTTTAAATTGTTGAATCGCCATCATTGACACATCTTTTCGTTTTAGTATTATATTGTCAACAATTATATTTCAATAATCCGATAAAACTATAAAGGCCCGTCAGATGAATAGCGTACAGACAGAATAAAAAAACTATATTTCATTAATATTTGTTATTTATTTGTCTATTCTTATTTTTTGGTTTTATAATTTTTATTCTGTATATAAAGGTTACTTACTATGTGGCTAAAGGATAAAAGCCTCTAAATAGATAAAAAAATATATAGGATAAAAGCTTCTAAATAGATAAAAAAACGTAATTTTATTATTACAACAATCAGTATAATAATCTAAAGGAAGTTACATATAAAACTATTCAATTAAATTATTTGTGTTACAATCTCGCAAAAGGTTATATTTTATTAATTATAAGTTAAATATAAGTAATATTATAAGTTAATAAAAGTATAAGTCTAGGATACCTAGAACTGGTTAACAATAAATCTCTCGTGAATTCCCGAATCGTCAACCAACCATACTGTCTCACTGAACGATCTTATTTCGCCGCGAACAAGTATTTACATTCAAATATCTAGATGTTTTCTTGGCTGTATTGTCACAGCGGGTATAATAATAGTTACTTATCTCGCGACACTATTCATTGTTCTTGAGTTGTACACACAAAGTCCGGCCATTTCGCTAAGCTAACATAGAAAAGATAAAAATATTTTAAATATTAAAATAAATATCATTATTCATTAACATAATTATTTTTTTGTTAAATAAAACGACATTCACAACCCACTTAACACACGAAATGTGATTAGCTGTCTAGACTTTCAAATATACTACGCACATAGGCAGTACTGTTGAACGAGTAGCAATGGCAGCCAACGGGGCATAATAACCATGGTTAAAAACCGACGATTTAGTTACCGCTATATATCTAGCACAAGGGTTGTTACTTTTATCTTATATACTTATACTGGACGTATTAAATAAAGTACCTGTTTTAATGATGATTCGTTCTATTCAAATGTATCATTTTTGTACTTTGAATATTAGCCCTTGTAAAAACGTTCCTAGCACAAAACTAAAAATATATAGACAAAGTTCTAAATGTGCACATAGATATAGTACATTGAGAATCAAACAGCCACCCAAAGATCACAAAGCAAAAATAAATATAATTACAACCTGTCGAAATGACGAGAAATAGAGATGTGGTCAGTTTATAAGCAGTAGAAGCGGCGGAGAAGGATGTACCAGTAAAATCCCGTATAAAATCAACAAAAATATTTTACATACCAAAAGCACGCATAAACTTCTTATATTCTTACCAAACTTGGCAAGGAAGAGAGAGGAACGTGGGCATTGGAGGTGAGCTTTGTAATGCATCATTAGGGGTCTCTGGAATCAACTTTTAGATGACATCTTTCAAATATTGCGCAGGACTCCTCTCTTTGTAACACGATGTACTCTGAAGTCGCATGTAGAAATTATGAAATGTTAAGAACTTTGTTTCTCCTTTCATAAAGCGAAGTGAAGCTAGCAAACCGTGTTCTTTTAAATCATTTATTTTTTTATTGCATAACACCTAGAAATGAATATAGAAAATAAACACAACTGTATAATTACACCAACAACGTACTACAGTAGTATGTATACAGCTATATTAAATACGTAACGCTCTGCAATAAGTAATTACAGGCCGGACGTGTCGAAATTAAATCGAAAACCAATTAGAGTGCAGTTACAAATTAATCTCGAAACTGTTGTACGTGACGTCATTAGTGAATCAACTGTCGTTCCCAGGAACAATACCTTCAGATATTAGCAACATGATGCAGAATCATGTATTGACAACCTTATTAAAACATGTTATTTGTGTGAAATGACGAAACTGGTAAATAATTAACATGTAAACATGTCACATATCAACCCCACTCTAGTTTATATTTAATTTTATGTATGGCTTACTGTTTCTACTTATGAATAACATAAAGAATGGTAAGTTTATAGCGAACTATCTATTAATCCGATAAAATAACTTTTCTGAGCGCGGAAAAGTACTTATATATTTTATTTTAATTGATTATCATAATGTCGTCTCTTCTACTAGAGGATATACGCGAATTTATGATACTGGAAATTATTTTTTATATATCTGCACTGATTGTGTTCTGTGTATTTTTTTTTAAATATGGAACACCTACGGCACTTTTGTCGATTTTAAATTACTTATGTTAAGTTTTATTAAAGCATAATCAGTCCGTAACTTAAAGAAATTACCCGAAATAAACAGCACAAAGTTTAATTATGTTTATATGTATAAAATTAAAATTAGATATACAAATGTGTAACATAGAAGAGTAAGTTAAATGAACTGCAACTGGTCGTAGGAGGGAACACTAGTGCCCGCAAGCATTTAAAACTTGATCCAGCTCTGGAACGACACATTTAGAACTACTTTAGCACAACAAAAATAAATAGTATGAAGTGTTTCTCTTTTATTATCAAAATAGAGTTATTTAACTTTCTTATAACATAACGCCAGTCTGTAAAAGTCCACAAGTGGGTCCAATACTTATTGATGAATGATGTCATAATCGAATATAGATAAACCAATATTTTTCAACATATAATTGTACTAAAAGTAGATTTCTCAGTTTTTGACTTCATCACAATTTTTCCTTCGTCATTACAGATTAGATTGAAATATTTAAGGAATTCCAAAAAAGGATCACATGGACATCGAATCGATATTCTACCGGTGAAATCACTCAAACATAATATTCTCTTTAGACTATTCTCTTTATAACGAACGGTTTTAATTATTAATTAAAATTCACACATTTTTTTTCATCAGAAGGTGTCTGCTCTGTATAGGTGTTTTGTAAATTGATGTAATGTTGTATTTGTCCAATATTTTTTAACGAATTAAATAGATATACAATATATAAGTATATGTGCTCATTAGCGAACGATACAATCGTGAGTGTCAGAGGCGCCCAACCATCGGCATACCTCATGCGCTCGCGCAGCCCTTAACTCCGCGCAGTTCGTTTCACCCTCTCCCTCGATGGTAAGCAGTGTGGTTGTCCCTTCGACGTAAGGTGTAGTATACACAAACAATCATGTAGTTATATGCACTCGTTTTTATAATTAAAACAATTTTAAAAAGCTCAAATAAAGCTATTATGCAGGACATAGGAAAAGTTAAATAGGCTGCAACCGTAGACTGCGGAGCGGACATCGTACAATCCCAACTATTCAAAACTTTATCCAGACGATAGTCTGATACCGTCTGCTGTATGTAGATGTTATAAACGGTTTACCGTGAAAACATCGTGTTCCAACTATAAGTTAGAAACGTCAAACAAATTTTGGTTAACTATACTTTTCCATTCCAGAGTTTGTAAAAAATGTTCATACATAGATGTTATGCATAATTTTAGGCTATTTATTAAATAAAATTCAAGTTAGCATACTCGAGTCGATATGATATACATTTATAGAGATACTAGTGTAGTCCGGTGAAGCTGTTGAGACCTTGCTGGGTCAATAGCGTAGTCAGATCGAAAAAAAAAGAAATACTTGCGGGTTGTAGCCCAGTTGTAAATGTAAACGTTTCTCGTATCTACTTGAACACGCACACAATATTTCATCAAAATCGGTTCAGCCGTTTAGGAGGAGTTCAGTGACATAAACACGTGCAGAAAAAAAATTATATATAAAGATATTTGAAAAAGACGGTTATTAAAAATTCACAATTAAAGGTTTCTATAACGATCTATGAGAGTTTAGGAATCTGTACAGTTTTTAAATATCTTAATGAGGTTAAAGGAAATTATTCTACACTTTTTAATTAATTTTAAAAATGGCATATAAAAATGATTTTAATCTGGTTTTTAATCTTGTATATATGTCAAATTTCGTGCCAAATTTATGTAAGATGACAAAATCTTACAAAATTCTTCTGCTTTGTTTTTTTTATTTTCAAATGTTCAAGACTCAGATCATAGCAAAATCATTAACAAATTAATTACAGAATTTCATCCGAACTGACATAAAAAGGAATAATAAAGATGTGGTAAAATAGTCTAATAATAAAATTCGTTCAACCAGTTACAAATTCAGTTACTGGTCTAACACAAAGCTAGTATTAAAAACCCTCAGTGTTGTTAGTAGAATATCCCGAGACGTTCCAATCAAGAAAAAAACAATTTAAACTTTATTTATACAAAAAAAAACATATGACACTTCGAGAACTATCCTCTGACCAGACTTTAAAACTCCCTTGAGAATCATAAATTCGTTTTTAAAATAAAATTTTGCAAAGTTTAAATCTGCTAAACTTTGCAATGAACTGGTTTATTTTATTTTCTTTAATTTGATTTTGCAGCTCAACGATTCATCGAATACTTTCACTCGGGATTTTCAAATATCTGCAAACTCTACTGAAAAAGGAATAAAGTCTTTTTTCCCTTTTATAAAGAGACAGTACAGCTACATTTCGAGGACATAAAACAGGTTCTTATCAACAGTATATGTCTAAGGCTGGTGTTTTAATAAAACTTATAATTATAATAATGTATTCCAATTGTATAACATTATAAAGATTTTCATGTTCTTTGCAAGCATAAAAGAATCAACTCAAAACGCTATTTAAGGTGCAATAATATGGAGCTTAGTGTACAGAAGAACTATGGTCATGAATACGATCAATAAGGGAGAGGAACATTGATTGAACTAACCAAAGGGAAACGTTTCAATAAAAAAGGACACTGCAAAAGCGCTTCAACATTTTTAGTTGTATTAATGGACGAGTTATTATACAGTTGGTCATTGGTAAGTAAAAATCTTTATCCGTTTTTTTATTTACCGACGTCATACTTCAACGATATATACCGTATTTTACTCCTACATTTAAAATGTAATTAATGACTCCTCATACGCTAAAATCCATAAAACCGTTTAGGAAAATGGGTAATATTTTCCATTTCCATTTGGGCAATTGGGCAAATAACGATATAATTGAAGAAAACGAAGACTAAAAAGTGGAACATCCTCTATTTTATTTTAAACATACATGTATCTATCCACACGCGTTTGATACAAACGACACTATTCCCATGTTTTTTATTTTCCAACTATCCGTCACCTGAATACATGGAACGGACAACTTTTATCGTACTCAACGCCGCTGGTGTTGATTGCTACAGAAGTTTTGATATTTTTCTGTATAACGATAGATAATTTAAAATGGTTTTAGATAATAAATTTATTTAACGAAAGCAAAATTATTTGCCGGACGGAGATAAAAATGTCGTCCATATAGAAGATTTCGTCAAACATACTGACGTCATGGTTATGATTTGATCGTAGAATCCATCAAGACCAATCGAATTAAAATGTTAGCCGATATAGGAATGAAACACTGAAAGTAGTTACATCGTACGCCATACGTATGCCATGAAAAACAAAACTTGTAAAAAAAAAAGTCTCGCAACTCAGTTCTTCTACCGTAAAAAGTTGTGAAATTCATGTAATGCCAAGGCGGTTACTTTATTAAGTCCCTACTTAAGGGACCTTCGTCTTATGTTATTACGTAATTAGCTAACCTAACAACATGTTATAGGGGCCATATGAATATTAAAAATATTTTATGTTTTAAATAAATATTTGAGAGACAAACTTAGGATATTTTGACTAGTTGTAATTATTAAATTGAATAAAATTTGAAATATACCGTGTTTATACAATGCCTGCATGGCCACTGCAATTTAGGCTTCTTGTTTTATCCACAGCAACACAAGTTATAGGGAGTCGAAAAAAGCCTGAATTGCTTCGAGAAAAGGATAATACAGCCGAGCCGCTTTTTTACTCGACTTGGCGGAACGGTGCCGTGCCCTCATATATGTGACTAGCACAACTGTCTGAGCGAGAATACCTGAAGTATCTATGAATCGGTCGCCTTTTAAATCATTGACATCCAATAATAATCACCATAGATAAACAGTCGATACTTCCAACCAATATTGTCTCAGAACGGGGTAAATAGTGTCGAAATGCATGAACAGCCGATAACTTTCACAAGTAGCGTTTAATGTCATTAGTAACGTATAGTCAATAGCATGGGCGCAGGTCAGTAGTAGCTCCCTCAATATATTTATCTTTAAACATAACGTACGTACCTGACCGGTGGTATTCATTACATAAACGACGCCTCGTTAATGGAAATGAATTCAATCACTTACCTGAAGCAAAAAACAATAAAATTAAAACAGCTTGTAAATTAATGATATATTTGTTAATTGAATCGTTAACATGTATGTTTGTTATGTTTATTTGTGTTTATTTATATTATACAGTTTTAAATTTGTATAATGTTTTATCTACATTTTTATCAAAACTAGCTGCGTCCGTGTTTGTTAACCGACTTCAAAAAAAGGAGGAGGATATCAATTCGACTGTATGTTTTTTTTTTTTTATGTTTGTTACCTCATAACTTTGGACTGGCTGAACCGATTTTGAAGATTTTTTTTTATTTGAAAGCTAGTGCTTCCCGTGTGGTCCCATTTTTTTGGTCCATTTCTGTCAACGGCATCCAGTGCAAAACCGTATAAGTGTTAAATTTGCATTTGGTGTGTATACGACAAATAGACGAATAACTCAATATCATGCCAACCAATTTCGATGATTCCTTTTTTATTGTAAAGGGTGTTCTTCAAGGGTAGTTTGATGAGAGTTTGGTTAGGTTCTGATTATGGGATCCCTGACAAAGTAACACAACTTTCAAGAAACAAGTCTACTCCTTTCTTAAGGGCCGGCAACGCATCTGTGATTCCTCTCGTGTTGCAGGTATCCATGGGCGACGGTGATCACTTACCATCAGGTGACCCACATGTTATAGAAAAAAAAAATTATGTACACTAAAAATGGAAAAATAAAATAAATTTTCAAAAAAAAAGAATTAACCGACTTCAATATTTTTGTTTCATTAAATTTGGTTAATTTGATAAACTATTTATTTTCCGGTTATCAGTGCCTTATTTTTATGCCTCTGATTAATATTGAAGTCGGTTAATTCTTTTTTTTGAAAATTTACTTTTTTTTTAAATCGATACACCTAGTAACAAATTCGAGGTAAATAGAAAAGATAAAAGCCTTACCCATAAAAAAAAACTTTTTGAATGAAGTCAATCTTTATATACATACTCGGTGGTATTTTTCACCAACAATGTTCCGAAAATCATTTCATTATTAAACCCTTTAAGGAAAGAGTTTCAGATATCGTTTCTTATTCGTTTACCTACATAATATAAGAAAATGTACAAAATGTCATATTTTGTAACCCGTCAGTTTAAACAGTGCGTTGCCTGTCAGTCAATCTTAAGAATTATATTAAGAGGCTATTCATAATTTTCAACACCTTATTCTAATTTTAAACAGCACGCAAATTTGTAAAGCTGCAAGCCTAGAGACGCCTGTCGATGAGGCAATTAAATCGACTGTGAACGGGCGCCTTATGCCAGTCAGCTTGAATAGAACACCACGGCAAAGTCACGCAAGTCACAAGTAACATCAGACAGTATCGACGGTTTGCATAACACATAATTCTTAACGAATTTCAATTATTCCTCATTAACAACATGCTACTTCATTCGTGTCATTGTAAAATCTATACATTCAGAGAATATAAATCGCCTTATTAATGAAGGAATCTTCTAGAATTCTCTTAAGTAAGGTCATATCCACAACATGATAAAAATTTAGAAAATGGGTGATATTTATATTTTTCTGTGTTTTTTTTTTATATTGAAAATAAAGTATACATGATGCTAATGTACATTTAACATACAACATTAAATTTTGTTTTTATAGTATTATTCGAATTCTATACAAATATTTCATTATGATAACATTGAAAATCTGTCTTAAAAAAGAAATAAAAAAAACTTGTTTAATCACAAACTTATTATACAATTTTATTGATATACAAACAATTATATTACAATATATTTGTAATATCATTGCTTACAAAGTTTAAAAGTGTATTACTGTTCATCTCTATACAACACCGCTATAACAATTTTAGTTAGAAGCGTTTAGTAACAATAGCAACGAATCGTGAAACTTCTGAAATTGCTTTAGTTAACATAATCACTCATTAGAATGGATAATAATGACGAAGGTAGCGGAATCAAATTATGAAATATATTTTCTCAGTGCAGAGCAGACTATGTATGCATTTAATATTAGTGTTAAATAAAAAAATAGCTAGTAATTTATTTCTAGATCCGAATTTTTTAAATATAGGTCAGTGTTAGAAAGTTAATTGCCAGTAACAAATGAATTGCTGTATAAGTAATATATATTGGACTGTGACACTACGTATAGCGATCAGCATTAAAGGTAACGTGTCTAAATGGTTTTTCATGGTGAAGTTCCTTATATTTTTGCGCTATGCCTGTTAGCGTTTTCCACACTTCCTTTAGCGTTCAACTGGTCGTCATTATAATATGTTACGTATAGATGTTTGAATATGAACGACGTTTTGCTATATTATGTATTACAACAATAATAATAAGTCGACAAAAAAGCGCGCAAAACCGCGGGCTCTGATGCTGGTATATCTAAAGTCGTTAAAGCCAAACACCGTTTGAGCGATGATCATGAAACTTGGCAGGCTTAAGTGTATTTGCATGGAAAATTTTTATGCTATCCGTTTTATCACCGCATTTTAGACCACAGTATCTATATAATGAAATTATTTGGGTAGGTGGTCACTTAGATTCTGAGCGTAGAATAAAGTTCAAGCAATTATTTATTTCACGACACTCTACACAGCTTTTTAAGGTAGGTTTTAATACAACGCTAGTAAGTGCTAGAACAAGATATTGGCGGCCAATAGAATCTTCGTCTATTTTATTTAAATTTAAAAATAATTTAAGAATGTTATTATAACTAACAAATTTTGAAGTAATAAAACCTGAAGTTGTTCCAATCTACGCTTATGTTAATATATTGAAATAGAGAAAAAAAGATAAAAAAAGTGTTGTTATATTCTGTCATATTTTATAACAGAATAATCATTAATAAATCAAACCAAGTAATTTTAAGGCAAATATTTCAATGTACAGCCATAACGACTTTACAATTTTATTATGTTATAGAAGATAGAAAAAGTAACATTCATGAGGACATTTGTATCTACTAGAATTTCGTCCTATTAAACATTACCAAAAAAGAAAAACTCAGCAAATAAACACGAATAAAGACACGAAAAAGTAAATACCAAAAAGAGTTTTAGAAGTTCAACGCCTAAGGCAGTTTTAGTCCCATACTGATGCCGATGAAAGACTCCATCGGAGAGACCGCCAGCAATATACCATATATTATGCATACGTTATCATGATTCCACTTTACAAATATATTACACATATTTGCGTAAGCATGTTAAGGGGGTTGTGACTAAATATACCCCCACTTGTTCCGCTCTAATGCGTAATGCGTACACATGCGTAACATCAGCGGAAACTCTCACATGGTAGCGAAAGGTTAGAACGACGGTCGTATAAAACAAACCGCGGCTAATGTATTTTCCTACTTCGCCAGGCGAGCTTTATCGTAATAGTTTTAATGCATATATTACAATGAAAACAAAACGTGGTAAACGAACGTTTTCATAACCATATGATAAGGCTTTACCGTACTAATGAGCACTATTGCCACGAAAAGTCACTGAAACATTTAACCCTCAAAAACATTATACTACGCAAGTGTGGGGTTAAAGGTTAGGAAACATATCGATGTTAGTCAAATATGTAGTATTTAATTGTCAGCCTTTTAACGCAATAATATTGTATATTGTAGTACCAATTCTTTTAATACCATAACCACGTGGTTACATAATAAATGATGAAACAACTCTTCGACTCCGACACATGAGGTCAAACTCTAAAATTAATGTTTTTACGGTATAAGGTAAGTTGACCTACAAACTGTATGACTTTTAACCAAAAATACCAGAGTGGTTTTTATTTTTGCACACTTCAGTTGAATATAATAATAATTAGAATAAGATTGCACGCAATGTTTGCAAAAAATAACTCTTGGACGTTGTGTGGCAGTTCGCTATTCGCTAAGTCACCAGAACAACAAAATAAAAAATACCAATTTTCAACTTTCTATCTCAAAAAATATAAGTTATGAATTTGGAAATAGTTCTTTGGCTCTGATGTAAAGTTGGGTTATTCAAGTTACGACAATTCCGCTTTCTTCCATCGATATGGAATTGTCTGTAAGTCATGACACAAACTAAAATATAATGAATACGTTCGAAGATTCAACCGCGCATCTCCTATTATTTCCATTCATTTCTATACAAAAGCAATAAAGTCGGAGATCCAATCGGCACAACGGTTCATATTTGACGAATACCGTAGAGCTCCGAATGGAAATAATTTCTCCCATTCACCAGCTAAAATATTGCGCTCCGTCTCTCTGACTAATGAATTCATTTCAATAGAGCGCCCTTCAGCTAGTGGAACTGCGGTCGTCGATAAAGATGACGAATGGCGAAGCGGTCTGTTTTATTCTGATAGGAGATTAGTATTTCAATATTTTCCAAGATGAGCACGATAACTAATAGAGAGCATTCATTATTTTTATTTCACAAACATAAAATGGAAAGCTACAAAATATATTCACTCTAATACTAGTTAGTGTCTACGGCTGCTCATGCGTCTCTTATTATTAGATGTAAAAATTATAACTTATACTAGCGTGCCTGGCGGGCGTTTCGCCGCTCTAATAGTCCGGTGAACCTGTGAAGGCCTAGTAAGGCCAATAGTTCGAGAGAAAAATAAAAAGTTTCGCCGCTCTGAGTTTAAAAAGAAAGCTTGACAAATTACATACATAATCCTTCCTGTGAATCGATAATAATAAATATCTCATAAAATCCGCATAAAAATCTGTTCAGTAGTTTTTAAGTTTATCGCGAACAGACAGACGTAGCAGAGGATTTTGTTTTATAATATATAGTGATATCAATAAAACGATAGAGCTCTGCTATTGTGTGTCCCGGTGAAACTTTTAAGGCCTTACTAGGCCAATAATGTAGTGAATTCGAAAAAAAGTGCCCTTCACGCAAATACTAGTACACAAATCTCGATGAAAAATACAGTCTTACTACTAGACTAATAAACACCTAGACACTTAATCCTTGTTTAAAAAAATAATCGCGAAATGTACATTTGATAAAGTTTTGAGTAACTAGGATTATTATAAGCACTACGCGTGCAGAGTTGTGTGAAGTGGGGCAGACGATGTGGTTCGCATGGGCAGGAAAACGGAAGTAAACAGATAATATAGTCTTCAAACAAATTTTGTGAACAAATAAATTTCTTGCTTAAATTTTTTTTTGTTCTTGTGTTCATAATGGATATTGTTAAAATAATGACAAACGTAAACAAAATCGCTGGTATTAGATAGTTATAATAATAATTTTGTTAAAGCAACATGGATGTTGCATTTACATATACCAATTTTCATGGCGAGCGATTAAACGGTATAAAAGTTGATATTTACATCGCCATCTAGACGTATAGCGCGAAAATATCCTCGGTCTTCAAATAATTACGCATACCAATTTGTACGACGATCGGTAAGACAGTAAATTCGCAAAACTGCAATTGAAAATTTAAAAAAAAAGTAAATGTTTGTTTCTCTGTAACATAAGGTTTATTGATTAAATTTATCATATATCATTATATTTATTCGTCCTATTTTTTAAATTATTATTGCTAATTATTCCACACATTACTTAACACAAAGGAATATACAAAAAATAGGTCATGAAAAGACATTAAGAACCAACTCCTTACTCTACTCGTAAACTGTGGATAAAATAAATACTTCGCGTTTCTCGAAGCTTTGTCACGTTGCCAAAAACTCAACCCAAAGTTAGTATAATGGGTTTAGCATGCGTGCAAGGTGCAGCCATACCTCACCTTGGATTGATAATTTACTCTTTCCTTCCAAGTGCTATTATCAGTGTTTTCAGAGCCAAGAAAATATCAAAACCACACCGCTATAAATATTCAGAAGCAGATTAATTTTTAACCTAAATAAAAGCTTTAAATATTTGATTACAAGTAGGGGAGAGTGGGGGAATTGGGAACACCTAACTTCAAACGCAAAAAATAATAGAAAAACGTTATAAACTAAATCAAATTTTATTGCTACATGAACTTTAGTTATCTATGTACTTAGTAGTCATAAAACGTTATTTTAAATTTACGTTTTAATAAAAATATAAATTAAAACAAAAAACATTGCCATTCCTACCCGATAGCCTATGGGGTAATTGAGATCATCCCGTGGGGGAAATGGAAATAATATGAGGTAATTAAGAAAGACGTTTGATCGATCTTTCTTACGTAATTACCAGGCATCTGAAATAATTTGTAAAGTTTAAATATTTTTACACAATCAACCAGCAGTACTATGGGTAATTAGGAGAATAAGGGGTAATTGGGAATGTTCCAAATTACTCACCTAATGCCGTTCCCAATTACCCGAATCAGTCAATATACATAAAAATTGCCGCCACTCTCAAAAGCATTTTATTATTAACTTCAATCTATGTTGCATTTGAAAACAGATACTGTGTGTATGATATGAGCAAAAACACAATACCTTTAAACTCGAAAATATGACACTTATATGTGTTATAACTGATGACAAAAATTATATCAAAAATACAAAAATAATTGTTCGACTTACCGTGACAAAACTACTGCGTCCTTTCAATCCCACTTTCGCATACGCAATGAATGGCTCTGCATTTAGCCGTAGAATAGGTTCGCGACAGTGTAGTACGGGGAGATGTACTATTTATCTAACTGTTCCCAATTACCCGCCGTTCTCAATTACCCTACTCTCTCTAATACATCTGTAGAGTGTATAAGAAAATGCTGTACCGAAGCATTTTCAAACATTAAACATTGTTTATAACTTGACTCCGTAATAGAGTTAACCATTTCTATAAAGAATTTTCTTTTTTTTTTAATTTTAAAAGAAAAAAAACGACTATAAAGTAATCATGAAAAAAAATAATTAATCAATTGTTTCGGATTGGACGAGTTAATTATGAAAGTTGATAGAAATTATTGTATAGGTATGTTACATCGTAAGTATACGAAGGAAATATTCGTATCATGTACATCAATACAAACAGATATATAGACATAAATGACCTACAACTAGCTATTACGCACGACTTCGACCGTGGAGTTTAGAAAAAAATAATATTCAGTATAAAGGTTCGCGTAAGGCGTGCGTAGACACTTGGTATAGATTATTATGTTTACATGAAATATATATATATATTTTTTAAATAATAGCCAAGTTACTTCTTATATCCATCAACTATGAACCAGTGAGAGTACCGTCAAAATCGGATCAACCGTTTCGGCGATTAGCTAGAACAGGAAGATAAAGATTTTAAAAATAGTTTTTTTTTGTTATAAATTTCTTTTGTACTTTATATTCGTTTAGTAAGAAATTGTTATTTTGAACCAAATACATCAACACAAACAGATGCATTAATCTAACCTATCTATCTATCTAATACCTTTAAACGAGCAATTCTTGTATATTTTTATATTTGTATATATTCAGGATCTCGGAAACGGTGTCATCTATTTCCGTGAAACTTAATATGTAGGTAGTTTCGGGGACGATAAATCGATCTAGCTAGATTTTATTCATAGAAAACCCCGTTTTTAACTGAGATTTCAAGCAATGAAAACATATAGCTAGAATATGAAGATAGATTTCGTCGCCGCTGTCAAAACAAAAATAGCTCAGATGGAAATCGACTGCTTCGAAAATCTGTGTAACTTCAGTTCAAACCGAGTGACAGCAAAAGATCGTTTTTTTCTATTTGGTGAAAAAGTACTAATATTGTGAGGCAAACCTAACAGATTATTTTAATTTAAAAATGTTTTATAAAGAACTGAGCTAGACTCGGTCGCCCAGGTACTTTTGTTTATTTGTTAAGATAATTTGGTCATAATAAATAATGTTTTTTGACTAGCTAACCCTTTTTTTTACGTGGGGAAATCCTTTATGGATACCCACGCTCCCGGGGGACAGGGTGGGTTATGTCCGACTCCACGGACTAAAACCCCACGGTGTACCGACCGACCGTAATGTTGGGGCAGCAAGGGATCGTTCTAAGCTATTCCCCTTAGATAGCCGCCCCAACGGTTCGCCCTGCGGGAGGTGGCCGCCGGGCTCCTACCTATAGAGAGGCAGTTGGGTACACACCAACAGCCTCCCCTCATCCGCCGGACCTGTGCAATGAAGGGATGAGCGAACTAACCCCTGGATTGTCCAAAACTAAAAGGATTTAAGCTTTATAGGGATGAATGCAGACCTTATGGTCTTGCACTGGTCAACAGACTATTGGTAGAATAAGTTTCATAAAATAGCATATTTATTTCAGAATTTGCAAACTTGAACAATAACAGATGATATGATGCAAAATTATAGTTTTATAAAATTGACTAGATATTTAAAAACATGATCCGCCACTTTGCGAACAAGGTTTTAAAAAATTAGACGAGGAATTAATAATTGTAATTTATACACAAAAAGAATTAATTCACCATGTAAACATTTGTTATATAGTAAATAATGAACAAATTGTATATAAAAGTAAACCGACATTGATAAAAATAAAGTGTATAAAAGTTATTTCCGCGATGCAATTTGAAAAACTTCATCACTAACGCAATACACTGCAAATGCTACGTTTGAAGGCACGTTCCACTTAGGTTATATTGGAAACTTTCATAGCAGTAGAACATTCAATGTTGATTGAAGAGTTATGAAACTATATTTATATTTTAAATACAATTATAAACACCGAAATCTTCATTTCTATATCAAATTAATTTTCAACCGTATCTCCATTTAAGACGATGTAAAATCTTTGTGTAGCAAAAAGGAACATTTATCAAATATGTTTTTAAATCGCAGTTAATAGCTTTGTGAGATTGTGTTAAAGTCATGACCAAAATTAAAGTACAAGTCTCTTGGTATAATTATAAGTACATCATCTACGGTGTTTATACAATATCCAAGTTGTTTTAAGAACCCTCGACTCAAATGCAAGCATATTGTCATTATGAATACACGACGCAAACGGAGCCACAGAAAATAGCTAGTAAGATATAATCCAACATTACATAACTAACAATTTACAAAACCAACATTGACTCGCTTACGAAGAATAATGGGTCTTTGAATAAATATATTTAGATATATCTGAAGCTCTTTTAATATATGTTGCGAAGTATCTCTCGTACGTTCATATAACTTTTGTTTTATGCAGACATTGAGAGAGAGAGTCGGTTACCGTCGATAAACTAATATATTATGAAGGCGGCTACGTGATTGTTTTTGCATAGTAAGCAGAAATGTTCTCACATATTTACATAATCTTTACACAAATGTAACATTCACACTTGTAGCTTTGTTCTTTGTCCTACTCATAGGTATATAAGGATATATCAGGTACTTTATGTTCTCTCTGGAAACTTTATCATAACTAAAGTATACTAATGTAGAAAATGAAGGTCAAATCTTTACTTTACAGTACGAGTATGTAATTTAATAAAACTGCAACTACACCAATGTACGTCAATCAGTAAATTCTGTCAATATTTTCAAAGGTTTCTTATTACCTCATCTCGTTCACTTCTTATATGGAAATTATTTAACACGATTTTTTCAATTTTCCATACGTTTTTTCAATCACATTCTTTTATAAAAACCTTACTTGGCAAGTACAAGCACAACAGAAGAGAATTAGTGCAGCTGTACTGAGTGATTTTTGTATTGAAAACAACTTTAATCGCATTTATCGTTAAAAAAAAATAGAAAGGGAAAGCTTACGAGTTCGTGTAATCGATGATCTCGACATGCTCGTGACGTATTATGCTTGTACCAGACATTGTGTATATTCGATTGTATCATATTCGTGTTTGAGTTTTTGGATGGGTAGAATTTTGTGATTCGCGTCACCGATGGTGGTCTTGACATATTGCGTTTTAATCGAATTAACAACGCGTAGTATAGCGGCTTGTGTATATGTAATATCGATATTTTGTATTGAGCATATGCAATCCATCATATTTTCCAGTCCAGTCTAATAACTATCGTTTCGCGTATCAATAGATGTTAAAACCAAACTAATACTAATAGTTTCAATTTACAAATTATGAAATTTAAATGATTAATAAAAAAAAAAAACAAAAAAGAGCACAGTTATTTCATTGTGTTAAAGTTTCAATTGTGTCGGCATTTTTTATTGCGGGTTATTGGTTCCACGACTTTTTTGTAAAGGATGGGCTTACATATATTCGTCAATTAATTTATATATGCATAGATTAATTAGGAAATTTAGGTAATTCAACCAGTTCTATAATTTACCTGTATATATACCTGTTATTTTAGCATTTTAAATTACCGGTGAATGCCCTCATATTATAAAATATAAGAGAAAAACTTAGTACAGAGAACTAAATCGTTATCCAAAAGCACCGTTTCCGCTATATTCTGATTATTCGAACACGACCATCGTGCGTCGTCTGACTGCAAACTAGCTCCGGCTAAATGTGGGTGAATACGGTATTAACTGAAGTGGGATGCTTTACCTGCAGGGGATGCGACCGCTCACGTACTTTTGTGAAGAGAATGCTTACCTCGATATTTTAGTTATAATAATTAGCTTAAAATACTAAATTATTTAATTTAAATTAAAATTCCTTTATAGTAAACATTATAAAGTTTTAAAGGATTATTTGTTGGAGAACTTATGATTTCAAACTCCCAATCTGAAAAAAATCTTTTGCATTTTATAACCCTTTTATAGCATTAGCTTTTGTTCACGGCTTTGCTTGCGTTAATTTTCATCTAATATATCCCTGAGGAACTACATTTTTCTGAATGAAACGTAGCGTATGTCCTGTATGTAACCATGGCAATGTGTATGCAAGGTGAGGAAGGTTATCAAATACTAACATACTACTATAAACCAACGAAAAATGTAGCAACTGTTATAAATTAATAAAAAAATATCTAATTTTATAATAATCTAATTAAATACATAATAGTTTTGAATTACTCACGATATAAACAGTTAGAATACTACGTTGTTATATACAATACAATAAACGTAATAATTAAAACGTAAATTAGAACCAGAGCGTGACGATTCACTTACGTTCACTGTTTAATACGACTACAGAATTTTTTCACATAAAAAACATGGAAATACAACTTTTCCATTATGGCGTTTTAATACGGAATGGTGCTATTTTTAATTCATGGCGAACGACCAGTGTGCCAAATGCCAAATAGTCGTGCAGTATCAGTGCTTTGTGAGGCGACGCGGCTTGGCGTATCGTCCATTCCACGGATCTAGATTCTCCATTCTGATTTATGATGCGGCCGGACCCGGATAGTGCATATAAACGTAATTATGCTACGTCCGGATACATTTTGACGCAGAGAACTTTGGTCTGCTTTAATACTTCAGTCTTTGCCAAATTTTTTTGGTGCTTTGTGTATAGTTGCGCAGAACAAAAATCAAGGTATAAATACGTATTATATTATTCGTATATATACAACTGAAAGATAAATAAATGCCAATTTTAGGTTTTGTATAATAATAATTTTCTAACTTAGTTTTGTATTAAATTCTTGATTATATTATGCGAAAGTCCGAACTTACGGCTATTTTGGGAATTTGCAAAGGATTGTAAATGATTCTAGTTTAGACAAGTTGACTACTGTTACCACCATTAATGCATATATTAACATAATAATACAAGGTAAATTCATGAATAAATTATTTTGTGAGATATATTCTTTGAACATGCCGTAAAAATTCGTTAGCCACAAACTAATTTATTAAATACTGTCTACAGTTCCGCACTCGTTTATTTATGCAATAAATATTTTCTTCTCGTTATTTTATTTACATAAATATGGGTGTATTTTATAAATTCAGTATTATATGCATACAACATATTTTCTACGTTACAAATTAAATTAGGTAAAAAGATTGAAATGTAAAAACAGAACCACTGATTTTTGAAATTATACTTTTTTTGATGCGTTAGGGAAAAATAACGAGAGTACATTTTTACGATGCGCGCGTACACCATCACGAAAAACCGACACCCTGAAGTTAGCTATAGTCAACATTTTGTTTCTTTGTATTTGTTGTTTGTATTTCTTTGTATTAAATAACTTTTTTCTAATGTTAACGTAATTTTTGTTAATATAAAGATATATTTGACGCTGGAGAGCATAATAATAAGTAGATGTATTAGTTATTATTATACTTAATTAAATTATTAATTAAACTTATATTATACTTAATAGCATAAGTAGATGTAAAGAATTGTCAATGGTGTATTAGCCACGGTTTTTATCGTCAACATTTGATCAAAAAACTGGCTTAACATTTATCTATAAGGTTGAGAAAGTAACACGAGAACTTGTCAAAATTTATTGTATACTAACTGGTATCCATGATTAAATTTTAACTATACTGGCTTTGTAGTTCCATAAGAAGTACGTATTTTAATCTGATTCACTCTGAGTTGTCATTTATTTTGTGAATTCTAAGTTTGGTCAAACTCCAAAGTTTTCATCGGTTTTAAGTCATACATTTTATGATCATTTCAGTGATCAGCCCTTTCGGAGATCATCCTGGATAAAAAACAGGCATCTCTATTATATTAATATGTATAACTCTATACTAATATTACAAAGAAGTAAAGTTTGTGAGTTTGTGACGTTGTAGGGGGTAATCTCTGGGACTACTGGTCCGATTTGAAAAATCCTTTCAATGTTATATAGCACATTTATCGAGGATGGTTATAGGCTATATCATCACGCTAAAACCAATAGGAGCGGAGCACCAATGAATTTTCCTCTTGAGAGCTTCCGCTGCGTGTTAGCGTTAGCTCAAAGTAACTATTCCACGCGAACGAAGTCGCGGGCAGAGGCTAGTTTCACATAAATACATATCCTACACCCTAAAAATCACTTTTACCATATAGAACAATAGCCCGCATAGTAAACAGGAAAGGATTCTCGTACTGTAATATTAAAAAGGATCTTGTACTTAAATTACATTCTGCCGTCGTAAACTTTTTAAGATTCGTGTAAACAATTGCGGCCATGTCACTTTTTATTACTATTAAAACATTTTATGTTGCAATATAAGAGTATATTGATGTGAGAATAGGCGCGAACCCGTTTATTACTCAATTTAAACTAGCATGTACACGCAGTTCTGCTTACATATTTATAATAGCTAAATTTATGTCATTGGTTAGTTTTCGAAGCATAACGATGATTTCGACGTCTAATAAATGGTATGGGAGTATTAACTGACTTCGAATGCTTTCAACAATGGTGATCACATCACAAAACATAGCAATCGCGATCATAAATAGATCCACAACCTACTATCGGTCATTGCTCTCATGCCGGCCTGCCATAATAAAAAAAATATCCGTGAACTCTTCAAATATATATTACACACACATATATATTATTTTATCTCTTCCAATTCATTTACTGTACTTGGATATATGGATTGTTTCGTCGGTGAGTTAAACAGGTGTTGAAATTCAATACACGTTATTAATTATTTTTAAGTATAATTATTATATTGGATATTCATTTGAAAAATGACTCTGCCGTTGCCGGACTTTGTCACCCTTTATTGGCAGTTTCGGTACATGTTTCAAACTGAAATATGGTATAGTAGTAAACTATTAATAAAAATTATTTATACGCGATAATTATTGTTAATTCTTATTTATATTGTACCAGTACGCGTTAACGTAGACTGCAGTCGCTTGGTACCTGTAATTTTTGCTTCAACTGAAGTTAATGAAATGATAGAATATATTTTCCATTTTTAATCAGTCTGCAATATCTTTTTTAGACTACATCTTACATTGCGACTACATAAATCACATTTTCATTTACATAAATCCATAATTTAATTTATTATACGGTTAATTAAAAATGGTTTTGTTTATAATTACTACCTTTTTTATATTATAGGAGGCAACCGAACGGGCGGGTCACCGCATGTTAAGTAATCATAGTCGTCTATAGACACTAGCAACACCAGAGGAGTCCCAAGTGCGTAGCCAGCCTGTGTTTGGGGGAGAGGAGACGGAGAAGGGGGAAGAGGACGTGGGCCTCCGACACTCTCACTGACCGAACGAAAGGCAACAATGCAAGCACTGTTACTTCAAGTCGGTTTTCTGTGAGAGGATGGTACTTACTACCCCAGGCGAGCCGACCCATTCATAGTGAAACTGGTAATAGCTTCGTCATAGCTCAACCACCTACAAAGCTAACCTTGGACCACAAGTTTACCTGATGTGAAATGACGATTTGGTCTAAATTGTTTTTACACGCTATATCTAGAGGGTGACTGTCTCTAAAGTGAAGTTGTCGGAACACGCCTATAGATTACCTACTGACGACACACTAACAGCTCAAGCATGGTAAATAAACAGGGAAGTTTATAAAATGTTACACCACCGTATTGCATTATATTTTTATCACAAGTATTTTCCTTCACTGAAAGTTCCAGTTAATTCTGAAAGTTACGAATATTCTTCGTTCGACGCTGTTTCCGAATACGCTGACCACTGAGCCTTGCTTTAATATTTTATCATCTCTTAGGTCATTAACAATATACAATTAAATTAATTTCATAAAATGTATATAATCCAACTCAATGGTAATTATGCTTACTTTTTACTAATCTAATTTGAACAAAAGGAATTATCTGAGAACAAATATACGTCTTCGATATAATACAAAGGGTTAAAATTAATTGGAAAGAGAATTAATATAATTCCTTAAAAGATACCGATGTCATCTATTTAATACTTTGTTACAATTTAAACTCAGTTTACGACTTCCTAAAGTTTATCGGCTCATGCCTGATAGGTTTTAAAATGAGTTCCGTACAAAGTTTGTACACGATTGCTTCAGCCTTAGTGTACGGTACAGTTTAAAACCGGCCTTCAATCCTTCACAGTTTTGGAAATATCGAAGTATTAATCTTTATACGTTCCAATACATAATCATACCAAAATGCTCTGTGACAATCTTCGTATATGTCGCTTCGATCTTTTGGATTTTGCGGGGTGGTAGGGTTATACAGCCCGACTGGGCCGCAACCACCATGAACATGGCGAAAAAGCCCGTCATAGTGACTCGCTTTTGCGCGTCGCGTTTCGGGATCAGCCTGTGCATATCCAGTACCGGGTGACTTTCGTCATTATGGCCGGCATGACAGTGGCGACCGACGATGGATGATCTGTCTCGTGGTGGTCGCCACTGTTTTTGGATTGTACTATGCTTACCATCAGGCATAGTGCAGTCACTTTGTCGTGCTTCAATAAAAAAAGCAATTGAATTTGACGAATTTTTTTGCCCCTATTATATAATACTCATACAACACGTCAAGGAAAGTCAAGTAACTCAAGTATCAAATTGCGACCACCTCTCTCTCCCATTATAATACCTAACCTAACCTACCTAAATATATTTGGACGATAAAAAAGCATAGCCATTTTGGACCATTCATTTTACATCGACTGATAGCACCAGCTCTTTAATGGTAGGTACTTACATTTACTTGTATGGCATGCCTCGTATGCATACTATTTAATCCAAGAAGCGTGGGTTCCATTCCCGCAATGATTAATATTTATATGATGTGCATAATCACCAGTTGTGTATATCTATTTAATACTACCTTCGCTCGATTTAATGTATATTTGATCTATCTTTCGGAAACAACACATATTTCCTATACCCCAATGTCCTTTTCCATACACGCGACAATATCTAGATAACGTTTTATGATGATCAATTAAGTAGTTAAATTGTGAATGCGTAAAAAATAACCAAACAAACTCGCATTTCGCATTTGTATGGATAGTAATTATTTTTATATGTATGGAATCTATAAGCTCCATATTTACCATAATACTAGCCTAGCTATTAGTTTAAGATTAAAGGATCATGTGTTATTTATTTCCTGTAAGGATAAAATATGTCGTTGATGATTTCCAAATGAGCTAAATCGAATTCTAGCCGTTCCTAATATTTTACGTTATCTTTGAAGACCTTCAAATTTTAAACATGTAAACTATTAAGTTCATAAAAAAAAACTAAAAACCTTATGGACCGCAAAATTTGAACATCGTTCTCGGTGTATAAAAACTGTAAATCTTAAAAAAGTGAAACATGTTATATTAACGATTAAAATTGGTTATACCTCATTATGAAATGTAACGACATAAATAACACATTAGAAAAAGGTAACGAATGTCAGGATACATATTTTTTATTTTTGTAGGTGGTAGAGCCACGCTGAAGCTATTACTGGTTTCAGCATGAATGGGTCAGCTCGTCCAGGGTATAACCACCCGACCCACAGAAACACCCACGTGAAGTAACAGTGCTTGCATTGTTGCGTTACTTTCTGTCAGTGAGAGAGCCAGAGTCCAACCTCCCCAACTGCCCTCTCCCCGCCCCACATTTCCCCGAAACACAGGCTGGCAACGCACTTGCATCTCTCCTGGAGTTACTAGAGTCTATGGATGGCGGTGAGCACTTAACATCAGATAACCTGCTTATTCATTTGTCCCCTATGATATAAAAGAAATCGTTAATTTCTTACACACTGCTAAATTATAACGTAAGTAAATTCGAACACAGAAACATAGATTAATAGTGTTAGTTTTGTAGAATAATAGAAAACTTTTAAGCCAAATTACTATCGTTTCAGGGTTCATTTACACAATGGAATAGCGTAACGCTTTCATCAATCAACTATCCTTAATGATTACTCGCTTTCTAATTAAGTATTTCACCAGAGCGAGACGATAATACAAAATCTAAATATAACTGGTTTTGCCCGCGGTTTCGGTCGATTTAACATCAACAGTAGGCAGCTTTAACAGTACTTTTTATGAACAATAAGGGTATTTCTTTTAGTTTTAATTCTGAAACAGTTGGCCTTTATCTAAAGAAAAAATATATTATGCTGATATTAACTATAGAACTATTGTAACAAAGTTACTAAAGCTTCAAGAAACTACGATTTTTAAAAGTACTGCACATTCAACCATATGTAGTATTTACTGTGAAGAAATGGGGCAAGCGGTGTGGTGTGCATGCGCCATGGGAGGAAGTAAAAGGACGCTTATGGATTATAGGCACAAAAATAGGAAGGATATAGGGATGTTCTTACCTGTATCCCTGACATTAGCCGCATTAAGAAACGTCGTTTCTACGACGTTTTTTTTATATCACAGGAGGCAAACGAACAGGTGGTTCAACTTATGTTAAATGATCACCACCGTCTATAGAAACTAGCAACACTAGATAAGTCGCAAGTGCGTTGGCAGCTTGTGTTCGTGGAGAGGGGGGAGGAAGGAAGGGAAAGAAAAGGAGGTAGGTGGGCCTCCGGCGCTCTCACTGACCGAAATACAACAAATGAAATACAACAATGCAAGCACTGTCACTTCACGTCGATTTTCTATATGAGGGTAGTACTACTCCAGGCGAAACGACCCATTGATGCTAAAACCATTTATAGTTTCAACGTGGCTCTACCACCAACCTATTGTCACAAGAGATACAATTTTATGGTGACTCTGATTTTATGACAGCACACAATTCGATATCAAAAATAATTCCATTCTAAACCGTACCGACGACTCAGACAATAACTTTCTACAACAAAGTGAATATAAATAACATCATTACCAAGTACGGGAACGTTTAAACTTTAAATGAACTACATATAGTTTTAACCCTTTCGACAGATGCCTACATTATACTAACTTTGATAAGTAAATTACAAAATGTAGACAGGCGTGTTAAACTCGACTAACGACTTAAATAGAGGATATTATTCTATGTATGTAACACCATAATTTATCGCAATTTGTACTGTCTCTATTTATCATCATCTATCATCATTTAAAACACCAATTCTTGTATACTTTTATATTGTTATACATATATTCAGGATATCGGAAACGGCGTCAGCAATTTCCCTGAAACTTAGTATACATAGGTGGTTTCGGGAACGATAAATCGATCTAACAAGATTTCATTCATACAAAACGTTTTTATCTGAGTTTTCAGGCAATGAAAAAATATATCTAGAATATAAAAGCTCAGATGGAAATCGGTTGCTTCAAAAATCCTGTAACCCTAGTTCGAATCCGAGTGACAGCAAAAGAGATCTGTTTTTAATTTTTTTTTTCTTATCTATAAAAAATTACGTACTGTCCCGAGTGAAGTCGCAAGTAAAAGCTACTAATAAAATAGCAGGCTAAGAATAAAATTCAAACCGATTCAGTTTCTATAAAATAGGAGCAAAATTTGCTTAGATTAAAATTTTATTATAGAAAATCCCTAAGTGAAAGATCTCGAAAGTTCTGTTGAATGGGTCAGCCGCACTTTTGTCGTAATAGCTTTATAATACGCGCAATTATTGTGGGTTATTTTCGAACCAGATGATAGGATTCACCCAGTTATTGTGTGTTCTGCTATTATCCTGATGTAATATATTATGACATCTATGTATTTCTTTTGGACTGTTATGTGGGTATATGGTCATAACATAACATATGGTCATAATATAAGAATATATTTTATGTAAATCAATAACTGGTCTCTAATGTTACGTGACTACTACATGTGTAACTATCTTTAGCCGAACTCAAAAGTAGATGAAATTTGAATAGCTGTAAAGGTACCCAACGCCTTTGAAACCAGTACATAGCTTTGCGGCAGAAATATAAAAAAAATTCTTAGCTCAACTTAATTTTTATTTATCCTGTATGTATTTTCACTGACATCTATTAAGGAATTTAGAAAACAAGATAAATAAAGTAATGCAATTTTTCAAAAAGCTCCTAGGTTCCAATATGTATACCAAGCGCCTTTACTGATTACCTCTAAAATCGTAACATAGCTCATTTAATAGTCAACACTAGTTAAATTAGATACGCAGTATGGTCATATTTAGGTTGAAGAATTCAATTGCTACATTGTTTTAAAAGTAGGCTGTAAGACACTAATTGAATCGTGACCAATATACACTAGATTTCAGATTCGTCATAGTGTCAAAGTTAGGCGTATCACATTTTGGAACAAACCGATGTATATTTGATAAACAAGCCAAGTTGTAAGAATATGTGCTCGATTGGGACCCGTGACTCTTTAGTTTCTTGGGCTTCAGGATCAATTAATGTATATCCACTAAGACAATGTCGATTGGTAACGCATAGTTGATATCTCGGTTTAAATCATTATTTTTATATAGTACTATGATTTCCATCACGCAAATTGACATCAACTTTCAGTGCTACTATAGCAAAGAAAACATGGGCGACAAATGTCTTGTGTTTACACAAACGTAAAACAAAGGATTTCGAAATGCGTTCTGGTAAGCAAAACTAGCAATATTTTCAGTTTAGTTGTTACTAGTAAACTTAAAGTAACATTGCTATGAATAAACATCAAAGAAGTTTCACAAGCCAAAACTACATCTTAATTACCTTTTCCCACTGAAACCAGCAAACCGTTTGCAAAATAATCATAAACATTTGCTTTAAGCCTTTAACAGATAACCCAACTTCATAGTCCACAACAACAAACTCCATATATCACAGAGTAATTAAAGTTAACGTCGCCCGTATTTCGGGCAGACCGCACCGCACCGTTCCGCACGGTACCTCCTGTCTGCGTCACAATAAAACCTAGATTTTAGTACAACGCAGACTCGTAGGGTCAGCGGTGTACACGTCTGCGGAAGATTTACAAATTAATAAACTGGCCAAGTTCCTTCTAACTTAATAGTGACGCTACGCCAAATTGAAATGCTCAAATTAATGTGTGCAAATAAATGTACATTTCTGTTATTAAGTGTTTTATAGGTTTATTGTTTGACCTGAACTGATCATCTTAATTGATGATATGCGTTGATATGATATATACTAAAATAGTAATAACCTAAATTTGTAGGAAGACTGGCTTTCAAGGACAGCTGACAGAATACACCTATTATCACTAGGCGATAAAGTTGAAGTCAAGAGAGGGAACTAACTAATTGGTAATTTTAAAACGTCTATCACTTAATACATTATGTTCGATAACCGATATTCGAACTGGGGTTACATGGATTTTCGAAGCAACCAATTTCCACCTGAGTTATTTTTGTTTTGAATTTGGCCGCGAACTTTACTTTCATATTCTAGCTATATTTTTCATTGCCTGAAAACTTAGATAAAAAAGTTAAAAAGCTAGATCGATTTATCGTCCCCAAAACTACCTACATACCAAGTTTCACGGAAATAGATGACGCCGTTTCCGAGATCCTGGATATATACAAATATAAAAATATACAAGAATTGCTCGTTTATAGGTATTAGATAGATAGATAGATAGATAGATAGATACGGTATAACATTTGTAGAGAAAGTCACAAATGCGTAGACAATTATCGCACAAAAATTTCAATACCTTTAAAACATAACAATGAATATGAAAACCGATATCAAATAAATACGAAAGGACTCCGTTATGAACACAGAAATAATGAGTTTAAACAAAAACATTCGTAGATCCGTTTCGCTTTGAAAAATGAAACAAAAAGACAGTGAGATAACAAGATTACAAACAACCCTCTGAGAAACCGGGCTTTAAACAGAAAAACCAAGGTCTGCATTAGATAGAAAACCCAAAGGAACCCATTCCCGTGAAACAATAAAGCATTATGTTTAACTAAAATGTGGACACTTTTCGTTTTTAATATATGAATGAACCAAAAAGGTCTTGTTTATTTTAAATTGGTATCAATGCGGTATCGATTTATTCTTAACTTTATATAATTGTATTTGAAGAAATGTTATTACAGTTATTAAAATGTTCTGAGTACGATATTTTTTTTTAATCGAAGCACGACATCGTGACTGCACTATGCCTGATGTTAAGCATAGTACAATCCAAAAACATCGGCAACCACCGAGAGACAGATTATCCATCGCCGGTCGCCGCTGTCATGCCGGCCATAATGACGAAAGTCAACCAGTACTGGATATGCACAGGCCGATCCCGAAACGCGACGCGCAGAAGCGAGTCACTATGACAGGCTTTTTCGCCATATGCATGGTGGTTGCGACCCAGTCGTGCTGTAAAACCCTACCACCCCGCTTTGGCCATTGCCTCGTTCGTTATTCAGCAGGGTGCACCACGTGCAGATGAGGTTGGCTTGGGTGTCTCAAGTCTTAAGATGTTACTCGACACCCCTTACACCCCTTTGCAAGTATTATATACCTGTATTTATGTAACACTCTAACGGTTGATTAACCAATCAACCATCTTACGTGCTAAAATATTCCAACAAAAATACAACTTATTTTGTAAAGTTATGCTGTTGTAGAGTACTATGCGAGAGTGCTATTTAAGTATTTATATCAATATTATATAAGAATTGTTAATATTAATGTTTTAATATATTTTCTGAATAATAATAAATTAACTATAAGCACGATTCATATTCGCATCCATTCAATAATTATTCACGTTTTTGTGATAAAGAGGTATCTATTGTTCATAAGAAAGAACTTCGTTATATTAGATGTCGGGAAAATCTAAAAATTGTTGAAACGTAAGATATTAATGAAAATACATTTACGAATAACACAAGTTTTATTCCTCCTTGTTATCATTGATAATATTTCATGATCTCTATAAAAAGCGTTCCCGCAATAAATAATTCATTACATAACTGAAAGAACAACACAGAACAAAATCTGACATTCAAATATATCCTTATGATATTTTCATTACAAAACATACTCTACCCTAAAGTCTTATTCTCGTTTTCCATTAAATCGTTACACATTTCATCATCCCTTTCACGCTTATCGCTATCCAACACGGGTGAAAAGGGTGTATAGAGCTGGCACCGACACGGTGTGCTCGTACCCTTTTAGAATATTCAATTTGCATGAGTAATGGTACAACAGCGCTTGAATTATGGAGTTTAAACGTCCACTAGTATGATGACACCGGCAGACGCTCATTTTATTTGTAAATCTTTTGAATTCATTGTAAATTTCTACTAATCTTTATTCGACAAAATATAATAATAGTTATATTATGGAGTGGATCGATATGTGATATGTGATCTTTGTACATCCATTAAAAACTATTGTAGCGTATAATATATTTAAAATACATATATAAATCTGTTAAAAATATATACCCGATCGAATCTCTTGCCAGTTCTTCTCGATGACCAGGGTCGTTTGTCCTAACCGGTGGTAGTTTAGGTGTTGACAAACGCCTTGTTAGGGCCTAAATTGAATAAAGTATTTTTGAAGTGAAAATTTCTTTAGGCGCGTTAAGCGGTATTTTTGGCAGGAGATAAATTTATAAGTTTGCGTCATGACATGCTAATAAGCATGACCGTTTGTATTGTGTTTGTGACGAGACTGTGCACATGTAATACTGATACGTTTCATTGATTAATAGACTTTATAAAAATGTTTATAATTGTTCCGAGTGCGAATAGATATGAAAACCATACTAATATTAATAACTTCAAGAAACAAACTCTAAAATATAAATATTGTCATTCACTATAATTAATATGAAAATTCAAAAGAAAACACATTCATTGTTTTTAGTTTTTCCTTTTGTCGGCGGTCATTATGAATGCATCGATTTTTGATTTTACGTAGGTACACAGAAATCTATTTCGGTGCTGATGAAAATTTCATGCGGATCAATCGAGACTAGCATGAATATTTCACGAGAGCACTAAACTGTTCGGAAATTAATCAACCTACGCAGCCGACCAGACGGGAGACATCGCGACCTTAATTACGGATTGGATGACGCGACGCGCTCCCTTCAACCTGCATTGATTTAATAATGATCCGGTGACGATCATTTGCCTCATTATATCATACAGCTTAGGCGAGCCGTATATTGTATATCGTTTTTATTCATCAGTTTCTTAAGAGATGGTGCATGTTAAATGTATCACCGTCACAAATAATTTTTTGTATTGATTGAGAAAATTCTATAGAACACTTAAGATAAAGATCGTAAAAATCCAGTCCTAATAAAAATGATACGAGTACAGATCTTTTCGATTATTCCGAGAGATGGTAGACTATTCATCACAATGCATGCCCAAAACGGTAACCACCCAGAAATGTAGTGTATATTCGTAGTTATACTGATTTAGTAATACAATACTAAAAGCCTGTAGGCACAAGAATATACGCCGCTGTGACGAGTTATTTCTCTATATCTGTGTTGAATGCTATACAATCAAATGCAATCATTCTGTTATTACTTTTTAGCAGACTAGAATTAATACTTTAATGCACATTTTACTTTGTACACTGGTGAATTAATTGCCAAAAGGTATTTTTTTCCAGATAACCAACGATATTGTTATCAAACATAAAAGTTACTGTAGGTAGTCCAAATATAAAAGAAAAATTAATAAACTAAAAAAATTATAATAAAATTAACTTAACATTGAAATAACATATATAACTAAAATTACAGAGACAATGTATTGAATAGATCAAATATAGATTCATAAGTACCCTAAGAATAATAAAAAAATGTATACACAACAAAATTGAACTATACACACAAATGTAAAATCATGAACAAAGAGAAAAAGTTTGTGAATAAATATCGATGCAGTTTTGAGTGTATTTAAACAATGTTTTTTTAGATCAAAATTATTTTACCGTATTATTGTTTTTTTGACCATACTTACCATAAATAAGTTACACGTGCTTTCGAAAGCTATGTGGGGCGATACTTGATTCAGAAATAGATTCAGTACTTACCTGAAAGAAAAAGAAATTTATTTTTAGTTACAAGATTTAGAATTTAGAAACTTGTTTTGATGTGACCAATGAGAACGTTATATTGTAGTAAAGTTAGTACAAAAGTAGAAGTTAAACTCTTTGAATTTAAGTATAGGAAATTGGATTATTGCATTATTTCTGTTATTTTTCTATTTCAACTGACTGATGTTTGAGGTTTTATCAATTTTTTTTTTTTTTTTTTTTTTATAGAAGCACGACAAATTGACTGCACTAAGCCTGATGTTAAGCATAGTACAATCCAAAAACATCGGCAACCACCGAGAGACAGATTATCCATCGCCGGTCGTCGCTGTCATGCCGGCCATAATGACGAAAGTCACCCGGTACTGGATATGCACAGGCTGATCCCGAAACGCGACGCGCAGAAGCGAGTCACTATGACGGGCTTTTTCGCCATATGCATGGTGGTTGCGACCCAGTCAGGCTGTAAAACCCTACCACCCCGCTCTCGCCATTGCCTCGTTCGTTGATCAGCAGGGTGCACCACGTGCAGGTGAGGTTGGCTTGGGTGTCTCAAGTCTTAAGATGTTATTCGACACCCCTTACACCCCCAAATTTACTTTATTAGTATTTTTCAATATTGATGGATATATACAAATACGCTAAATAACAATTCTGAATTTGTACTCAAATATCATACAACTGAAGGAATAATAAAAATATTTATATTATTCATTATTAACAGACCATTCCATTGTTACAATACTTCAAGATATAAAATTACGAACAAAACTTCAATCGAATTTAACGGAAAACCGAAACACCGAGTAACACTCGAGTGGAGATCTTGTACAATTGAAGCCGACGCTAAAAATATTTTACAACCACTCAGAACGTTCGACTCTCAAGTGTTAGGACTTGAACGCGATATTTAGAACTCGATAGAAATCTATTTCCCTTTTCACGTATTATCAAAGACTTTACAGAAACGGAAATGGAAGTTCAGAAGATTCTTACTCATGTTTTATACTGGTCACGAGGACCAATCTATTGCAGTGGAGCACTTAGACAGCTTTTAGTTTGAGAGCTTTACGAACGACCATCGGTAGTAATTAGTTTTAGACTAAAGCATTGATGGCTGAGTAATATTCGGGCACTGCGTCGATCTGTGTAGGTCCGAATCATTAAGCCCGAAGGAACCTAATCAATTATAATGTTTTCGGTGAAGGAAAACATTGTAATGAGATCATAATATAATGGTAAGACAATTTGTAATGCCTGGCTAACTACCACCCTAGCTGAGCCACATGTGTTCTCGCAACTTCAGCCAACAGTCGCTTATCTGGTCATTTAATGTGCTGCCATTAAAGCTGCATCATCACATAATATCAGGTGAAAGTTAGAATCAATCATAAAAATGAATAAAAGAAAATACTGAAGTATAATAAATCTAAATGCTTTAAAAATGGAATGATATGAAAATTACTTAGAATTCTATGCTCTGTATTTAATAAAGTTGGAGGGCGCTATTAACGTAACGTAATTAAGGTACGTATTATTTAATGACTTACTCTACGTAAACGAAGTCGCAACTTAAAATTAGCGAAAGCCCAAAGTAATTATTCTACGTGAACGAAGTCGCGGGCACAAACTAGTATTGAAATAACACTATTACATAAAAAATAAGCTTTTACTTCATAAAATATTTGCAAGCACTAAAATCATGTAATAATAATCCAGTGCAATATTATAAAAATATTGTTTCATT
>JACEII010000065.1:798038-820468 GCA_014332785.1 Antheraea mylitta | reverse complement strand
AAAAATGTTTTTAATAATAATATTTTAATATAATAATATTACTGTAGGTATTTACACATTAGTAATAAACAACGTATTTAATTATTTATAGATGTACAATTAATATGAAATGGTATGTTTGTATAAGTACTACCTCAAAACTGTATAAAAATATTCTTACTACTTTTGATAAATGCCATCATCATAATTTTCAGCACGTAATTGCCCAACTGTCAGCATAGACCTTTCTTTCTTTTAAGCCTTTGATCCCGATCCAGAGTTAGTCTCATTAGGTCTTAACCGCAATTTGAAAAGTCGTCTATTCAACGAGCTAGTGGATGACCTACCGACGCTTTGTTTAATAAGTATAGTCTAAGTAAAATATGTTCAAAAAAGTCAAAACATGATTTGGAAACTAAATCACATATACTCCGTTTTGTACCATTATATCAGTTTAGACGTTTGTAGAAACGAATTTGCAATAAAATAATCTCAAAGCATTCAAATGTACTTCTGGCGACAAAAAAAAACATATATTTACATGATAACCCAGACTGTGACATTTAAAAGTTAAAACAAAAACACTATCTATAAAGGCATCATCGATTCTAATCATAGCGACGGAGAACGAAGAACAAACAACGATAAGATTGTGAACGTGTAACGTGATTTTACGACGGTCATCTCAATCAGACCGCGAAAAGCAATTTACTACAATTGAAAACAAATAAACGACAGTCACAGTCACGATTCACCACGCTTCCGAACGTTAACTGCTACGGGATTCTTTATTATCGAATTGCAAAATACTTGTGTCTTTTCTTAATATTGCCAAGTGTGAATTGTTCTGAAAGGCGAAAAACAAAAACCATAATAAATAATGATGTTTCGATTCATGTTTTAAAGGTGGGGAAAGTGGGAAAAATACAAAGAACTCGTCCTACATGATCTAATTGCTTTGTATGAATATCATATTGAATGTAGATATCTCCACCGATTAGTGAATGATACATAGTCTATAATTGATACAAGTTATCCTAAAAATTGTGAAATAACATTCCCGACTTGGAAGCTTGAAAGTTCCAGACCATTAAATTAGAATAAAATGTTAGAATAATAAACATCAAATTGTTGGTAACAATAACTAATATTAGTTTGAAAATATACTATAAATTCTTACCATTTCTCGATATAACTCTCCGTAGCATATGTCCAAATCTTCGTGCACCCATACAAATCCTCTGCTCGCGTAAAACCTCATCGCTCTCGTCACTATCACTTGCCGTATCGTCATCGATGTCATCGTCTGACACGAGCGATCCATGCTTCACTTCGTCACTTACACTTAAAGTTGGTTCACTGGCACCCAAAGTCTTAGGCTCCGGATTCCAACCGACCAATTTTTGAACATCGTTAAATAAGTCATCTAAATTTGTCTCTAATAAACCTTTGGCACTGCATATCACTTTACTTTTGGCATCGTTGTGAGTGACTATCGCGTCAACACTGTTGGAGAGGCGCTTTTCTCGTGTCCCATTTTTTCCCTCGGAATCCATCTCGTACGAATTATTGTTACTCGGTGTTATCCTCCGTTGTTTGATTTTTAACGAACTTTGAGTCATTAATATTGATTTTTCTCTAGGTTCACTCTTCTTCGTCGGTAAACTGTTTAACTGCCGTTCTGCCGTTTGATTCTGCGGATGGCTCGCCCTGAACACGTTTGACAGCACCAACATTCTCATTGCTTCCACTGTACCTATACGTGACCACCAGTAATATTCCATCACTGTAATTCGCTTTCATTTCACTATCACCATTTTTACAGTACATGCACTAAAAGTGATTTTGTGTTTGTGAATAATACGAAAGGTCTACTGCAACATAAAATAGGATATAAATGCATCAACGGCAACGTAGGTAGTCATTATTCAAGCGTATAGAATATTCTGAGGGCGATCCCGAGGTTTAAGCAATATTTCACCTCGTCGAGCCGCTGACGTCCGTCGACACGACAAGACCGAGTAAATATTTTATGAGCATGGAAACAATCCCCCGACTCAGTTAAGGGTTTGCAGTTTTTTAATCATGTATGAGTACATGTAGTGATTTTGAAATGAATTTTTTAAATGACAATGAAATCACACATTTTTTTTTAACTTTATTTTTGGCAATCAACCGTTCAGATTATTACTGCCATTGTCACGTAGTCAATAATATTACAAGCGTAGAACGATCATTTCAACAACAAGCGTCGTGTGAATCATTCTAACAAGATGGTGGCTCCCTTGTTAGAACCTTCCATGGAGTTTTTGTGGCATCTCAGAATTGCATGCTCCGTGGTATTATTTTTCATTCACTTCACTTATGCATAATAAACTAACTATATTACGTAAAACACCACCAAATTTACAAAATATAGAGTCCAATAACACAAGATTATGAATAAAATATAAAATCCACTACATGACAGATTAAGATCCCGCCAAAAACTCCCATCACACATTTGAGTATTACTTTTTAAAGTTATACCTATTACACTATTTGTTTGGAACATAGTTTCAGTTACCCTAATACCTTCTTAGGTTACGGATTTAATAAAATAGCTCTAACCTTAATGGTTAATAAAACCACTCGATACAGACTAGCCATTATGAACTGATATCGAAGACGTGGAAAATGTCATCGAAATACTTTATCGAATGAATTATTAAACCTGATTGACGGAATTCGATTTAAAGCACGAGGTAGTGGGGATCAAGTTGATTAGCCCTACGTGGCTGAAACGTTATCACGTCGCACGCCAGACGCGGCTTTGTTCCTAGGTGACAGATGGGATTCCACCAAGAATCTCATAAAGTGGATTCTTCTAGCTCAGACGTGTAAATCTCTTTTAAATTCTTTTTTCGAGACGCAATATTTTATAACGCCTTCGTAGGTGTTTCAACCGTTAAATTCATTATTACCGGCGTTTGTTAATTACGATTTGTTATGAAGAATTAAATAAATACTACAAAACAGATTTTGCCCTGATATTTTATTTTTCAGATTTTTACATTTTTTTATATGAGAAGATTAGCCCGACGGCGACATAACGATTTGGTAAAACATTCGGAGACTGCATCATAGAACATTAGTGCAATTCTAAAGTGAAACAGAGCTTTCAATAAAAAAAAGATTTATGTAAAAGTCTTGTAGAGAAATTTCTAGTGCTATTAGTATATTCCGGCAATTGTACTAGAGTAAGTTCCCTTTATGGCTTAGCGTGTCATATCACATTTTGGGTCAGGACATAACAAGTGAAATTGTATCCGAATGTTAGCTTTATGTTATTTTAAATTGCAGAAAATACTCATTGTATTTGTTTAAATGAATTTCGCGATATATATGAGGTTATATTAAAAGAAGTGATTGCGATAAGTGTAATTAAAATAACAACAATAATGAAATTCATTAGTTACTTACTTACTACCTATTTACTGAATAATTGAAATCAACTAAATCGATAAGACAAGGAGTTTAGCAGCTACAACACTCTGTAGCTATATGTTAAAATGTATTTATTTGACTAGTAGTTTTTCATTATTTATGGTATTATTATAATTGGTCATAAATATTCTTTAAACATCAAAACAATAGAATACACTCTTAAACAAAGTTGAAAGAATTTTGTTACTGTCGATAACATGGTTTTTATATTATATCGATATTCTGAAAGGTACATAATTATTAACTTGGGTTCAAACTATGTCTGATAAGCAAAGATCTGAAAAGAGCGAAATAGAAGACAAAAGCTCCTGGTAATTAAACCGTAACGTACATAACTTTAACACGGTAAAGTTAACTAAGCGTAAATAAACCCTCGGGGGATTTGTCCAGTCGACAAGATATTCTGGAGGCGGTTGAAACATAGACTAACATTAGTTTCTAGAGCTGCACAATTTATCTTAACGATAATCTAAGTTCTGCACGAAGATCGTGTGCTTTATACAAATTTTGACAGATTTAACAAGGCAATTCATTACTGTATAGAAGATTAAAACAAGAGCAAGTTTAATACAAAATGTTATTGTCTTTACGTCGTATTCGACAGAGTAAAGAGATTAGATACTCATAAAAATATAGAAATTCTACCCTTACTAGATTTTACTGAACAATCATAGGTTTTAGTTGTAAGATTAGATATAATTCATTTAACCACTACTTCTTACAATGCGTTGCCACCCTGTGTTTTGGGAGAGTGGGGGATGAAGGGAAGAGCAGAGGGGGAAGGTGAGGAGAGGTGGGCCTCCGGCGCTCTCACTGACCGAACGAAACGCAATTATGCAAGTACAATTTACCTACCGGAGGTTACGCTGCGGTTGAATTATAGATTTTTTTAGCATCAAGGTAGGACAACGTCCGCCCAGCCCGTTAGTAATAATATAATGTATCTAGCCCTAAAAATATTTGATCTATCCCTTGAAAATAGTGCCTTTTTTTCGAGATAAAACGTACCCTATATATTTTTCAGTACTTCTGGCAACGTGCGTGCAAAATTTTATAATGAACGCTTGAGTAGTTAAAGCGTATAGGCGTTATAAACAAACAAACTCACATTCGCAAATGAAATGTGAAATACAAATGATATACATACAATACATATATATTTATACCGAAGTGGATACTAAAATATATTATTTAATTTTAGACCAGTAGTTTACGAGAGGTTCATTCGAGTAAGGTTTTGCCGAATCTAGTAACTTTTAGCGCCTATACCAGACAGCGGCTCGTGGCGGATGGAAGACTTCTAGTTATAAACTTGTTGAATAGTAGTCTCTTGTGTATTTTTCGAAATAATTAAATGCTAATAAATCTACGCTTTAATTGTTTTCGTCTGAAAAGTTTGTGAGCGTTAACTCCAAAAACTTTTAAAAAGGATTCCATCAAGTTTGCCACTTAGCAGCTGTAGATTCTTAAGCACCTTTTGTAGGTGGTAGATAGAGCCACACTGAAGCTATTACTGGTTTCAGCATGAATGGGTCGGCTCGTTCGGGGTAGTACCACCCTCTCATAGTATACCGACATGAAATAGTTGCGTTTGTTTTGGTTATTGAGAGCACCGGACGACCATCTCTCCTCCCCCTCCCTCTCCTCTCCCCTACCTCTCCTCCATTCCTTCCATACTCAGGCTGGCGACGCACTTGCGACTCCTCTGGTGTTGTGCGTGTCTATGGACAGCGTTAATCATTTAACATCAGAGTACCTGTTCGTTTGTCTCTAATAAGAAAAGCACTTCACACTACAATTAAATTAGACATGCATGCTCACTGCGTCCTACAACGTAGATTGAAATGAGCTAAACTATAGCATTCGTTAAAAAAACTAAAGTATTTTCTACAGGTATTAAAAGAAGTCACGGTTACATAAGAAGCATGTCTTTGCCTATTTTAAAATTATATATATATACATATATATACACAGTTTTATAAAAAATATGAACAATGTTATTCTCATTGAATGGACTGTAATTATTACAAAACCAAGTAACGTGTTATTGACAGTTCATTATTTTCCCGAAAAGTGTTGCCGACGCGCGCTGACGTCACCAAACATAACAAACATGACCGACAAAACAGCAACTCGTTTGACTTTCAAATTCACAACTTCATACAAAACGTAACGAGCACGAATTATAAATTTACAAACATTTGTTTGCAGCTATGAAAATGAATATCTACAGTATTTACTGAGGAGAAACGGCGTGTTCACGCGTAAATACAACTATGTATTTATAGACAAGTTTACACTTTTGTAAATACGACGTTAATTGCCTCTGTAATCACGATGATGTTTCCTATTTAAAAAAATATCAAGGCTCATATGATATATCCAAGGTGAAGGCTATTATATCAGAGATCTTGAAGCGGTCGTTACACTTACGAACGTTACAGTGTGATTATATTTAAAACAATAGGTGAGAAATTGTATTCACATTTACAATTTACTAATATAAAATCAAGGAGATTTTGTGGTACCGGACTAGTCTGACACATCATACAAAAGAGATATCGGACACGTGCGTTCGTCACCAAGATCTGGATCGGACACAACCTCCCAATGGACTCTGCGATCAGACTACCAACCTTATAATGTTCTTCTACTTTCAGTTATGAAAAATTCCCAAACATTCCAATACTACTTTCCTCTTTGTCTAATCCATACTGTTAAAAGGCAGAGATAAAGATAGTAACTGCTTATGTTATAATACACCTTTTTTTAATACAACGGCAAGAAGACTAATGTGTGTAAAATGGTCGAGACAAAAGAATTAAAAGCAGTGGTGACCATTAAGATATTGACAATTCATTATTACTCTTCAAGGAACTGATGTCCTCAAAAAAGGAAAAATACATTAGAAATAAAGCATACCTTAAGTAAGGAATATAAACGAAAGGAGATATGACATTTCGGTCTCCATTGTTCGAACCGAAATGAAAACTATAAAACTGCGGCTTTCAAAATCCAAAGCGTATTATTGTGGATAAGAGAAGGAGAAATAAGATTTAACAGTTGTTAAAGAAAACTCTCGCAATAATATAAACAAAGGAAAATGATCTGCAAGGCGATAAACTCTCCTCACATTTGAAACGACTTGAAACTACAGCTCTATTTTCTAATGTTCCCTTTGTTCCTAAATTACTTCTTTAATCACTCTGAAACTGAAAATCTATTGCCAAACAACGTCGTATGTATTTATATACGGCATTACGAGAGTGTACATGAATTTACTACTAATATGCTAAAAACAACTAGACTTGGGATATTGCTCCAATTCAAAACGTAACATCGATTCTGAGTACACCGTAGCTTAAATACATGTGAGAAATAGTTGTCATTTACTTGTCAATAACACTTTAACAACAATTTTTACAATTTTAATAACAATTTAAAAATTATAAAGAAGAAACCTTAGAATTACTATATTATGTTAATTTTATGCTATAAAACTATTCTAATCTATATTAATTATTGAGAGTGACATAAAATGAAGCACAACCAAAACACCTTTTAATTTAAGTAATACCGAATTCAACACGCGTACCAACGTCTTAAGTAAACATAATCTCAAATAGCAACAGAAGTAACGTTTTATTTTGTCAATTTCCTGAACCTCACTCCCTTCCCCCGTCTTCGTGTCTCGGGAGAGCCCTAAGTCCTTCCCCGGTTTACGATTCCATCATGTCAACTACGGCGCGAATCTGACAGACGATCGATTCTACGTAAATTGGAACGTTCCTATTGGAATATGAAAATTTAGACTTTATTTCCACATTTTTAAATATAATCTCATCGATGGCTCAGTGATATGTTTGAAATGGGATTATAATGAAGATTTATTATATTATAATACGGAAATAGGAATTTACATAGACAATTTTCAGAGGGTCTTCTATGAATGTGTTTGAAATATGTTTTATTAAAGGCATTATGTTTCTTCGTCGTAGTAGTGAAATGTATTGTATGTTATACTAGCGTTTGCCCACGACTTCGTTCGCGTGGAATAGATACTTTGGACTAACGCTAACACGCAGCGGAAGCTCTCAAGAGGAAAAAACCCTGATTTTTAAACATTCTTCATTGGTGTTATAACCATCCTCGATAAATGAGCTATAAACATTGAAAGAATTTTTCAAATTGGATCAGTAGTTCTTAAGATTATCTCCTACAACTTCACAACGTCACAAACTCACAAACTTTACCTTTTTATAATATTAGTATAGATGTAGAAGAGATTATATTCGTTTGTTTACAATAATTATTTGTGATTATAAAACAATTTACATTTTTTTGATTATATCTTGTTCTACACATTTCTTATCAAATTGTTTATCTCACGGTAGTCATTATTTATAAGTCTGTTTGGAAAACTCTTTACTGAACACTCATTTACTAATAAAATCCATCCGCACTTTTAATGTAATAATTATGATTTTATTTCGTTTCAAATGAACTAGCTGTATAATTTGAATGTGTGACATGATAATGGAGAAATCTGTTTGCACACAAACATCAATAAATCGTCGTTCTATTTACACTGACGGGATGTATCTATCACTTTGATCCCGATTTTTGATAACACCTACGATTTATGTAAACTTTACATCAAACACAACATACATTTATTTTGTGCATGTGTGTGACATTTGTTGGCAAAGAAGTGTGTTTCAATTTATTCACATATTACATACACTATCTGTGAACCGTAAAATGATATCTTTTCTGTGACATTTGTTGGACTGACATCTATGTACTCTAGAGGCCAAGGACATCGACTTAAATTACAAATGTCACAGTTTTGTGGTTAAGCTACGAAATGAATAGAACAATGCTCGATAGTACTATCCTGCTTCTTTATCAACAGCCATTTTACATTTACAAATAGAAATAAGATTTTTTTATGTCATAGGAGGCAAACATATCTACCACCTACAAAATGTTCATGATCATCCATTTCCATCCTCAATACATCCATCCATCCAGTCGTTAAAGATATATAAATAGCAAAATCGTATCCCTGTCACAAAAAGGATCGTATCCATTAAGGGTACTAAAGGGTATAAAAAATATTTTATAGTAGTATGGCATAGTGACTGCACTGTGCTTGATAATAACCACAGTATAAACCAAAAAACGATGACTAATAAGAGACTAATAACAGTGCCTGCATTGATGCGTTTCGTTCGGTCAGTGAGAGCGCCGGAGGTCCACTCCTCCTCTCCCTTTCCTACCTCTCCCTCCGCCTTACCTTCTCCCACCTTCCCCTTCAATACAGGCTGGTAACGCACTTGCGACTCCTCTTGTGTGGCTGGTGCCTATGGATGGTGGTGGCTACTTAACATCAGGTGACGCACCTGTTCGTGTGCCTCATATGATAAAAAAAATCGACATCATGCCTAGATAGCCGATCATAGTATAGGTTGATTGAGAAAAGATGATTTGATGCGAAGATGGCTTAGTTGATACCATGTTCAGACACGGCGATGATGGACGTAGGTTCGAATCCTTGCAACTGAGTAGGAGCTTGGTATGGATTTTTTAAAGTCCGCATAGTTAACTACCATACTCAAGTTGACAATCTGTCGCCAGGCTTCTGTTGGTGAGTACCGGCAGCTGAACTTGAGAGCTAAAACCTCTAGGTGTGGCGTATTTACCATCTTCGACCACGTCGCCATTTAACATTGGATGTGATTGTGGATAAACACGAAAGCATATGAAATATAAAAAAACACGAAAAAGTAAGTCGTTATGACTCATAATGACATATGACACTATGATAGTCACCGTATAACCGATTACCATGACGGTTAGTACACCCAAGTAATAATTCACGGAGAAGCTATTTATACTATCCTTTTTTTTCTTTTTTTTTTCTTCGAAATGACTACGCTATTGACCTAAAAAGGTCTTAACAGATTTACCGGACAACTAAGGCGAGCGCTTAAGGCATTCAGCCGATTTTATTTGACAACTAGCTCAAGGGTGTACGGCACACCTCGGCTTGGGCTATTGCCTGATACATGTGATTCGTGATACTGTAACTTCCCAATAATATGTGGTTCTGTAACATACCAAGATCTGTACAACGGTTAAACAACCGAACGCGATCGCTATGAAAATTTATATGAGTAGATAATTCAACACAGAATATTACGATAGTCATCTTTACATAAGATAAAACAAAGTCCCCTACCGCGTCTGTCTGTCTGTCTGTCTGTTCGCGATAAACTTAAAAACTATTGAACGGATTTCTTCATGTGGTTTTCACCAGTGCTTAAAATGGTTTTTGTTTATGATTTGTCAAGGTCTTTTTTTTATACCATATAGGAGGCAAATGAACATGCGAGTCACCTGTTGTTAAGCGATCACCGCCGTTCATAGACACTAGCAACCCCAGAGGAGTCGCAGGTGCGTTGCCGCCTGTGTTTGGGGAAATGGAGAAGAGGGGAGAGGGGAAAGGAGAGGAGAGGGGAAAGGAGAGGAGAGGGTAGGGGAGGGGAGATGGGTCTCCGGCGCTCTCTCTGACCGAACGAAACGCAACAATGCAAGCACTGTTACTTCACGTCGGTTTTCTGTGAGAGGGTGGTGCTACCCCGGACGAGCCGACCCATTCATGCTGAAACCAATAATAGCTTCAGCGTGGCTCTACCACCTCCAAAACTTTTTTATAACCAGGGCGGAACACCGTCTGCTGAGCCTGCTAATTTTGTTATATTATGCCAATAAACTTATAATGAGTATAACGTTCATGGATCGTTATAAAAGTAGATATGTTTAAATATTTGAACAGGAAGAATATTGATTTTATTATAATTAAATTTATTACATAGGTACATCTAGTTTACCATACAATTAATTAGTGTATAAATAATTGAAGTACAATTGTAGAATTCATCAGGCGGGTGCAGCCGTTGAAAGAAACAACAGTAATAAATAATAGATAATCCTATAACAAACAACTTAATATTTATACTATACTTTATATGAAGAGGAAATTGCTATCATAAATCAAGAGCAATATTGCAGTGTTTAATCGACGCACTAACATATTTCTACCATTATAAATACAGTACAGTGACCTAATTTTTTGCAAACGATACTCGACAACTAAATCGTGTCCGTGTAGGAAAGACTCTCACGTACGATGTTAAATAGAGCGGGACAACTAACCGCTCGGTACTCGTTCATGTTCAGAAGTGTATATCAAAGTCGTATAAATCTACTAGAAGTAAACTTATTTAAACAACATAAATAAATCTTTATTTGCAGACAACACAGCTGCCTACACGTAGGCAAGTTTACTTTAGCACTCAGGGATATAACCGTGTAATATTTTTGAACATTTTTTTAAAGTAATGCATAACAAATAACTATTAAGGCCACAGAAAATAGTCACAGAAACGTGCAACTACTTTGTATGACCAAATTTAAAATTAATTCTACTCTGAAGACTAGATTGAAGTTGCTCGCCTATATGTATTAATAAACAACCTTTCGAATCAGAACAACCGACGCTTTGTAATGGGAATAGGTGTGACTGTAGTCCTTCTGCATTCGACATTTTTCACACCTCTCTCTTAGAATATACTTTTGTATATACTTTTCGTTGTGAAAAAAGATGTGACTAATATGTGTATATGGTTGTCAATGTGTGTATAGATTACAATTATAAAGTTTAAGATCATGATTAACGGCTTAAGAAAAAGTAATTATGTTAATTTTTAGAATTGATCTATATCTACATATAATAATTTTGTTATAAAGGGACCTATTTAAAGCCTCTGACTACAAGCGGCGAACGAACGCCGTTTTATACTCCCTGACGACGTGAGAGCATTAATCACGGAAAAGAACGCCGCGACTCGAGCTTACGACGCTTACCCGACCGCTGAGAACCGCGAACGCTTACGTGTTTTACGGAAAGCAGTCAAGTCTCGTATTTCTGAGATCCGGGTGACAGGTGGGACAGGTTCCTGGAGGATCTCCAGCCGTCTCACCTGGCATTCTGGACTCTCACGCGAAAGTTTAAGTCCGACACGGTCATTCCAATGCCCCCTCTTGACAGAGGCCCCGGGTTGCCTCCCGCGTTCGATAACACTGACAAAGCAGAATGTCTCGCCGCGAGTTTAGAGAAACAGTGTTTGCCAAACACTGATAATACTGACCCTTCCATCATAGAGTCTATCGAAACTGCCGTAGAGCATGCACTCGCGTCTCCTCCGGCGGATACCCTAACCCCGATAACGTTTGACGAAGTTTCGGCCGCCATCAAGCGTCTCAAGCCTAGGAAGTCCCCAGGTCCCGATGGGATCAGGAACGAGGTTCTGAAGCTCCTTCCTGACCGCATCATAGCTCTATTGGTCTGCATCTTCAATGCGGCCATGTCCCAGGGTCATTTTCCAGCCGTCTGGAAGAGGGCCGTAGTGACAGGAATTCACAAGCCCGGCAAGAAAGCTACGCTTCCCGATAGCTATCGTCCGATTAGTTTGCTTGATACACTAGGGAAACTTTACGAGCGGCTCCTTCTGAACCGTCTCCAGGTCACGATAAACGACAGTAGTTTAATACCGCCTGAACAGTTTGGATTTCGCGCCAAACACTCTTGTCCGGATCAAGTACTTCGCCTCACAGAGTACATCTTTTCTAATTTTAATAAAGATCCGAACCCGAAGCCGGATCCGCCCGTGAAAAACACTAATCCGAAACGCACGATAGCAGTCTTTTTCGATGTCGCCAAGGCCTTCGATAAGGTCTGGCACAAAGGGCTCATATACAAGCTAAATCAAGCCGGTATACCCGAGAGGTTAGTTCACATCATCCGTGATTATCTAGCCGATAGAACCTTCCGTTTTAGAGTAGACGGCGAACTCTCATCGCCCCGTCCGATACGCTCAGGTGTGCCACAAGGCTCAATACTCGCGCCCACCCTCTTCAACCTGTTCATCAGCGACCTACCTAAGCTCCCGGGAGTCGAGGTAGGTTGTTATGCTGATGATACAGTTATCTACGCCTCTGGCTGGCGGCCGAAATTCCTTAGGAATCGCATCGAAAAAGCCGTTAGCACGCTCGGTGACTGGTTTCTTCGATGGCGTATAGGTATTAACCCCGATAAGAGTGCCGCGATATTCTTCGATCCTAGATATCGCGTTAACAAGTTAAAGCCCATAAGGCTATACGATTCTGAGATACCTTGGACCACCGAGGTCAAGTATCTCGGCGTCACTTTAGACCGTCATTTAACGTTCGATCCCCATATTAAGAGAGTGCGAGACAAAGCCGCTATGGTCTTGGGTCGCCTCCATTATTTACTCTGTCAGAAGAGCAAACTGTCCCTCAGACATAAGCTCACAATATATAAAGTCTGTATTCGTCCGGTAATGACGTATAGTTGTCCGGTTTTCGCCCACGCGAAGAATCTAGATACGCTTCAGGTTTTGCAGACCCGGGCTCTGCGTAAAATCACCGGTGCTCCTTGGTTCGTCCGGAAGGCGGATCTCCACAGGGACCTGGAGATGCCGTCTATCTGGGCGTATATAAAATCACTTACAAATAGCTATTTCGAGCGAGCCGCGATTCATCCCAGTCCGTTAGTGGTATCCGCCGCGAATTACGAACCCGTGCCCAACGCTGGGCGTTATAAAAGACGTCCGCGACACATTCTCACCGACCCTCCCGACGATATCACGTCAGCGAACGATCAGTACCAGCCTGTCCCTCGTAACAGAGCGTGCTCACGCCCACGCCCGCGTAACCACAGATCGCGCCGCCGCGGTCTGGGGGTTAATTTCGCTCCCGCACACCCGATTAGGCCTCCCACGGCAGCGGCTCAAGCCTAGGTTCGATCCCTCGGTAGGGAGCCCTTGAGTGCGTTGCTTGCGCGATACGGTGACACACAAACAAACATCACTGCTACAACACTACACGATCACCCCCACACACGTGCACGCCTACACGCCTACACATGAAAGTGGAAGGGTTTACTTTTTTCCCTTATCGAACTGAAAAACTCTCAATTTTCCGATAATAAATATATGGAGGAGTTGTTGAGGCGGATATGCTTGGTACACATATACGTTTCAAAAACTCAAACATATATGAATTGTTAGCTAGGTTAGCTAAGATAGGTCGCGATTTTGTATGCAACAGGCAACAGCCATGCCGAGGTGTGCCGTGCACCCTTGAGCTGGTTGCCAATATAAAATCGGCTGAGTGCCTTAAGCGCTCGCCTTAGTAGTCCGGTGAAGCTGTTAAGACCTTGCTAGGTCAATAGCGTAGTCAGAACGAGAAAAAAAAAAAAAAAGCCTCTGACTTAGACTAGAAGTCATTTTGAAAAAAAAAAAATCATATATCAATTTTCATATTTTCACACTGAAGACAATAAATAATGCAAAATAGAATATTACAATATTGGGACATTTCTAAGCGTAAAAAATACAATCTTCTTATTAATTTCATTATTAATACTAATTTTTTTATACTTTTCAAAATTATATCAGGCATACATTTTATCGGTTGAAAACGTTTATATAATAACGCCTAGGGCTTTGTTTTAGTTTCATGGTATCAAAACTAAACCCGATATGAGTAGATAGACTTATTTTACTGCTACCTGTAATTAATTCGACTTCGCGCGGCTGAATTTCGTCCAGCTTTGTCCATTGTATAGTACTTACGCTTTTCATTTGTCCTATTTTCGATGTAGGTAAAGTTACACACTGTCGACGTTCACCGCACATTACTCAACAGTGGCGAGTCGTGGTAGAAGCCATTAATATTCAATTCTCTATGGTTACCTTTTAGGTAATAATTCACAGTAGTAATCTTTTAGACATAAAATTTTATAACATTATTAATTTTTTAAAACATATCTTTGCACTTTCCATTCAATTTATTAAGTGTGTGTTATTTATAGAGATATTATAAATTGACGTATGGACGAAGGAATATGATGTTCCCGTTGCATCCTCATTGAGTATTAGATTGAAAAATCATATATTTTTATTTGGATAAGAATCTGATATAAGTATCTGAATCTTTAAAATAATTCTGTATTTATATATGATTCAATTATATGCATGCTCTTTAAATATAGAAACAAATAATGCTCGGTAAGAATAACAATTTAATATTAAAGAAACAAACACTCCAAAAACAATGGAAGTAACTGCCCGACACAATTGTGCCAAAGCCCGCCTAAGTTTTTCTGTTGTCGGTACTTGTTATTGGATTCACACAGGACAATCTCGGTCGGTACCGCGTTTACTTATATACATATCTATACTAATATTATAAAGCTGAAGAGTTTGTTTTTTTGGTAGTTTGTTTGGTTGAACGCGCTAATCTCAAGAACTACCGGTTCGATTTGAAAGTTTCTTTTAATGTTAAATAGCTCATTTATCGAGGATGGCTATAGGGTACATATCATCACGTTAAAACCAATAGGAGCTGAACACTGATGAAGAATGTCTCTAAAGTAGTAGTAGTAGTAGTAGTTTTCTTCTATGTCAAAGTTAATGTAAAGGTATAAGCGCCAAATCCTCTATATAATATTTTATAATTTTATATATTCTTCATTTTCAATACCACAGAATTCATGATCCGTGTTATTATTTTTCAGTCATTTCATTTATGCACAATAAACGAACCATATTACATAAAACGTCACCAATTTAACACAATATAGAGACAAGCAACCCAAGATTATGAATAAAATATAAAATCCACTACATGACAGACTGAAATCCCGCCAAAAACTTTATTCTACGTTAGTTTTGTTCCCAATTTTTGATTTGTGATATATTACGTATTATAAAAATAAAGTGTGTGTATATAATATTAAAATAAATACTTTTTGGTGAATACATACATATATCTGTGGTGCTACAATTATCAACTTTTTTTTTAATGCTGTCGATATGTCTGTTTGTTTATTTGTTCCGGGCAATTTTCGAAACGGCTGCACCTATTTGAACAGTTTTTTTTTCTTAGAAATGACTACGCTATTGATCTAGCAAGACCTTAACAGCTTCACCGGATTACAAGTAATATTTGAACGGGAATTTTACTGGAAAATAAGTAACTAATTAGCTGTTTCATTTAAGCTAGCGGGTTCAACAAACATTGCCCGCGCTGATAATAAAACAGACTATACCTAAACCTTGCCCAAGAATCTTTTTATATATTGGTGAAAACGATATGAAGATGCATTCTGTAGTTTTTGATATTATCGCGAACAGACATATAAACAGACGTGGAACAGGACTTTGTTTTACACTATGTAGTGATAAACTGTTATCCGGGCATTCGTCGTTCGTGTGACGTGCGCTGTACTGGACTTCAAGAATAAATATATATGCCAAAAAGGCAGCAAACAGGCTGACGGCCCATCTGATGGTAAGTGGTTACCATCGCCTATGAACAACTGTAACACCAAGGGCATCGCTGTTGTAATTGAAAGTCATATGTTTATATGTGATTTAAATTATAGCAAGGTATGATAATAACTTAATTATATCAACACTATGGACATATTATATCTACATAATAAAAGGTTTAACACATATTGTTCGATAATGTTTAGCTTAATATTTTCATTACTTTCTAATATAGTGTAAGTGAGCACTGAGGGTGATATATAACAGTTTAAAGTTCCAGTTATGTGACTGATGATAAATCCCATCCCATTTGATTCACTATAAGTATTCACATATATAATATACATGTTACCTGTTACAGTAGATGATGTGTGATGATACTTACAAATATTTTTGAAAGAGTATTATTGTAATTTACACTAGATGTGTGATCACAATTTTAAATTTATTTAATATATTTAAAAAAACGCATGCGAAGCCGCGGGTACAGCTAGTTTCCCTTATATATATCTTTAAATACTGTTATTCTAGACAAGTATGTGTTTAATTAAAGATTATTCGAACATCTATACTAATATTATAAAAAGGTAGGTAGAGTTTGTGACGTTGTAGGGGGTAATCTCAGAAATTTCTAGTCCGATTCAAAAAAATCTTTCAGTTTTATATAGCTCATTCATCGAGGATGGTTATAGGCTATATAGAATGAAGAATGTTTAAAAATTGGGGTTTTTTCCTCTTAAGAGATTCCGCTACGTGTTAGCGTTAGCTCAAAGTATTTATTCCACGTGAACGATGTCGCGGGCAGAGGCTTGTATCTTTATATTCCTTATGGGCTTCTAACATCTTGAACTGTCACCATTTGTCAAAAAAGCATGCGATAATGGGAATGACATCGCAACAAAATAGTGCCCCAATAAAATAATAATATATGGAGAAGACGTTTTATTATTTCAAGCGGACTATATTGGCTCTAAATCAACAACGGTCTCGAACAATTGTGGCCAATTATCTTTGTCTAAGGATAATGGTGTGAATACACTAAGAGCATTTACTACACTTGCTAAACAATACTGTATTATGTTTCCATCTCAATCACGTATATATAACTGACACATAAAACCAATAATTATAGACAATCTTGGAAATCATTACTTTAGTTTTATGTAGTTTAATTAAATCCTAACATAGAAAGGCGTTATCAGTTTTGAGGAAATATTGTAATGTATATATATACAATATATATCTATAAAATTAAGTCGAGAGAATGCCATCATGGCTTTGAGAAAAATAACGATAATTTTTTGTATGAAGAGAAAACCTCGATACCAAAAATTTTAATCTTTATCTTCTTTTCTTTATCTTTATTAGAACTTTATCCAGACATATTGATTTTAATTAAGTTTATAAAGCTGTATAATTCAACGCGTTACCTCAAAAATTACGAGACTGATGTGAAAAACATTTTAAACCAAACAGTTTATTTTTTTATTGAAGAAGGTTACGATATAGGTTCACTCCAAGATCTTAAGAATCAGAGACAAAAGTCACGCGTGTGAAACCGCATAGTGGATTTACAGCAATAGTAATTTATCTTAAATAAATGTTTTCGATTCGATAATAGCGTAACAATCAACCGCCACACTAAACTGAACACAACACTTACCTGTTTAGTGAGAACCTGATAATTGGCATACATGTCAGGTACAACTCGTATTTACTTAAATTAGAAAAGCACTAAGCTGAAATTACCTGATAAATATCGTGTCTTAAATAATTATCTCTAGTCTAGTAGCTACATAATAAGATGTATTGCCATATAGTAATGTATAAAAGCTTTGATAAAACATCATATAATCTGTGATTTTTGTGATACCTTTTTTCTTATTTTCAACTTCAATTAGCAACTACATTGTACAATGTCAAATTTTGATAATATAGCATAGGGAAGACACCTTGTTCCTAATAATTAAATGCGAGGCGCCTCATTAGACGATTCCTCTCTAATTTTTTTCCGGACGATTAGATAGTTAGTGTGTCCCGCACCTAACAAGACCGGTCCGTACACTTCTGCGCTAAATGGATACATTAGTTACAAGTGTTATGAGAAGTGGGTGACGTCATGGTTTATTCGTCGTAACCAAGATATTTGGAGATTTTTTTTCCCATTATATTAATTCGCATCTGACCTTATTCGTAACGAGACATGCACTGAGGGCCCTGGCTTTCAGTATACAAAAGAATAATCTAGAAAGTTTACGGTAAATAAAATAAAAAAGGCTGAGGCAGTCGTAAGTAGGGGAGAGTGGGGGAATTGGGAACACTTAACTTCAAACGCTAAAAAATAATAGAAAAAGGTTATAAACTAAATCAAATTTTATTGCTACATGAACTTTAGTTATCTATGTACTTAGTAGTCATAAAACGTTATTTAAAATTTTTCGTTTTAATAAAAATATAAACTAAAACAAAAAACATTGCCGTTCCTGTTTACCCGATACCCTATGGGGTAATTGAGATCATCCCGTGGGGGAAGAGGGAATGGTATGAGGTAATTAAGAAAGACGTTTGATCGATCTTTCTTACGTAATTATAAGGCATCTGAAATAATTTGTAAAGTTTAAATATTTTTACACAATCAACCAGCAGTTCTATGGGTAATTAGGAGGGTAAGGGATAATTGGGAACGTTCCAAATTAACTACCTAATGCCGTTCCCAATTCAGTCAATATACATAAAAATGACCGGCACTCTCAAAAGCATTTTTATTAACTTCAATCTATGTTACATTTGAAAACAGATACTGCGTGTATGATATGAGCAAAAACATAATACCTTTGAACTCAAGAATATGATACTTACATGCGTTATAACTGATGACAAAAATTATATCAAAAATACAAAAATAATTGTTCGACTTACAGTGATAAAACTAGTGCGTCCTTTCAATCCTACTTTCGCATACGCAATGAATGGCTCTCCATTCAGCCGTAGAAAAGGTTCGCGACAGTGTAGTACGGGGAGATGTACTATTTATCTAACTGTTCCCAATTACCCGTCGCTCTCAATTACCCCACTCTTCCCTACTATCGGCAGATTGTAGTGTAAACTAAAAACGATGGACTATTTATATTATCTTTTGAATTTTTAAATAAAAGATAATGTGAATTATTAAATTTCATAATTTGTATATAGAAATTATTAACATAAATCTGGTGTTCACATCTATTGGCACACGGAGCAATAATTACATACATTCTTATAAAGCTTAGTACGTGGGCGACCGAGCCTAGCTCGGTCCTTTAAAAAATATTTTTAAATTAAACTGTTAGGTTGCCTTATAAAATTAACATTAAGAAAAAAAAAATAAAAAATACATGTCTTCTGCTGGTTCTCGGATTCGAAATGACGTTACACGGATTTTCGAAGCAACAGATTACAATCTGAGCTATTTTTGTTTTGACGGCGGCGGCGAAATTTACCTTTATATTCTAACTACATTTCTTCATTGCCTGAAAACTTAGTAAAAAAGTTTTCTATGAATAAAATCTACTTAGATGAATTTATCGTCTCCGAAACTACCTACATACTAAGTTTCACGGAAAGAGAGGACGCCGTTTCCGAGATCCTGAATATATACTATACAAATACAAAAATATATAACAATTGCTCTTTTAAATAAAGCTTATTATTAATATTAATCAACCAAACCTATAACGTGATGCAAAGTATCAATATTACATATACACAGGCTGATAAACCACGATCCGCTAGTTTGACTCAAGCCGTGCAAGTGGCTTACGGCCGGTCACGCTTACTAGCATGTCCTGACGCGAAATTATAAATTTATTACAACGCACTTGAAGACGTTTTAACTTAAAAAAGACAACAAACATCAACGCAATCGACAGAAGCAAAGTATCAGTTTTTTTATGTTACTCGAATCGGAATTGATTTCCTCAAGGCTAAACCACGATGCGTGTTTCGATGCAAAATCTAATGGTCTACTTTTAACATTCAAGCAATCGACTACTCTGCTAATGATACCGGATCAGTAACTCGTTTGATTAGATTGTGTGGTAAAATAAAACGATATATTTTTATATAACGGAAATAACAAATGTACACGAAGTCAAAATCACTTCATATTACTAGAGTCTACGTCTGTTTATTATAAACTAGTTGTGCCGGTGACTCCGTCCGCGTGGACCTAATTTAAAAAAAAACAGTGACTAATTAAATCATCTGAACGTATTAAGTCCATTTACTTATCTACTTCTCTCTCATACTTAAGTCGCATCGTCATTAAAATCACAATAACTTTTGATAGAGTGAACCAATTTAATGAAACCAAGTCTTAAATGTTACTCGAGGATATGCTTTATGATTCTCTTGGTGAGGTTTTATCGTGGAAGTAGTATTTTAGCAGTGCTGCGTGTTCATACAAACAAACAGACATTTCTAAAAATGATTGAAATTAATTTTACTATTTATTCCAAGACAACGGCAATATATTTTTCTCACAAAAAAATAAAAATTAAAGACTCGTTATATTTATCTACTTATTATATGCATACATATATGTGGATATAAACAAAATTAGTTTATAGCGTGCCGAGTATTTTTTAAAGTTTAAATGAAGACTTTGCTCGCTATACTTTTTTTTTACTAGTGGAAATCCTGCTACGATGACCATACTTCCGTAGGAGAGAGTAGACCAGTAATATATTTCTATAAACACGAAAATGAGTCTGCCTGTATATTTATTACGCTCTCGCGCCTTAACCATGAAATTTCGCATGCACATCCTCAGTGGTACAGAAAATGACATCATTCCAAATAAATGTATGGCTAGACGAAATTTAGCAAAAGCTATTTAAAACATATTTCCTAGTAGATATTCCTATAACCTTTTTTTATTTAATACAGAAGGTCGTCCTGTAACGTTACTAGTGACACAGAAAAAAAATGAATATATGATTAAGAAATCGTCATTCAATGTCATTCAACATACATAATTGACCCCGACAATTGACCCATACGGTATGAACCAATTTTATGTTCAAGGCAACGGCGACCGGTTTCCTTGTTCACTAATTTATTAGTTAGCTTCAAAAATATATTTATTTTTCACACAACCATGCTCTATTATTACAATATAGAACATAATAGTGCTGGAGATGATACAGTTCTTTAGTTATTTATAACATCCTTTATGGTCTATGGAGCATAACTGAAAAATAGAATTGCCCGATTGGTTTATTTATGAGCTGAAATACATTACGCACGCTTCTCGCACGCTATCTCTACAAAGATCTTTATATAACATGGATTTTGTACTATATAAGGTTAAGTAAATTAAGAATATTTAAATCTGTAAAATGGTTATATATTTAGTTTTATTGAAATTTAATCTATTGTTGGGGGATATTATCTGGCTGACTATAAATATGATTACAAAACTGTTACTATCAATTTATTACTATAATGTATTGTCATGTTGATGAACCATAAAATAAATAAGACACCATTAATTACAAAACGGTGATATGAATAAATTAGAAACCTGTACTATTTTCTAAACCAATATTCAAAATCCTATCGCCATATTATTGTTTGCTTTGAGATCTAAGCGAAGTTTAATCAAGATGCCATCTTCAGCCACAATGTCAATATACATTAGGTTTGTTTTTGAATAAATGTGAAATTGTTAGATAACTAAAAAGAAAACTTTGTGCTCCCTCGTCTTCGATTCTTAAAAAAAATATTAGTATAGAAGGCTCATAACAATAAAGTAAATTTTCAAAAAAAAGAATTAACCAATAGCCAACCGAAAATCATATCATCTACATCTAGGTACAAAGGCACCGACTTCCAATGCATCTCTTGGTAGCACACATATTCATATGTCTCATTAAATTTGGTTAATTTGATAAACTATTTATTTTCCGGTTTTTAGTGCCTTATTTTTATGCCCCTGATTAATATTGAAATCGGTTAATTCTTTTTTTTCTTGAAAATTTACTTTATTTTTCCATTTTTAGTGTACATAATTTTTTTTTCTAAAACATGCGGGTCACCTTATGGTAAGTGATCACCGTCGCCTATGGATACCTGCAACACGAGAGGAATCACAGATGCGTTGCCGGCCCTTAAGAAAGGAGTAGGCTTGTTTCTTGAAAGTTGTGTTATTTTGTCACGGATCCCATAATCAGAACCTAACCAAACTCTCATCAAACTACCCTTGAAGAACATCCTTTACAATAAAAAAGGAATCATCGAAATCGGTTGGCATGATATTGAGTTATTCGTCTATTTGTCGTATACACACCAAATGCAAATTTAACACTTATACGGTTTTGCACTGAATGCCGTTGACAGAACTGGACCAAAATGAGACCACACGGGAAGCACTAGCTTTCAAATAAAAAAGAATCATCAAAATCGGTTCAGCCAGTCTAAAGTTATGAGGTAACAAACATAAAAAAAAAAACATACAGTCGAATTGATAACCTCCTCCTTTTTTTGAAGTCGGTTAAAAAC
>JACEII010000065.1:779979-798028 GCA_014332785.1 Antheraea mylitta | reverse complement strand
TCCTTTTTTTGAAGTCGGTTAAAAACAACTGTCAAACGAGACGTTACCACATACAAGAGGTCATTGCGCTGCGTGAGCGCATAACATAAATTTCAGACAAACATCCGAGTAACTGTTTATAATAATGTGAATTCGCATAACGAGTGACGACAATTCAAACAATTTTATTATTTAAAACTTTAACCGTAATCTGTTGATTACCGTGTGAGTTCTTACATGTGAAGCTATTTCTTTGCATTTTAGACATATCTACAGAGTTTACCACAACTAAAAATAATATAGAGAACAAGAATCTTCTCGAATTTTTTGGAATTTTCGAGAACAACTATCGGAAATTTTGTGTAAAGATTAAATACAAAGTTTTCAGAAATTTTATCACTAATCTTGACGTATAAATCTATGAACGCCTAAAATAAATATAATAGTTTTGTAATTTTACAAAATATTATATCTGCGACTCCATACGTCTTTATTATGATATATTAAAATGGATATAGTATTTATTGTATGACTATTAGTTGAAAAACACAATGGTGATTTATAATGAAGTGGATAGAATAATAACTTTTTCCATGAAAAACACACGGCTATCGGTCAAACGCTTTTGGAGTTTATGTCTCAAATATTGTTTTCATTATCATATACTCATATTCTTGTATAATTATAAGACATATGTTTACAGAATATAAAAACCTAATTAAAAATATGAAATGTGAAAATGTTTTCCATTTTCAACATTTGTCATAAAAAAAAAATCTGTTCCGTTTCTAAAGCACACATTTTTATTTATCCTATAATTTAATTCGTACAACTTTCTAGATACGAAAAACCATATATCTTAAGTTTAATATCACACCACAATAAAAACTTTTTTAACCCATTTACATCGAAACCTATAACACCCACGTTAATAACTTTCTCTTAATCGGAAGCGACCAAGTCTAGACTACACGTGCGTATTGACATCTCGCTTACGCTTAAGTAAATTCATGCGTGCGTGCAAGCGACAACGTCCAGGCACGCACGGCAATTGATGCAGAACCGTCGTGCTCGTTAATGGTTATTTTCGGCCTTGAGTGAAAGTCTGTACTTAGCGTTGCGAAACGTATGTACAAGTTTTGTTTTAATGTTACAATTTAATATCTAAATGACTTTATTATCATGTCGTGTTTGTAGGAAATAGTATGTAACTCATTTAGTAAACTACAGATAGAAAGATAATTGTACTGCGTTTTGTTTATTCTGACTGGTCTCTGAAACGGCTCGACCGATTTTAACGAAACTTTTATTGCTAGAACTTCTGAGCGTACGTACTATTTAAAAAGCTTGGCACTACGCTTTTCCATAGAGTCAAAATAGCAATTTAAAATAACAGATGTAAAATGAAAATCAATAAAAAAAGTCATTACAATAACGAAACTATTTTCACGAGAACGAAGTAGGGAGCACCAACTAGTGGTAAGTATCATTGTTTGAACACAGCTTCACCTGTTGCGAAATGATGACGTCATTACGAGTATTTTGAAATTCAGACTGGTTCTCCAGTGAATTATAGAATCAAATGGTATAACATTTTACCAAGATGCTCCACCTGACATGAAGGTCAGATCAGCTAGCTAGCTTCGGCTGAGTGCCACAAGCGCTCGCCTTAGTAGTCCGGTGAAGCTGTTACGACCTTGCTAGGTCAATAGCGTAGTAAGTTCGAAAAAAAATCAGCTAGCTAAGTTAACAATAAGGAATGTTATTACTAACATACTATAGAATATATGTTACGTCAAGATGTTCTCATCAGACTTTTGATGCGGCAACTGAACCTTTTAAAATTATAATTACTTCTTCCACTTCATGCCAACAAACCTAAATATGTTTCTAATGTGCCTATGTACATTTTTCGTATTGTAACTACTCTTTAATAAATGTTAATAAAGCAAGGTAAAAAGTTGAATGCATACCGCGTGAAAGAAACTAAAGAAAAACCGTACCATATCTGGGTAACACACATTGTTCATCAAGTAAATTCACATAATAAAGATTACAGTTTTACAAACATGGCTAGATAATTATGTGGATATCTTGCTGTGAACACGGGAGACGGATTACAAAACATTTTAGACTTTATTCTGATCAGCAAATGACAGAAAGTACATTGTGATATTCAGATGGCAGCGTAACTGATTGTGGTAATCTAGGGTTGTCATCTGCAAATTACGAAATTGGAGCAAACATGAAAAATTTAGAACGCTGCTCAAAGTGTGTACCTTATTATACTAAGTATAGTCCTTTACATTTTTACATAAGTTAATGATATAGGTAACCGTAACGATTAAGAACACTGCAATTATGTAAGTAGGTAATATTAACAAGGTTTTTTTTTGTTAGATCGAGAATTACAACGTACATGTAGTAAAATTAACTAAACAAATATAATGATTACTAAAGAAAAACAAAAATCCGACTTCAAAAACGCTTAATCTTTTTAACATTAAGGTAGGAGTTTTTGGCGGGATCTTTTTTCTTTTCGAACTGACTACGCTATTGACCTAGCAAGGTCTTAACAGCTTCACCGGCCTACTATTGGCGGGATATTGGAATGTCATGTAGTGGACCTTATATTTTATTCATAATCTTGTACTATTTAGCTCTATATTTCGTAATATTGGTGGTGTTTAACGCAATATAGTTCGGTTATTGTTCACAAGTGAAGTGGATCGGAAGTAATACCACGGAGCACGGATTCTAACTTGCCATAAAAACTCCCAGGAGAGTTCTAACAAGACGGCCACCATCTTGTTAGTTCAGTGAAATTATATCAAGAAACTTGTAATATCGTAACTACTATATTACTCGTATTACTTACGTATTACTCTCTCGAGAATGGCAGTATTAGTCTACTAGAAGAAAGGATGCCAAAAATAAAATAAAAACATTAAGTTATAAATTTTATGAAATGAAACGTCTTATGACATGATAGGTTACTTGTTATGTGACGGGCCGGAAGAAGGGGGAGGCGGAATACTCGCCTGCACCCGCTACCGTAGCCGACCTGAGGGGATGCAGCCAGGGGGTTCATCTCCTCATTGCACAGGTCCGGCTGACGAGGGGAGGTGATTGGTTGTGTACCCAGTTGCCTCTCTATAGTAGGACGACGCCTGGCGACCAACTTGCCAGACTGCCGTAGGGGCGTTTTCTCAGAAAGAGAGCCAGAACGGTCCCTGGCCGCCCCTAACATGCGACCGACGGTACACCGTGGGGTTTTAGTCCGTGCGAGTCGGACATAACCCATTCTCTCCCCCGGGAGGGTGGGTATCCGTTAGGGATTTCCCCACGTTAATAATAAAAAAAAGGTTACTTGTTATGTACGTATTTGTGTGTATGTTTACAGAGACTTATACATACTTACGTTTGTATAAGTCTTTGTTTGGGTTTAGTAGTATGCCGAAATGTGTAAACATGTAAGTATTTATACTACGGGATTTCATATAGTTTAGAAGCATTTTTATGAGCATGTAACTAGCTTCTGCCCGCAACTTCGTCTGCCTGGAATAGTTACTAAGGGCTAACTAACAAAATATATCATACTAGCTGTTTCCGCGATTTCGTCCGATTGAAATAGTTTCTCTGAGCTAACGCTGATATGCGGCGAAAGCTCTCAAATGAAAAAGAAGCGATTTTGAAACATACTTCATTGGTGCCCCGGTCCTATTGATTTACAGGATATAGCCTCCCTCGAAAAATGAGCTATCTAACACTGAAAGAATTTTTGGAATCGAACCAGTAGTTCCTGAGATTAGCGCGTTCAATCAAACAAACAAACCCTCCAGCTTTATAATATTAGTATAGATTTCATGCATATAAGTCAAAGCATTTGCACTTCCTTCACTCGTATTTACATAACTCGATGTCGCTTCTTCAATTAAGACAAATCTAAACGCTGTATTTCACCGTAAACATATACTTATTCATATATATTTAATAATATGATAGAATAATGATTAATATCTATGTATATTTACGAGACACGAACATTAATTAAATGATTTAAAATAAACATCGTGCCTCTCGGGACACGTAACAACGTCCGCAACTTGTTATTTTATTTCATTTAACAAGTATTCAGGCTGCCTAGGTATTAAAAAGTTGACAAACAGCATTCCTCGTTAAGTCTGAAAGTGTAGCGAAGTATAAAAAAAGAGAACTGCACTCGTTAAAACTAGAAATTCACATAAAAAAAAACGCGTTTGTTTGTATAATGTAACCTAACATTAATAAAAAGGATTTGTTTTTTAAATACAACATAGCATGTCATTCATCAATATCTCAATAAATAACAATTTACATTAATGTTGTTATAAGTAAATTTCTGAACAGATTTCACTAATATGAACATTGGTAATTGTATTGAAAGACAAATATTTTCTTTGAGGTATGACGTATGTAATTAATAGCCGTCATTTTCACAGGATTCCTGTGACGTCAAAGTCTATGTTAATATTTAAATAGGATTTAACCAAATCTGTAATTTATTTGATTGTATGTTTTGTAAACTCATGGGACATAAGCAAAAATGTTTTTTTTTTTTTCGAAATGAGAACGCTGTTGACATGAAAAGGTTTTTACAGCTTCACCGAACTATTGAGGCGCGCCCTGAAGGCACTCAGCCGATTTGGGATGTTAGGGCGACTAACTTAACGGTGCACGACTTGGGCTGTCGCCTGTTTTGTGCAAAAATCGCGACCTACCTGAACTAACCTAAGCTAAGCTATCTAGATATACGTATATGAGTTGTTGAAACATGCATGTGTACCAAGCATGTGTGCCTCAATAACTCTTATATGTATTTTGTGTCGGAAAAAAACCCGATGAGTGTCATATGTGTATGTGTCAGAGTACAATTACAAGGGAAGTATGAATTAATATGTTCTTACACTGTTTAGTTAGTGTACCAATGCCGTATTTTATTACCATCCAGCTATCCATCGTGAATATATTATTTGTATAGCAAATACTAAAAAAAACACTAAAATATAAATAGCTGTATAGTATACTTAATAAATACAATATATACATATTTATATAATACACATATATATGCCTATGAAAATAATAAGTAATACATAGAGCAAAAGTCATAAATAAATATTTTAAAAATCACGACTACAGTCTTCGGTTTATTGAACAAATACACAACACATGATATATAAAAACATTTTGCGTTTATGTTTATCAATGCACCACATACAATATTTTCCTAATTCAAATCGACTCATGGTATAAACCCATGACAAGAGACAAATTGTCTCCAACAACTTGTTTGCGTTGTTTTGACGATAAATCTTGAAATGAGTATAAGAAAATACATAGTTTCCTTTAGAATCGAATTTCCAATTTAATCGTTTTATGCTGTAAAGTATCACAAAGTCAAAACATATTGATCGGCAATTGATGTACCTAACTTATATTACAATAAACTTTTTTTTTGTTATGGAAAATGGAAGAAATACGTTTAGCAAAGATATAATAGATGAGCTCAAAGACAAGTGAGACACTGCATTCTTTGTTTATACTGTAATAAGAAACACCTGTAATAATACAACATTGGTCCTTGAATGTGTTCCTTAGGTTCTTAGAAAGTGTGAAACGTTACACTTAAAAATGAAATCAAGATAAACTCAACTTATATGAAACGACGTGTAGAATGACAATTCATTATTTCGACACTGAGATAAAATAAATATATACTTTAATTTTCACATATACATAAACACAATTTACTATTACAGCGGCACGCTGTAACGACCGTTTTGACGTTTGATGTTGAAATTAATAACTACGTTTGAAGGAGAAAATTACTATACTTTTATTCTTTTTAATGTCTGTAGTGACGTGCAGTTAATCCTAATATTCATCAAATATATAATTTCAAGACACAAAATTAATTTAGTATACTGATTTCTAAATTATGTATAACTATATACTATACATCTATCTAACTACTACTATATCTAAAACTCGCGAACAAAGTTTTTCAGATTTTTACTAACAAAGAAACAACGCCGTTGGATAGAATATCTTTAATGGATTATAATTATTAGTGTACTTATTTAGAACACAACTAGGCATTAATATTGTTCAAAACTCAATATTCTACATTTATATCTTGTATATTACTCTTGTATTAGCGGTAAAATATCTAGTCAGCACAACTACCATCTTCGGTAAACTCATGTCAATATAATGCAAAACAAACCAGCTTTTAATTATTTTTATTGTTTTGAAAAATAAATGGACATCTCACGTTTCTACTGTAATGTGTCAATGGTGATCATAGCATACCGCTACTGTAAGTACAAAAGTAAAAGTTTTTTAGAGAACTTATGAAAAGGTGAAACCGCAGGAGTAATTATACTTCTAAAATAACAAAAGTATGAACATGTACCTATATTGTATATAATAGTACATTACCTGTAATAGAACGCGAATTATTTTAAAAGTACTACATGAAATAGTTTTAAAACTATTGCATCACCAGACCTGAGGAAGGATCTAGACTAGATATTATTCGTCTTCTATAGGGACTAAGCGTTGTATGTAGAGGGAATTTTGGTCGCTACGGTGTCGGAAAGTTTCCACCGTCAAATTGCAAATCTGTCACGAAGCACCTATAGGTGTGTTCCAGCAACTAGACTTAAGGGCATATCCTCTTTCAGGCTTAGCGTGTGTACCATCTTAAACAATATGGACAAGCATTAAAACCTACAAGGTTCAATTTTTAATTCGAACACTTTCAATACAATCACACATAGTTCGACATAGAATATTAGAATTCACGCATTCCAATTAACAAATAATACAAAAGTATTATATACTATATCATAGAGCAAGAATAAATTTTTTTAATGTTATTATATACATGAAAATTAGATATCACACATGAAAGTCTACGAGACTTCTAGACGGGCCCATGTTATATTAAGAACGAGCTAAAGTTAGTGTCTATCCTCAGATTTAGCGACGTAGTAACATTACCTTACATACTATTGAACCGACGACGGGTCGTGAATAACTAATCCGCACATAACTGAATGTTATCTAATGAGAATAATTGTCAGTTGTATGTCCCGGTACAGAATATCTGTATAGCTAACACACCATATGTTTGCTGTTTATTTACCATACTACAAACTAAATATAGTTTGAAATTAAAAGGTATTGTGTGTAATACCCCCGTATTTATAATATCAGGTGAGGTTATGTGTTTAAAAAATGGAAGTTAATAATGGCTGACGGTACAATAACATACAAAGCCTAGGAAAAAAAATACTATTACAAGTAACACAGTGGAATAAATATTTGTTTTAATTTGAATAGGTATTAACTGTAATAATACCAAACATGAGAATTGAAAATTCTTCATCAACCACGCAATACTTAATTTTGCGGTGTTTTATTTCGTGCCCTAAAGAACCCATGTCCTCGAAAATGGTTGTCCAAAGATGTCACGAGAAAGCCGTTATCGATTAAGAAGAAGATTTGTTCTCATTTTCTTCGATTATAGACTTGTACGAAGCCGAGACCGACAGCTAGTATTTATTCAATATATTTCGCAAAGCACTGTGGGTAACAAATCTCAGGCATACATTTTCAATTGTTTTGTTACGTCGATTAACAAACGTAATAAATCTCTGCAAAACAAAACCATAACAAACTTTATACATATATGTAAACAAACTAACAACTCGTTATGCTTATGAGTCACCAAATATTTCGCAGCCAGATCAAGGTTTCCGAAGGGAGGCTATTGGCCTATCCGGCGAGTTTAGTTCCATTTTAATTTACACTCTAAAAACCATCCGATAGAGCTCAAAGTTATACTTATAAACTACGGACGACTATAGATATCGGATAATTTTCTATACCAGTATTATATTAGACCGGCCTTGTTTGTTTTTTTTTTCTTATTTGATAATCAGTCTTAGGTAATCTTTTAGACTTACCGGTTTCATTTTGTTAATTATATATGCAAATAAACTAAGTTCACCTTGTATTCGTACTTAGGTAGAATGTATTAAGTCATACACATAGTTAAATTAAATAGAACTAGACGGTGAATAAATAATTTGAATAAGTTGTATTTACAAGTGTACGGTTAAAAGAGTACATTTGTAAAGTACTCTAAAATGGTTTTATATTAAAAAAATTCTAAAAGAGCCACAAAAGACAGAGTCTACTTTTCTACAAAATCATGAGATGTTGTTGCGAGGAAAAAAGTAACACGACACGATTTTAAAACGTAAAATATTAACATTTAAGATAAAGTTATCTTAATTTGTTGTAATGAATTTATATCTAACGTTTTTTTTTTCTTTCTCGAACTGACTACGCTATTGACCTAGCAAGGTCTTAACAGCTTCACCGGACTACATTAGAGATTGATAAAAACCAAAATCGTAAGACCGATCATGGCGAAATTTGACACACCTAATTGATTTGTCATGGTGATGATTTTTATGACAACCATTTTACAATAACTTGTCACTCTATGTTCTATTTGTATTTAATTATTATTAAGTTGTATAATATATTGTTAATTAACGCAAACGAGAGTAGTAGTAGAGAGAAAGAGAGAGCGTTTGTAGAGCAGTGAATTTCCTACGAAACTGTGCGGTGCGCATATAATAATATTTTTTTGTTAACGAGTTATAACATTCATAAGAAAAAAGAAATCTGTCTGAAAATAATCAAACTTCAACCTATAGTTACTTAACAGTGAGGTTTACAAAAAAAATGTAAGTGACTTTTTTTTGTAGATAAAGCAATTTCCTACGAATATATGAAACGAGATACTTTTTCCGAATAGTGAATAGCGAGATATAGATTTTTCTATCTAACTATTAGGAAAATATAAAAAACTAAGAGGCGAAAGATTTTCCTATTAAAATTAAGAGTTCATATTTGTTGAGTTTTTTTTTTTTTGAGGTATTGAGGTGTGAGGTGTGTACTAACCTATTTTTCAGAGTATAGAGTTAAAAAAAATAGTCGATTTTATTGGCCCACACTAATATAAACAAAATAATGTATAAGTGGTATGTATTAGGAAATTAAAGTTATAGATTTGTTTGCGAAAAATTGAGAAGGTCGTGATATTTATTTTCTTTACGTCCTTTTTATATTAGTGTCGTTGATAATAAAAATAAATATTATAAGATATTAAATTCAAGTTTAGATGTGGCATTTATACGTATAATCTAAAGATCTCTTGCATTGCGTATGAAGTTTTCCTTATTGGACGCGTTATATGGCTCAGTTTAAACAAATTATATTTATACATGTTTTAATCATCTAAGATAAACCATTAACAATATGAAAGTAAATGTAATATATATAGTTATCTAATAGTAATATATAAATTGATGCAATACACTCTTTTTGTGTCAAAAACCACTTCTCCTAAGTACTAGGTTACAAAGTTACATAGAATACTTTGTTTTCAAAGACTAGCGCTAATATAAGTAAGCTCTTACACAACAAATATATATAAACTAAACGTAATATGTTATCGAATTTTTTTAACGCATACGAGGTAAAACACAACCTAATTAATATAGTTATCCATAAATATATGTTACATATGATACATTAATTTTACATCAAAAAGCACTCCTCCGAAGTGCTATGTTACAAATTTAAATAGAATACTTTGTTTTTAAAGACTACAAAAAAAACCAAACGCAACATGTTATCGCATTTGTTTCTTTTTTCTCCGCACACGAGGTCAAAACATAACTCGAACTACAGGCTGAGACAAAGGATGTTTCGTTTATTCAACTCTCGTTAGAATATACGTTTTCACCGGCTGATAATACCGGCGCAAATATTAGCATAACCGATCCGATAATATAATGATACAATACGGCGAACACGTGTTGTCGACCGCAGAGACCGCATCTTTCGAAATAATGTTACAAACCCTGATGTGGGTCGCGATGTTATCTGCACAAACGGAGAATAAAAACCTCAAGCGAACGGTTTTAAGTAAAAAACTGCATCCGTCACAAACACAAAACCATCTCGTCGCCGTCTGTCGAGAGCGGTCATCGCTGTCATTATTAGCTTTGCCGGGAGGTAACGACACAATCAACTGTTTCGAAATGACGATTGTCATCGGCGCGCTTGAGAGGTCTAGATCGCGCGCAAATCATCCGACGGTACACAGAACGCGCGCGCGCACGCCCGTACCCGCAACCTCACTGCCTCCGCGGAGCGAAAGAGTTGCCAACTCTCAAAAACGATTACCTCAATAACGAAGCAATATTTTATTAAACAACCAATATGAACTAGCGATCAATATCTGCTCCTATATACCAGCTCATTATTCTCATTTTATTCTATATACCTTCATTGTTGTAGTCCGGTGAAGCTGTTAAGACCTTGCTGGGTCAATAGCGTAGTCATTTCGAAAAAAAAAAACCTTCATTGTTTTTCAAGACATTATTTAAATACAATGAAATTGTTTGGTAAGATGTAGTCTTGTAAATAGAGTTGCTTATTGTTGCAATAATTAACTGAAGATATTCTCCCCTTTCTCTTATTCTCTTTAGATTTTGCTATTGATTATCAGTTGTCTGTTATTGTTATTGGAAATGACAATGGTCGATCGGTGAAACCGTAACGCGAGAGCGAGCAAGTATCATACAACAATCATTAAATATGAAGCTTACACTTAAACTTACGAGACGAATAATGAATATTTATTTCGTTATGACGTCACTGTAACAAATTGCAATTCGATACAAACGAACAAATAATTGACAACCGCTTATGAGAATAGTAAGATATTATTATAAGGAATTAATCGTTGTCTCCGAATCATTCCTAAAAATATTTAAACCAGAATAATGAAGTAAAACAAAGAATCGGCAAACTTGCCGCGCGGAATGGGAGGAGTCAATTACTCTTGACCTCCGCCACAGTATATAGGCGCCGATTGAAACAGCGAGTCTACAGATGAACAATGAACCGCAATGAGACAATCTAAAATTTACATAACGTACCATGATTTTATTAATACTTCCATTATCTTCAAAGATTGACCTTAATTATTTAAGAGAATCGGATTATTTTATTCCTGCTGGAAACTTAATTTTTAGTTGTAGTGTTTTTATGAAAAATCTTTTCACTTTTCAGCATTTTATAGCACTGTCATCTGAACATATTTCTTTGGAGGCTAAATCGAGTCAGAAATACTTAGTGTCCCCACATTGGACTATAAACATTTGAATCGTTATTTCCTATAGATGGTTCATTGGTTTCAATGATCTTGCCATTATTTTTTGAATTAACATATGTATACATTTTTACCGCCAATAAAGGCAAAAGACGCATATAGCGAATCGAGTGCGTCTCAAAATAAAGGTTGTATTTAACAAAATATTGACAGAGTATGGTATAAGTACAAATTATATACATCTGATCCAAAGTATCTACTCCAAATGTTATGCAAAAGTGCGGCTCGAAAGAGAAAGCAATGAGTTTCCTGTCAAAAAAGGGGTAAGGCAGGGAGATCCCTTGTCCCCAGAGATTTTCTCAGCAGTACTAGAAACTATTTTTAGGAAACTCAAATGGGAGGCAAGAGGAGTTAAGATAGAAGGAGAGCTTCTCAGTCACCTCCGTTTTGCAGATGATATAGTTCTGTTTGCTAAGAATGCAGTAGATTTATGACAAATGAATTAGCAAGCGAAAGTAAGAAGGTGGGCCTGTCACTTAACATCTCAAAGACAAAAATACTAACAAATGGAACACACCAAGAGATCAAAGTACAAAACGAAAAGATTGAATATGTAGAGGATTACGTGTATCTAGGACAGATAGTATCCTTTAAAGATTGTACCAAAAAAGATATAAAAAGAAGAATTACATTAGCATGGAAAAAGTACTGGGGGCTAAAAGAAATTATGAAGAATAAAGAAATCCAGTTAGGCATAAAGAAAAAAGTCCATGATATAGCAATTTTACCTTGCCTAACATATGGATGTCAGACGTGGTCTCTAAAGAAAGAAGACGAGAAAAAACTTGCCGTGTGCCAAAGGAGAATGGAGAGAAGCTTCGTAAACATAAATGTTTCAAACAGAATAGATAATGAAAGCATAAGAAAAAGAACGAAAGTAACGGACATACGCAAAAGAATATTTGAAATGTAACTGGGCAGGTCACATCTGCAGGCAAGAGAATTTCAGGTGGACAAAAAGGGTAACAGAGTGGGTGTCACTAGGTTACAAAAGGAAACTAGGAAGACCAAAAAAAAGATGGCGAGATATTTTCCATCAAAGATGTGGAGCAGGGAGGCCTACGCCGAAGAGGCGACTACAATTTAAATAAAGAAATGAAACGAATTTGTAGAAAAAAAAGAAAAAAAAAGTGTAGAATAAAGGCTTTTTTATTTTATTATAACAAAATATTATATGCGTTGATTGCTTTTATGACTACTTACATCATCAGGCGTAAGAAGCGACGAAGCCTCATCATGTGGTTTATTAACCGGAACGAATTTTTTTGAAGAACACAAATTTGTAGAATCAGATACGGCCCTTAGGTACGAAAAAAAGACAATTCACATAACAATGAATTAATATCAACATAGTAATGAAATACGTTTTAAGAATTAGAAGTATGTAAGTAGTTAGAAATGATTCCAATATGTATAGAACATACTTTAAAAAAACTCCTTCATCTATCATGATAGAAAAATATTTTGACCTAATTCAGAGGAGGATAAAGCTATAGTTTTATGACCGTAGAAGTATTTATTTGAATAAGTGTAAGTAACAAACCATTCATAAATAATGGGGATGGCCAAACATCACCTGATTCATGTTAATCTGGTTAACAATTGTCCTTATAGTAAAACTCCTACATTTTGAATTCCAAACATATGAAATATATTTGGTAAATTCCAATAACTCACACTCATTCTCAGCATACATATAAAAACCGCATTCTTAGTCTGGTAAAAACAGATCATAACGTCATCATTACTAATGTACTGGAACTCGAAATCATGTCCAGTTTGGAGCGGATCATAATTTTTATGACGGGCTGGAATTGGCACGGAAGGCGATCATGACGTCACGGGCGGGGTGCGTCGGCGCATGCGGACGATGCCCGCTTTGACAATTATAACTTGACATTTATGCCAATTGTTGTGTCCCTCTTTTATAATATACTAGCTTCAGCTCGCGGCTTGGCTCACGTTTAAATAGACTTTGAATATAAAATAAAAACGTTACTCGCTTATAACGTAGTTTATGACAGTTAACAAAAAATCCAATCTTATTTCTTTATAGTTAATATAGCAGAAACTGCCCGCGATTCTGTTTCCGTTAAAATGATAATACAAAAATACTTAATAGCAATAAAACACAGCTTTGTGCCACTTAATGCCGAATCATAGGAAAACAGATCGTCTTGTCCTTTGTAAATACACAAAGTTCGGTTTAGTGAAAATATACAAAAAAGCTAATGCACAGATGTAAGATGACTTACTTTCGTTGTGTGGAAGTAAATTGAATGTTATAGAACTTTATAAAAAATACACACACAACATTTGATTCGAACAATTTATTTTACACTAAAAATCTTATACTATATGCGGCTAACAGGAGATGATAGATAAATTGCTTTTTAGATTTTTAAAATTGTATTACTGATATAAAGCTATTTCTTATGGGTTATTCTATAATCCTAAGAAAGAGTTGCGCTAATTTTTGCGATTTCGGGTTTTATATATTCAGAAAAAGGCAGACTTTCTTGAATTACAATTAAGTTACAAATTTATAAATTGTACTCCGCTAAAGCGAACAAATTAATTTACTTTTAGCGACTTCTTTTTTAGTTAGATTCGCCACTTTTCTTTAAGACTGTAGATATGTATACTTGTCAATGTAACATTGTAATTAACGCGTACGAAGTACCTATGTTATGATATGGTATAAGTAGAGTATATAGTCTTATAATATTGTTATACGATGAATTGCCGTCACTTGCTCTATTTTGTATATAAATCCAGATAATGTGTTAAATTATTGTGATACTACGACTATTATTATTTACTTTATCCAAACAAATACAAACAAAAACATACTACTTATGATACTCGATTTACACATTTCATTTGCATTTGCATAGGAGAATAAACTCCAATAGCGACAGTAAATTCATTCGCGCGATAGCGCCAATAATTGAGCCAATTGCGCCCACAACTTCCGTGTATATATATGGTCCGAGTCAAAACATTGTCACATTGTAAATCAGTGCCCAGACGTTAAAATTGTATTGAGAACAGACCGTTATTTTAATAGCGAACTATAACCACATTTCGAGGACGATGACCTACTTCACATAATTTATATTCACAATTAAATTTAACTTTTAGAGATCCTAGATATTATAAAAGGCGACGTCTTTGTCTGTTTATATGCTTATAACTCAAAAACCACTGAACTGATTTAAATGATTATACTTCTGTATTGTAGATATATTATTATCTAACCAAGTTTTAGTATACATTACATTATATGAAACAAGTTATACGATTATGAGCAAATTAAATCAACACAATAATTTACCGTATATTCTGTTGTAACATTTTACGGTTTACCTAAACTGTTAAATATTAACAAGTATAATATATAAGACTATCATTTAGAATAGAAACTACTACAAAAATATTAGGTCTTTGCGACATTCATTTTATTTTCGATGTTATAATATATATAAGAAAAGGCATCTATATATTAATACGTGAAGCAAAAAAATTGTACCCCTTTTTAACCTATTTCCCGTCAACGGGTGAACTTGAAATTTGGCATAGTTAAAGTTTATATCGCGGAGAAGTACAGAAAGCTGTTTATTTTATATAAAATGCATTAGAAGTACATTAAATTTATTAAAACATGCACTACTCACACTACTGCTTGACTTTTACACAACATATACATACATGTAAATAAAAAAGACATTTTGACAGCCGTCAATAATTACGAAGTTCAAAAGAGGTTGTGAAGGAGGTTGCTATGCTCGACTGTATGTATTTTTTAACTCTTACATTCCAATTACCATTTTACATCCTACATTCAACAATGATATTATAAAATATAACTATTATTGTAATGTTTATTATTTTTTATGGTGAACTCACTTCAAATGATGATTTGATAAAAAAATGAGCCAAATAATACTTTGTACAATCAAAATAGGGGTTTTGTTTATAAAAGTAATCCATGATTTAGACCTCCGCGGTTATAATGTTGCAATTCAACCTCTTGTAGCAACAAAAAAGAATTTATTTTCAAAAGCTAATGGTAGTATTAAAAGCATCTTTGTATTGGATTCACCATTTGATTGTATTGTGGATCCATTACTTTTCCAAACGATGACACTGGGCATATCACTATTTATCATAATGAACAGACTACATTTAATTCAATATAACCTAGAAATACCACCCACCCATGGTGTCGTGTAAAATTAATTGAAAATTGTGTCATGGGTTGCGATAATTTTTTTTATTCTCGTAAAGTTATGTTTGCTTAAAATTTATGAGCTTTACCACGTGATTTTTGTTTCAAATTTATAATTAATTTCAATTTCAAAATGTTTATATAATTTAAGATCATGGCAAATAACTGAGTTGCCATGATGAAAACCTTTGATTATAGAAGTATATATATATACCCTTTGACAAAAGAACCCTAATAAAGTTCAAACTTTAAAATATCAAATAACTATGGTCGAATGTCGATTATACCAAATATCTAATACAGTTAAACGAGCAATTCTTGTATATTTTTATATATCCAGGACCACAGAAACGGCGTCAGCGATTTCCGTGAAACTTAGTATGTAGATGGTTTCAGGGACGATAAATCGATCTACCTACATTTCATTTATAGAAACATTTTTATTTGAGTTTTCAGGCAATGAAAAATATAGCTAGAATATAAATGTCAATTTCGCCACCGTTATCAAAACAAAAATAGCTCAGATGGAAATCGGCTGCTTTGAAAATCCATCTAACCCCAATTCGAATCCGGGTGACAGGAAACGGAATATTTTTTGGATTTTTTTTTTTATAAAAAGCTAATTTTTTAAGACAAACGTAACAATTTATTTTAATTTAAAAATGGTTTTTAAAGATCCGAGCTAGGCTCGGTCGTGTAGGTACTTTATATATAAAATTAGCTATGTACAGTCGTCGTCAGTCTTTTTGGTTGATCTGAATATAGCCGTAAGTTATGGCTTGCGCATTACATACACAGAAGCCTAATACAAAAAAAAAATCTTAGAATATATAATAAGTAAAAATAGATATCCAAAATTGTCTTCATTTATCACGCACAATAGTGACATACTTATCACATAAAATTCTGTCATGTACTATGATCGAGTCTGCGAGTCTTATAGTAAGTCTTACTACCACTGTGCAACGAGGCTAGAATGACAATTCAAAGGCAAGCACTGTCTTGGATGGTTAACTGGCGAGATGATTTTGAATTATCTTCGTAATCATTTTATCTACAGTCCTAAATTCATTGGAAAATACGCTTAAATCCTATAATCATAGATTAAGATAAAAAGTTGACATATAAGGTAACCTACATTTATCACAATAATTTATATCATATATGTTTAAAACTAAATAAAAACTACCGTATCAATTAGTATTTCACTATCAAACTATACAAAAGGGAACCACAAATTTGACATCAAATAATTCTCAAGTTATTTCGAAATTCATCAAAGACAATAATTAACGCTCAAGTTTATGACGCAGTGTTACCGCAACCATAGATAAATTCACTATATTATACAACTTGGTGACCCTACTTGTTACCGAACAAATTATACATTATTATCTGTCGTCGCGCCTTTACGGAAATTGATGCTAATTAATAAGTATAGTATAATTTACCAAAACACCATTATAATTGTGCTTAGAATTTGCTTTGCCAAACGCTTCTAGAGTTCTATCAAACAGTATGAAACCAAAAAAAACGAAAGTATATATTATACTATTTTCTTGATACTTTATTTTCTCTATTAATAGTTTGGCTTTGGTCATAAATTGACCATGCTTCCCGGGGATTAACAACAAATAAAAACGTACACAAACATTCAATAATTTACCGCTTTTCAAATCTAGACATAACCACCCTGTAAACCATTCTTGATGCCTCAAGAAATACAATAATTCATATCGGAGTCTCTATACACGTATCAAATAAAAACAAATTTAAAATTATTTACTTTATATTGTAAACACTAGCAAAAGTTATTTCATACTAGCGGTCCAGGCGGATGTAGGCCTGCTTTGGTAATAAAAAAAAAATCCTAAAACTCTACCGCAGCGCCACCTACCGGGTCCAAAATCTAAACTATTATCGGATCCACTGGAACACGCACACAAAAATTCATCAAAATCGGCCCAGTCGTTTAGGTGGACTTCAGTGACATACACACGTACCGAAGAAATTTATATATGAAGAATATTAGTGTCGTCTCGTTAATTATAATTATTAAATATGTGCTAAACAAGAAGTATGAACGTAAATATTAGATAACCTCAAATCAACGCTAAGCACACATATGTAAATCAGAACTGACATTTCCATGAATAATACGACGGGTAAAATAACTCTTACCTATACGAGAAGAACAATCGTTTATTCAAAGAACCCGATTAGGCCTCCCACGGCAACCGCTCAAGCCTAGGTTCGATCCCTCGGTAGGGAGCCCTTGAGTGCGTTCCTTGCGCGATACGGTGACACACAAATATACATCACCGCTACAACACTACACGATCACCCCCACACACATGCACGCCTACACGCTTACACATGATAGTGGAAGGGTTTACTTTGTTTTCCCTTATCGAACTGAAAAATTCAATTTTCCGATAATAAATATATGGAGGAGTTGTTGAGGCGTGTATGCTTGGTACACATATACGTTTCAACAACTCATGCATATATGAATAGTTAGCTAGGTTATCTAA
>JACEII010000065.1:755301-779969 GCA_014332785.1 Antheraea mylitta | reverse complement strand
CGTTTCAACAACTCATGCATATATGAATAGTTAGCTAGGTTATCTAAGACAGACCGCGATTTTGCATGCAACAGGCAACAGCCAAGCCGAGGTGTCCCGTGCACCCTTGAGCTGGTTGCCAAAATAAAATCGGCTGAGTGCCTTAAGTGCTCGCCTTAGTAGTTCGGTAAAGCTGTTAAGACCTTGCTGGGTCAATAGCGTAGTCACTTCGAAAAAAAAATTATTCAAAGCAAAAACTTCTCCATATATTTATTATCGGAAAATTGATCAAATACAATGTAAACTCTTTAAAACGTAGAACGCTGAAATTAGAAAATAGTTCAATTTGATTGGTTACCACAAAACTATTTATTTGTTATTTTGTCTCTGTATAACGACAACTTTTTATAAGGTAAAACAATCCTCAGTCCCTTAAAATTCGTTATAAAGAGTTTATATACAGTGTTTTTTAATTGAAAGCAATGTAACAAAATGAAATATATAAAACAAAAAGATATAGAAATAATATATTTACACGAAGAACATAGAAAATAGATTCGTGTTACAGATTTATTATGATGTGTGCTCGTCCAGTAGTTGAACTTCGACCATAGAGAAAATAAAACTGGCATTTTTTATTGCGATCGTCAATAGCCACAAAACCAAAAAAAAGAATATCGGCTGAGATACAAAGGAGGAAAATCAAAAATGCTTTATTCAGTTTATATCCTAATAAGGCGCTTATGAACGTCAAAAACTACCACCGGTTCGGAAAACAACCCAACCATCGAGAAGAACCGACAAGAAATTCGATCGGGTACATTTTTTTACATACATTTCCAATAAATCATACAATAGCTTATAGTGGTTGCACAGAGAGGAGTCAATTCCAGATATCACTATCGTTCACATACTGATCCACTCTATAATATCCTTTTGACACTAAAGCCCGCTTGACGTGGTGCTTAAATCTACAGTCCGGCAAATCGATAACATGTTTTGAGACTATTTATTGTAAACAACACTATATTACCTAAGAAACTATTACCGGTTTTGCTAAGTCTGAAACATGGGACAACAAATTTATTACAGTTTCTAGTAGTATGGGTTCTTATGTATTCTTTAGTCAGTTTCCTTCTATGTCCAAATTAGTGTAAAGGCATAAGCGCCAAATCTATATAATTTATTTCAGGCATTTTTTTTATCTTCTTAGGAAGATGTTCTTAACCCTTATCCTATTGTCGATTTATACATGTATGCAGGCGTTTATTTTGTCACTTTTTTTGGGGTTTTTTTGCAAATTTTGTAAAAATCGTCGGTGTGCATATTTGTATGTGTGAATTAAACTGAAAAGCGACGAAATTATTTTTTATGCATATTTGAATACTGGTAATATGTACTATAAACACTCTCTCAAAAAAACACCTATATTACTTTAGTCCCTATAAAACATGTTTAAAACGAAAATGGAGAGACGAAAACAATTAAAGCGTAATAAAGGAGTACGGAGCCGCAAGTTAGCTAATAAAGCTATAAAGTATTTTACTTCGAGCTGTTTTACGCATGCAACTTATGGCTTCGATGTACGTAATAGGCTTATTATATTACTCAGAACATACAGTGTAATAATGCGTTCAAGCATTAACAAAGAAAATAAAATATCTAAGAACCTATATACATCGAAATTAACTATTCTATAAGATAATCACTATATATTATAAAACAAAGTCCACTGCCATGTCTGTCTGTCTATCTGTTCGCGATGAACTCAAATACCATTACTGAATGGATTTTTATGCGGTATTCATCAATAAATAAAGTGATTCACGAGGATAGTAGGATTTGTTAGGACTTTTTTGCTGCTAAATAATACCTAAGAATTGATATAGTGGTGTACAAGTAAGTACTTGGACACCTTGTACACCTACTTGTACTTATAGTGGACAGGGTGCAGCCGAGATAGTAAGGGGGTTTTTTTCGTACGGGAACATTTTTGTAATATTTTGTAAACATTTGTATTTTTTCAATATCTATATTTTATTATTATTATTATTTATTGTGTAGATATTATTATAAGTACCGTTTGGGTGTAATATTTTTCGTCAAAACACCGACTAGACGTCCGTACATTACTTTGACCCCCCATTGAAAATCAGCGCTGCAGTACCACCCTATTTTACTGCAGCATGTAGCTGAGCTTTTGCTCGCAGTTTCGTTCGCATTAATATATATTTGGTCGATCCCTTGGGGCAGCACTTTATCTGAATGAAAGTTAGCCTACGTGCTTTTGTATACCCCTGACAGCGTATGTAAAATTTCACGATAATCGATTGAGTTATTAAGGCGTGAAAGTGTAACAAACAAACTCACATTCGTATTTACTGTCGGTTTTTATTTGCAAATTCTTCAAAAAACACTTCAGTTTTATTTAAAATTACAGAGTCGAACAATTACATGTTTGTTATTACTACTATTTACATTATTAGAATAATGTGTAGATTACCACCTTTTTTTCAAATAAGTGACAAAGCAAAAAACATATTTATCAATCTTATAATCTATATCTTCTATCTATACATATAATAAAAATGAAAATCTAACGTGTCTGTATTTTTACAATTTTTGTGATTAAAAATGATTGCAGGTGTCTAGGAATAAGTAATAGAATATATTTCAATCATTTTTAGAAATGTCTGTCTGTCTGTCATGTTTGTATGAACACGCATCACTGCTAAAGTAGTGGGTTCAAAATAAACCCTTAGCAAAAGAATCGTAAAACATATCTTCGGGAGTAACTTAGTGTTTGTTCCATTAAAATCGGGCCACTACATTAAAAGTTATTCTAGTTTTAATGACGACGTGGCGTAAGTACGAGAGAAAAGTAGATAAGTAAATGGGATTAATACATTCAGATGACTTTATTTATCACTATTTTTTTACATAAACTTGAAAGCAGACGAAGTCGCGGACACAGCTAGCTAAAGTTTGTGAGTTTGTGACGTTGTAGGGGGTAATCTCATGAACTACGATCCGATTTGAAAAATTCTTTCAATGTTATATAGCTCATTTATCGAGGATGGTTATTGGCTATATATCATCACGCTAAGACCAATAGAAGCGGAGCACCAATGAAGAATGTTTAAAAATCCGGGGTTTTTCCTCTTGAGAGCTTCCGCTGCGTGCGTTACCCCAAAGTATCTATTCCACGCGAATGAAGTCGCGGGCAGAGGCTAGTAGTTAATAAAATCATTGAAAGTGTCGGTAAAAATTTAATAACTGCGTGGATTAAATATCCAATTAACACCGGCAGGAGAGCAATATTAAAAATACCGTTCAAAAACAACATGAACTCAGTCCGGTCGAGCAACGTATTCAATTAACTACAATACGATTCTGAATTGTCGTTCATAAAGTTAATTAAAACGGACCTAATTACCCCAGGACCAACGGGACAATCAACAAACTGTGTCCCGTGGTGGGCGCCAACACCCAACCTTCCGCAATGTTTGCACTTTTCCAAGTTTACCTTCACACGAATTGGCATCTCCCATGGTTTTATTTACATACGGTTTAGGGAAACACTGACGACCGTTTTTTAAATTACGACGTATATGAATTAATGAAATTCCTTGTTAAAAAAGCCTGGTGTATTCGAGCAAAATACGCTCGTCTATAATGTAGTTTACAATATAAGTTAGATATTATAACTGAAACATTACCCAGACATAACAATGAAATAAAACATCCATGAAAATAAAATTAAAAGAAATTACCTCTTCAAGAAAGTGACACGTTTATTTTCTTATACTCAGTTGAATTACAAATATTTCAAGTGGCATGCCTTAATAAAGCTATCATCAAAGCGGAATCTAGACAATCTATAAAATATTTACTTATTAGGTCATATTAATTTTAGAGAAGATCTGATAGATATTCAAAATAACTCATGGCCAGAACCTGACATTTGACACTAATTGGCACAGAGGTCGTTCTAAAGTATTTATTTGTGAAAAATATATATACAGAATATGAATAGGTTCAATTACTTTAGCGAAAATATAGGATTTTTTTAATTCATATTCATGTACGCGTTCTAATATGGACCGCAATTATATTTCATTCAGTATCGAAAATCCGTGACAAAAAAATCTCAGCATTAAGAAGCCTACTAATAAAATGAATTACTATAATAAACTAATCTTAACCATGATAGCTCACTGGTAACCTGAACACAGTGTCATTGGACATAAGGTAGGGGCCTGAGCACTATTCAAAGGAAACATCGTTACTGTGAAAACTTGTTACTATTTAAAATCATACATCTTCAATATAAAGAGATTCAATAGAGTTAGAGGTAATTAAGAAAGGTACGTCGTGGTGGCCCAGTGGTTTGACCGGTGTCCGCAGGTTAGAACCCCGGCATGTACCAACGAATTTTTCGGAATTCGCCAACATTTACTAATTTAAATCGATAACACTAGCGACTGAAAATGAAGGAAAACATCGTGAGGAAACCTGGGCCTGAGAAATGTTCTTGTACGTTCGTTCTTCTTCTTGTGCTTGTTCTACTGTACGTGGGAAAAATATGGAACTGGATTTCTTTGAGTTTCAAATCGCTAATACGCGATGGGCTAGTGTAGTGATTACGCCCATACCTTCCTTCGAGAAGAGGCCTATGGCCCTGTAGTGAGTCTCCTACAGGCTGATGATGATGATGAATAGAGTTAGAGAGTCAGAAGAATACAAGATATTTCAATAAGACAGGCTATTTACACGAATTTGTATCGTGTTGAGCGCCAATACCAAATTCCACAACATTTATACTTTTATTTTATTAGACCAGATAGTACGTTTCTACAAGAGTTTGGGAAGCTAACGTTATGTTTACACGCAGTTTAAAAATCCAACTTGGAGTAGTTTAATCTAAACAGGATGGGAATGAGTGTATTCACCACAGTGTGCAATATAGCTTAGAAATATACCTACACATACGGACAAATCTCAACATTATTAGAGCGATGATTTCTATATAGTGCAAATTTCTCAGCAACAGTAAAATCTGAAACAGCTGCGAGTAAATAATAATTCCAAAAGATCGCGTTATTTACCTACAGATAATAATAGGTGATACACGACCGCTTCATTCGCTTCGCTTCGCTTCAAAATATAGTTTTCAATTAACAAAAATGTCGAGATGTTAATGGTTTTGTTGTAATTGCGTCTTTTAACTTTATTAAAATAATTCCTTGTCCTCGTCAATATTTTTTTTGCGCCCAAGATTTTAATACAAAATATAAAGTTAAAATATTATTATATGGGTATCTAAAATTGGCAATTATTTACTCTTTTTTTTATATCATAGGAGGCAAACGAACAGATGGGTCACCTGATGTTAGGTGATCACCACCGTCCATAGACACTTGCAACACCAGAGGAGTCACAAGTGCGTTGCCAGCCTGTGTTTGAGAGGAGGGCGGGGGGACAAGAATGGAAGGAGGAAGGGGAAGGGGAGGGTAGGTGGGTCCCCGGCTCTCTCAGTGACCGAACGAAACGAAACAATGCAAGCACTGTTACTTCACGTCGGTTTTCTGTGAGAGGGTGGTGCTTCCCTGGACAAGCCGACCCATTCGTGCTGAAAACAATAATAGCTTCAGCTTGGCTCTACCATCTCTAAAACTTTAACTACTCTTCCAGAAGATGAGTAAATTTCTCGTATAAAATACAGTAAACTTAAAAAAAAAATTATAATTAGGCGGTACTTTATGTTGTTATATCGTTCGAACTTAAGAATTAATGAGGATTGAATGCTCTACAATATTGCCTATTGGAACTTAACTGTAACCCGCCGTTGAGTAAGGCAATAAAGGCTACTAAAATCAAATTTTATAGCAATTTCTTGTTTTTTGTTGTTAAATGACATCAATAACCTAATCTAGAAGGAAAAGGAAAAAGTTTATAGGAAAAGGAAATTTAGTTTTCTATAATATGTTTTTCAAAGAATTTCAAAGAATTTTAGGACAATCGTGAATGCGCTGATGCTTTTAGTAAGAAACAAGTCGCGTATCGCGAATGGATCAAGGGCCGCGCTAATAAGGACCCTAATCTTCATTTCCTCAAATCAGCTTATAACTCTGCCACCAAAGTCTGTAAGAGGGCCTACACTAGAGCAGATGCTCAGCGCGTTGCACGCTTAGGTCATGAACTCGTAAGTTATCCGACTAATAGTCGAGTCTACTGAAGTCTGGACAAAGCTGTGCAAGCCATCTTTTGTCATCCAACGTTGCCGCCGCTGAGGTATTCTGATGAACACTGGCCTACGAGCCGCAAAAGAAGGCAACATTATAAGCTAGTTAATTTGCGGCTAATTCCTGGCTCGACGATCGAAACACGCAACCGCCTACCATTCCTTGCTGCGGTGTCACTATGTCGGAATTAAGGTTCAGGCAGCGTGACGTTCTTAAGCAACTGCGATCGCTCGATGTCCGGAAGTCAAGTGGTCCGGATGGTATCCGAGCGGTTGTTTTAAAAACATGTGCAGCCGAGTTAGCTCCAATAATAACGCGCTTCTACCGCCTGTGTTACATCTCTGGTGTCGTGCCTCGGGCTTGGAGGGAAACCAATGTACAACCGATACCGAAGAAGGGGAATTGGTCAGATCCTAATAACTATCGTCCAATTGCCGTAACCTCAGTGTTGTGCAAGATCATGGAGCGAATCATCAACACCCAGCTTGTCCGGTACCTGGAGGATCACTCATTGATTACTGATCGACAATATTGCTTTCGCCAAAACCGATCAACGGGTGATCTTAAGGCCTATATGCTGCACCGCTGAGGGGAGGCAATTGACAAACATGGCGAGGCCTTGGCAATCAGTCTCGACATTGCCAAAGCCTTTGATAGGGTCTGGCACCGTGGTCTTCTCCCCAAGGTTTCAGCATACGGACTCCACGACAATTTATGCAAGTGGATCTCTAGCTTTCTGCATGAGCGCAGAATGCGTGTTCTTGTCGAAGGATGTGATTCGCAGCTCATGTCAGTAAACGCTGGAGTTCCTCAAGGCTCTGTACTTTCACCTACTCTGTTTCTTCTGCATATAAATGATATGTTGCCTTTGGGCCGTATTCATTGCTATGCAGACGATAGTACCATCCATGAGTTATATTACAGCAAGCCTTCTTGCGGTCGGGGAGAAACAGAAAAGAGACGGCAGGAACTTATCATTGAGCTCGACCGATCCTTGCACCGCATATCAATATGGGAGTAATTTGATCGAGTTTAATGCTAACAAAACACAGGTGTCCGCGTTTACTTGCAAGACATATCCATTTACACCCCCTTCCTACTCTTCAGAACATCTCGCTCGCAATGCGAGACAGTCTCAATATCTTGGGAGTAGATATTCGCAGCGACCTTAATCCCAGGGACTACATCGGGAGCATAATCTCCACTGCATCTCGGAAACTCGGAATTCTGAACAAGGTGCGACGGTTTTTCACGCCTGATCAGCTATATCTTCTTTATAAGGCACAAGTTCGGCCCTGCGTGGAATACTGTTCGCACCTCTGGTATGGTTCCGCCAAATACCTACTGGATGCCTTGGACAGGTTGCAGAGACGGGCTGTCCGCATTGTTAATGATGCAGACATTACAGAGTTTATAGAGCCGCTTCAATTGCGATATTGCCTCACTAAGCGTGTTCTACCGTCTGTATCATGGCGAGTGTTCTGCAGAGTTGTTCAATTTAATTCCTTCTTCTCCTTTTCACAACCGTACCACGCGCGCTGGTCTACGGAGCCACAGTTTTACGGTAAACCCTATCTGGACATGAACTAAAAACTTCGCAACATCCTATCTTTGCCGTACCGTGAAGCTGTGTAACAATCTCCCGGCTAGCGTGTTTCCTCCTTCCTATAATATGGGGTCCTTCAAGCGTAACTTGAATAGGCATTTACGCAGGCCGGCATGACAGCGACGACCAACAAAGGATGACGTATCTCTCGGCAGTCGCCGTTGTTTTTGGATTGCACTGTGCTTACTATCAGGCACAGTGCAGTCACTTTGCCGTGCTACTATAAAAAAAAATCTTTAAAATCAATATTTCATGAAACATTGAGTTTTTACTATTTCATAACTCAAAATTTTAATGAATTATTTACAACTTTAAAAAAATGTTGATTTTATTAAGAAATCAATATTTCTGCGGAACCAGAAAAAAATTGTCGATCTAAAAAAAGGGGCCCTAATAAATACGCAAATACCCTACGCCATAATGACAATCTGAATATGGAAATGGCGGTCGACCGGATTCGCAATACGGGTAGATAAGGATTTTATAGTGAAAGTACAACCGGCCGGATAAACACAGAGTATGTGCAAAATGAACCCGATAAGTGAACAATGTACGAGAATTTTGTATTCGGTTTACCCATTTACCACAATACGACAATTCACATAAATAGAGTATGAATATGTATTGTTTTATTTAAATTTATAATGATAATACACGAAATAAAATTTGCAAGACAAATAAACATATTACATTTTATCAATACAATAAATTTAATAAAAGTTATACAATATTGTCATTTCATTTAAAATTAATAATCCATTTAAGTAAACAGTAAAAACGTGAAACAAATCAATAAATAAGCACTTACAGAATTTAAGAATTTATGTTTACTTCTTTATGCTTTTTAAATTCTATTTGATAATAATTGTTCTATATTTGTTCTATCTGAATTCATACATTGAATTGTTTACTTTTTTTAGTTCAATCGATGTGTCGTGGTATTTAAAAAAACAACAACTAAGAACATCAAACTCTTAAAAAAAATCAAGATATACCACCATACGATATACCATATAATGATAACCTAAAATGTATGTCTCTTCTTCGAAACCCACATCTTGCATCGTAGTTCAATAGATACGTTTCGTTTCAGACTGTTTAATAATACGCTAACGAATTATTAATATTTTTGTAATTTAATATTTTATAGAAGACACTCTGGTGTTACTGCATTGGTACGTTTAATTTTTATTATTATGCCTATTCACATTACTTTCAAAACTATTCGTTATAGACTCACTAATATACATATAGCATTCACAAATAGTTATTATTGGTTAAATGCATCTGGGTGAATTAAAATGTAGTTCCTGAACAATCGAACAAAACTCACGATGAGTTTTCGAAAAATAAAATCTTATTGATGAGACATTTTGTAAGAAAATATTAACTAAACGCTTAATTACTGATAATCAAGGGCTACGGGGCAGCGGAAGAAATGTTAAATGTCTTAACAGTCCATGAATCTCAGGGATTAATCTTCAAATCAGTGGTGAACCTGCAAACAAAGGGCAGAAGGATGCAAATCCACCAATGCGTTTCATATGCTACTGTAGCAATATCCAAACACACTGACACCTGTGACTACTATACCGACGTGATTGACAACACAATTAGTAAATTCATCCGTCGGACCGTGGACGCTCTGGCGCGGGACATTGTGGATTACAATTTAAAAACGGCAATAAAAGACAAAAATGAAGCCGCCATTTAGGATATTATCCCTATAATAAATAGGTAAATCAGTATAATGTAAACAAACGCAATGTAATGTAAAATAGTAAACGTATAATATGTAATAGTTAAGTAAAATAACAATAGTTGCTCAAAGGTACAACGATTTTTAACTAAATTACTAAAATTAACGACAGCAAAAATTTCAAATTAAATTTCATCCGTAATCCGAGAGGCGTAAAGCATTTTTGTTATTTATTACCCGTTTAAAGAGAGACACAAACTATCAGTCTTCTGCGATAACGAACGTCATCTTGTCTAGTTTAACTACATGATGTGAACGCGTTAAGTAAACTAAGCGAATGTTAATTAAGACGGCGGTCTCGTCGCTCATACTTCAATTAATAAGTATGCTGTGACCCATTCCAGTTAAGTACAATTGTTAAGATGTCTCTTAATGATCGCGTTTAATATGACTTTTACTCACACGCTAGTGCCACCTATTTACAGTAAAAATATAAAATAATATAGTTAGCAGTTTTTGAAAAATTACGCTGTATTTAATCAAAATGAAAAATCAAAATATTATCATTCCGATGCCCTCAGGTTCAAAGTTTCAAGCCCCGGCATGTACCAACGAATTTTTCGGAATTAACGTACATTTACTCATGTAAAATTCGCAACACTATCGTATGACGGTGAAGGAAAGGATCGTGAAGAAATCTGAACCTGAGAATTGTTCTTGTGGTACTAACATATGTGAAAAAAACATAGAACTGTGGCGTTCTCAGTTCTAAAACGCCAATACGTGGTGGACTGGCATAGGAATTATGCCAATTTTTTTTTTTTTTTTTTTTTTATTGTAGCACTATGCACTATGCCTGATGGTAAGCACAGTACAATCCAAAAATAATAGCGACCACCGATTGACAGACTATCCATCACCGGTCGCTACTATCGTGCCGGCCTGTAATAAGCTGGATATGCACAGGCTGATCCCGAAACGCGACCCGTAGAAGCGAATCACTATGACGGGTTTTTTCGCTATATACATGGTGGTTGCGACCCAGTCGGGCTGTAAAACCCTACCACCCCGCTTGCGCCATTGCCTCGTTCGTTATTCAGCAGGGTGCACCACGTGCAGGTGAGGTTGGCTTGGGTGTCTCAAGTCTTATGATGTTATTCGACACCCCTTACACCCAATATCTTTGTTAGTTAGTTTGTAGGTTAAAAACCGTTAAATATTTTTATATACAAATAAGATGTTACATAACTAAGGAAAAGCACTATTAATACACCGCCATCTATGTCTTGAGAAGTAAATTTTATATAACTGAACAGGATACGAATTGAAAGTGGTTAAGAACTTGAAAATGTTACCGAGAAGAGTCGCCTCTGTAGACTTCTGTGAGGTAAGAAATATTTTTTATAAAACATTTTGTTACCATTCACATGTAAGTTTCAACATAATTCTGTAAAAAAATTACGCCTTCTTTTGAGGTTGTAACGAATTGGACATTAAAATAGTCTATACACATCTGGCCACTTGAAAAAGAATAACACAATGGATATCACAATTTTTTCTTCAACGACAGTCGACCTGACAGAAATACGTTGCGACACCGAAGACATATGGGGAATGTCGGTAATAATAATACAGTGCATATTTGTCACTATTTCATCACATTTGGCTAATATATTTAATCAATGTATATTAAAAGGAACATTCCCTAATCTAATGAAAGTAAGCAAAGTGGTTCCTTTGTTTAAATCAGGTAGCAGAAATATTAACACGCGCACACAGCTAATAAAATATTAAATATCAACAGCACGATTTGTAGGTCTGTGCAGATATATTCAAATACACACAGTGTCTTTATACTCAAATAGCATATTGCAATGGAGACAACACATCGCACAAATAAAAATACATGATACCTTAATAGTGTTCATAAAAATGCCCCTTGCATACTCATCCTAATATGGTTAACTGGGACAGGTATACAGTAGTCAACAATATTATGTTCAACATCAAGCCGATATCAACGTACATAACCATATTGGGTATTTTTGCATATGTGTTTATTTTACAAGAGATCTATTATAACATAACTAGCCTCTGCCCGCGACTGCGTTCGCATGGAATAGATACTTTAGCTTAACGCTCACACACAGTGAAAGCTCTCAAGAGAAAAAAACCCCGGTTTTTAAACATTCTTCATTGGTGCTCCGCTCCTGTTGGTTTTAGCGTGATGATCTACAGCCTCTAACCATCATCGATAAATTAGTTATATAACATTGAAAGAATTTTTCAAACTGGACCAGTAGTTCCTGAGATAACCCCCTACAATGTCACAAACTTTATCTCTTTATAATAACTAATATTAGGATAGATAACACTTTAGTTCTGATGCAGATATGTAATATAATAAACTTCTAGTTAAAACGATTATTGTTATTTCAAAAATTTTATAATTTTTTTTTATATCATAACTAACTAAAGAATCACTATTCCTCCAATTGGAAAAAATAAAATAATATTACAATTCAACATTTATAACTTGAAAAATAAAAATCTTAAACTGAACAACAGTCCAGTGAATAAGTAGAATGAAAAGTTAGTATTATAGACCTACCATGAACGGTCAGCTCCGAGTCTCGATTCAGCTCATACAGCCTCAGCGCCTCATCAAGCTCCAACTGAGTAGATATTGTACAGGGATCACCTTCTTCATCAACCCATTTCATAGTAAAAACCTTGAAAAACATTTTATTTTCAAATATAATAAAAGAGCCTGTGGCAACACTACTGCGTTTTCTTAATGTGATGACATGATTTCTACCATTACTGTGGACTGGTGATTGGTTATTATTTGTGTTTATATAAAAATGCATAAACAATTATTATTAAATTCATAATAACTTTTTCCATAACCTAGAAAAGTTTAATCACAAAGTTCCATACATAAGTTTTATGTTTTAAATAGAGTATTTTCTATAATTTGTGGACAGATGTGTTATTGTATAGTTACTGTTCCTGTTTATATATACAAAAACTTCAATTAAATTAATCATATCATTTTTCTACAAGCTAGAAAAGTTGAATCACAAAGTTCATACATGAGTATAATTTTCGAAAAACAGGTTTTTTTTTTTTAATCGTTCATATTTAGTTAAATATATGGAAGTCAATTTTTATGATTTATAAAAGTTGCATTATTCCTTTAGTAAGTTGTATACATATAAAAAAGTCATGATATTATTAATTTACAGATAAAAAAAACAGAACTATTGGAAAGCAGATAATGTCAGAAGACTACAAAGAATTAATTAGTCTATTTTAAAAAGTATAACCATAACTTTGTAATAAGTAATGGGTTTTTATTACATATTTGCAGAAATTGTACATCACATGAGATTCAGCTAGTAACTATCTGTCCTACAAAGAAAATATTAGCAGTAATATATGTAAGATATAAGCGTATGAGTTGTTGAATATGCTCCAAAATAGACAATCAAACCTTATATTCATATCACCTAAAAATTCAGAAAACTAATTATATAATTCAATATGATAAAAACATTATTAGGTCAAATGTTATATCTACAAACTGTAATCATACTATTTGTGTGTCAGATGAAAATAGCAATTATTCACAGGTTTTAATTTTCATTTATTAACACTGTTAATTGTATATTACTATAAGTAATTATACATTGTAGGACTTAGTCTTTGATCTTCAGTCCGGTGAAACTGTAAAGGCCTTACAATGCCAATAGCGTAATCAGTTTGATAAAAAAAAAATTCTTTGATCACAATTGTACATAATGTTATATGATGATATATGTGATCAAAATGGTAAGCATGTTAACACTTAAGATGTTTCACTACAATGTTTTTCTTTATTAAACATTTACATGCATTGTCATTATTTATTAATATTAACAAAATCAAACTATAATCAGAGTCTATTTCTTAATCAATATGTATCTAAGTCTACCTATATGTATATTTGTGGATAACATACAATAACTCAGTCTAAACACAAATTAATAATGTTATTTTTCGAATTACATTGTATAATCGGTCTCCTACATTGATGACACTATCTGCCATAGACAGACCACAGTCTGTACCTACAGGACATTGGCAGAATTGTGTATAGCTCACACATGTTGCCATAAATTAAACAAGAAGAAGTTCATACAACAATGTGATATATTAAAGAACAATGTTACATACCTGATCAGGTGTAAAACGACAAATAGCCACCATCTCCTGAGTAAACTCCTCAATGTTGATATTATGGTTAATATAAGTTATCATAACATCACCACTGTAGACTGTCTTCACACGAACATCATTTGCATGATTATCTTGATTCACTAGTTGAGTAGGCATCATGACAAAATTATAGACTTAATCAGATAATGATGAATCTGGAAGATGATAAGAATAACATTCAAATAAAAAACTATTGGGTCAACACATTTATAACAGCAAACATTTCAATGACTTGAAAGGACTTGAACATAAATTATGTATCTATATATAGTTATATTTGTATCATTCTTAATTTAAAATTGAGTTAATCAGTAAGTTTGTTTCTTTTTTAATTGAGTAAGTCACAGATTTTAGTATGATGATAATATTACTTTCTATAATAAAAATAAATTATTATAGTAGTGGCTTATTAAATTTCGCAAACCAGATGAGAAATTGATTTTTAATTATTGGGCTAAAAATGGGTAACTGCAGTCAAGTGATTTTTTATTATATCATATTATATTTCCAAAGCTGTATCAAAATCGTAATCACTTGTCAGTTACTAAAAAATACATGTGCAGAGGCTCGTAAAGGCTATACTATGATATTTATTATAGCTGATAATAGGTGAAATTTCAAATATTCTGTAAATAAACTTTAATATAAAACTAACATATATAAATAAACAAACAAACTATATACTTTAAGATTTAAAATTAGTAATGTATACAAATAAAACTATTCAGTTTTAAATTTGAAAGAAGTTAATTACACAAGAAACCTAGCAGAATATTTGCTGTATTAAATAATAACTTTTTGTAACTTGTTATTCCCTGTTATTAGTCAATTACAGCTATTCTCAACAGCTACTTTCAAGACCATGGCCAGTATGTGTCCCTTGATATAAATAAAATCCTAAATTTATAATGAAAACAGTTCACAAAGTACATAAAGAACAACACGCAAAGTTATAAGGTTTCCCAGCTTCCTAACATGACTATAACCTATCTGTAAATCAGATTATTATAAGAACCTTTGTTATCGAACATGAATTGTTTTACTCAACTCGCTTCCTGTTTTGGACTACATAATAGGCGCATTATTAAAATATCTCGTATAACATTCCCAAATAATGATTCATTATAATAATAAAAAAAATGTTAACACATTCAATACCTTTTTTATAATCCAGTCATAAAATAAGGTTACACTCTAAAGCTTTTATCTAAACAGATTACAATTCCATTGATAATAGTAATAAAAATGTAAGTCACATAAAATATGTAACGCCACCAAAAGTAATAACAACAAAAGTTTGACACAAACGTCATACACGACAAAAATTCACAAACTGACATTTTACAAGAAACGGTTCATTGTTCTATAGAAAGTGTGTACATAGAATGTTTGTGCCTTTTTCACGGATTGCGACTGAGATTCGTAAATAAATACTTATATATACTAATTTTATATTTGTCTAGCAAATATTTTTATATTAACAAAATCATAATTAAATTACATATATTTTGGGGACTGTTTTCAATTTCAATATAATATTGTTCTTTTTCTTCCTACTTTGGTAACAATCCACTTTATTGAAGTGTCTTGTGGTAACATCACAAACTACTAAGAAGACACTACAAATGGTAACAGTAATAGTTTATTTTTCACGGAAGAAAGAGAAGATTATTTTCATGTTTTTTAAATATTTTGTAGGTTTCGCCATAATCTCACCTAATGTTACATTACGATCTGATCTGAGAACAAACTAAGTCTAGTTAAACTGTTTCTCAAATGTAATTGCCGGAATAGGTGGTTAGTGACAGATTTTCAACTTGAGAGTGATAGCTAGCCAGGCGGATTTAGAAAAAGTTCTATCAGCCTGATATGGTTTTATAATAATATTTTCTGTTACAGAGAATCTTATTAATAGGGGTTCAAACTTAAGTCACTTGACGCGATGTCCAAATACATTAATTACTGAGATATAATCCCTTCAATATTCCAACAAAATCACTCTTTTTAGAATTTTCCAGATAGTTTTGGTAATATGTCAGATTTTTTTGCTCCATCTTTTATCCATTCAACTCTGTTGTGCATAATATATTGCAAATATGTCGTCAAAACTGGTTAAATCACTCAAGATGAAAAAATTAAGATCCCACCTGACCTCGATTATTTTTTTCTGGATTACTGTGTGGATTACATAAAAATTTACGAGAGGGTAGAGAATGTCAGTTTTTGAGTTACATAGAATTGTTGAACGAAAAGTTGCGTCTGTCAAATTACGTCAAATTATCTTTTTGGGGTCGGGACCAGTCGGGATTTCCTATTATTTGTTTTTTATATTTTAATCAAAAACCGGATTTGTTCCTTTAGTTTAGTTACGTGTCAGTTATATTAAGACATATTTTAGTCATGGTAAGATACTTATCATTATAGCCTGCAGAATAAAATGTTAAACACTTATCATTTGTTATGATGACTAATACATGAAAATCAACACGTATTTTTAGGATCCTAACATGTTTTTGGTACCGTTACAGACTGATCAACAGATGGATTGTGCCCTAGATCTAATGCGGAGGCTGCCGCCTCAGCAGATCGAGAAAAACTTGACTGATTTGATCGATCTTGTTCCGAACATGTGTGATGACTTATTATCATCTGTAGACCAGCCTCTTAAGATCGCCCAAGACCAGAGTAACGGGAAGGATTACCTCCTTTGCGATTACAATCGTGACGGTGACTCATACAGATCACCATGGTCCAATACTTACGACCCACCGCTTGAAGATGGCTCGATGCCCTCAGAAAGATTGAGGAAGTTGGAGATAGAGGCTAATCATGCTTTTGATCAGTACAGAGAAATGTATTTCGAAGGTGGTGTTAGTTCCGTATACTTGTGGGATATGGATCATGGATTTGCAGGTTTGTTATGTTATGCAAGTAATTATTATGAGATAAGTAATTTACAAATATATCTTACATATCCAGCATTAAGATGTTACTAGTTTTATTTTTGAATCAAGGTAAACATTCTGTAAAGCTCTTTTTTTGTGCAACCCTAGTAAACTGTGAAAGAATTATTTTATCATACTCAAGTTTTCTAATCATAGTATGTGTAATCAAGAATCCAATGAATAAATCCATCGATACATTATTTTTGATTAAATTATAGAATGCTTGCTATTATATAATACAAGAGAAATGTTGATTGGTTTCCTTGTGCTATTACTATCATAAACATAAAATGTCTGTATTAATTATATGATTGTTGTATCTTAGATCTTATATCATAAATTATATCTTATGGGATATTCTCCAGATCCCCTAGATGTAGTCTTACAAATATCCTTTACATTACAATTTTAATAAATTTATAAAAAAAAAAAACAAGTATACTGACTCTGCCAAGTCAACTTTCATATAAAACATTTAAAAATAATGCTTGTTAGTAAAAAAGAAAAAAATAACTTGTTAACTAGAAAAGTGTTGAGTATGATGGTGGATGGATATACGAATAGAGGAAGACCGAAAAAGGTGTGGAAGAATTGTGTGAAAAATGAGATGTACGTAAAAGGTGTGAATACTGAGATGACATTTGATAGGAGAGTGGAAAAAGAAAACATGTTGTGCCGACCCTACTTAGGTGGGATAACGGTAATGATGATGATGCTTGTTAGTATTCATCATTTTTATGTGTAGATAGATTCTTTTTCAGTAAAAGTAGTTCCTATATGGGTCATTTAATGACAATACACTTATAAAGCTAAAAGATTTTGATAGTGTTTTACATATGTACTGTATAGTAGAAAACTTTATAATATCCCATATAAAATGTATCAATTTGCAAAAACATAAGAGTATTTTTTTATCTCATGTGGTTGGACATGATCCAGTTTTATTTATGATGCCATTTAATATTGATCATTGGGTGCAGTCATTAAAAATATTTAAAGTCATTTCAATAATATGATTTCATGATTATAATAAAATATATGACTGTGTATATATGATCATAATAAGCAGTGTTCGGAAAAGCAAAAATAACTATATTATATTCTCTTCACTATGATAAATAAGGACATGGTGCATTTCATCCAAGCTACCTGTGTATGTTATTGTTTATGAAAATTAATTATAAAGTTACAGTTGTCAAGTATTAAGACTTGTATACAGATATGTGAGACGGGATTGCTACCACAAAACAGAATGTGACACCTACCCTAGGTGCATACTTTTGGAGAATTTGAGAATCAGCCTACAAGCATGCAAGGTGAAGAACAATAACAAGTGATTTGCAATCTTTCCATGGTCAATGTTGTTCTTTCATGATGCTGTACTTGAAAAGGCATTTCAAAAAGGACTTTCCTAAGCCTTCCTACATCTACACTCAAAATTATACTGGACAGTTACATTGTGCAGTTTCTAACTGTAGCTTTAAAACATTATTTGGTTTTGTAAGCTATATTTGTTGCCATTTCTGAAGATATATCATGGAGATATGACCATTATCATCATCATACTGTATTACCAATTAGGTGTTATTTTACCTTGCTATAGATATGAGTAAGGGTGTATATAACTTAATTTCAGGCGTAATATTGATAAAGAAAGCTGGTGATGGCAGTCAGAAGATAAAGGGTTGCTGGGATTCCATTCATGTTGTTGAAGTAATTGAAAAGAGTTCAGGTCGCAATGCTCATTACAAATTAACTTCGACAGCTATGCTCTGGCTGCAAACCAACAAGGAAAGCAGTGGTACTATGAACCTCGGTGGAAGTTTAACTAGACAGGTACATTATTATGTATTGTATGTATGTAGATTATTATGTAGGTTCATTATGTATTGTTTAAAAATAAGTTGATAATTATCAGTAAAGATTACTTTATTAATCCATATACATAAAACATCAAATTCAAATAAACATACAATACCAATAAAAATAAACAATAAATATTTAGTTGTATTTTATTTGTGTCTTGTATATAAATATGGATAAAAAGGATCATAATTAAAAGATATGATAGACAAAGAAGGTGAATTATTAAAGGTTTATTTTGAATAATGGAATCTTGTATTTAGTCTGTTCAGTAAATGAAATAGATATAACCTATTTTTTAGTTTAAATTGAATATCTCATTATTTTTCTTTTTCCTTTGATTATAAAAAATTACTAATTATGTATTTTAAAAGTATATTTATGTTACAAGTTTAATCTTTTCAGGCAGAACAGGATTCAGCAGTGAGTGATGTTACTCCCCATATCGCAAACATTGGTCGCATGGTCGAAGATATGGAGAACAAAATTAGAAACACTCTCAATGACATTTACTTTGGTAATACACATTTTAATATTACAATATATATCATATTTCAATTTATTTCTATATAAAAATTTGTTTGTATTTCTTTGAGTCAAAGCATGAAGTTAAATAATCTTCAACCTTCCTTAATAAACGGAGTATATAACAAAAATAATTTTTAAAATAACACTAATACTTCCCAAGATTAATGTGTTAATATTTTTGAACTCTTGAAATTGTTGAAATTTTTACAGTATTAGATAAGAAATATTGTGCAAATTGTCTATTCATGTCTACCCCTTTATGAGCAGCATTTCACAGACTTACTTTAGATGTTAATTATATTTGAATAAATTGAAGCTTAATGCATCTGTATATGTGTGACATGGTACTGGCATTCATCCAATTTTTGACACATGTTCAAGACATTTAGGCTGACCTTGCCCTTATTGTGCCTAAATTATTAGTGACGTTGATGTGTTGAATTGGTAAAAATAGTGCGCTATGTATAATGGAAATAGTAAAAACAAATTTGTTAAATTATTTACATACATTATATAAGGCCTTGACGTGATGTTTGTATCCAAAAATTCTTATAATGTTACCTACAACCCCAACTTTTTTAAATTATTAATGGTTCTCATAAAATTTATATTGAAAATACAGGAGTGTCCCTAGGTTCTTGAAACTTTTAAGTCACATCTGGAAACCACGATATATTTCAGCATTAAGAACACAATGTATATTAAGAATGTTTGATGTCTCATACCTCCATTTTAGTTACGCAATTATCAACTGGTCATATAATTTTTTCGTTTCTTCTTATTTTCATGAATGAACATGTGCATAGGGGTGACATTCTACTTGTTCCAGATTAATATATAGTAAAAAAACATAATGTAGCAAATGCTTTATTAATTAGGATTTTTAAATGCATTATGTGGCTTACAAAGCATTTTTCTTTTCAAACATAACTTTTATTTTTATTAATAATCTTAATTTATTCAACCATCTATTTTGTTATATTCATGGCATCTTACATAATATAGTTTGGGTATTGGATATAAGTGGATCAGAAATAATATGCCATAAAGGATGAATACTGAAATATCCCAAAAACTCACTGGAAGTTTCGAAAATTATAGACATCCTCTTTTTGGAACACTGTAGTCATTGCAAGACACTTTGTGGTGATGTTATCCAAATAATGGTATTTATAATCTGCAATAAAGAATATTTGCCTGGTATAAATATCAATATGTTAACATCAATATTAAGAGAAACTCAAATATTATAACTCTCCTGATGGTCAGAACCTATGAAATAATAAATTTGCTAGCTTTTTTAAATCATAAATTTTACTTACAAGTTTATGTAATAAAAATATAAACTAATATGCTACTAAGGACTCCCAACTTTAGGCATAGTAGCAGTGTTGTGCATTGACATCAAATTTTTGAATTTGATAAATCTAACGTTAAAATCACATTCAATAGAAGATAATTAATCCCAATTGTTAGTATTGATATTAAGTATAATAAACAAGTTTAATGCTCTTGACAAAATATACTGGTTATTCCCTCTATTTTGTCCGTGTGAAATAGTTTTAGCTAATGGTAATGGTTAACATGCAGTAAAAGCTCTCAAAAGGCAAAAAGGACATGGTATTATCAAATATTCTGCATCGGAGCTCCGATACTATTCGTTTTAGCATGATGACATATAGCCTTTCTCAATAGATTAGCTATCTAAATCTAGCTAGATTTCTGTATGTGTCACAAAAAAATAAGGTTACTTTCATCTTACGTTGGTGCTATCATAACAAAGATAGTTAGTATTTAAAATCTGCGTTAAAAGTGTGTTTTGGTGGCCTTACTTAGGTAGTTTATTGTGATCCACAGGTAAAACAAAGGATATTGTGAACGGGCTGAGATCGGTAGTGCCTGCTGAAGTGGTTCGGCGCACGGCAGCCTTGCAGCATGATCTAGCACAGGTCCTGCAACGTCGGCACGTCCAACGTGATGACTGAGTTTGTGGTTGCCCTGCTCCTGTATATGTAAGTATCTATGATGTTTACATTCTTCCCAAATCAATTTTTTTTTCATTACAACACAACAAAGTATCTTTCATTGCACCTTATTGATCAAGATGGTACCAGTCCTGTAACCTGAATTGTCTAATGGGCCATCAAAAAACGCAATCCAAGGTCATGGCCAACTCTAATGACCCTAGTAGTAACTCTATGAAACAAGCCGTCATTTAATTAGGGTACAATAAAACAGGCCGTTACATAGTTTTTTTTTTTTTTTTTTTTTAATTTAATTTTTGGCAATCAATCTTTCCGATTATTACTGCCATTGTCACATAGTCAATAATATCACAAACATCGTGCGATCATTCCAATATTAAGCATCGTGTGAAACCATATTCTAACAAGATGGTGGATCCCGTGCTAGAACCTTCCAGGGAGTTTTTGTGGCATCTCAGAATTTCATGCTCCGTGTTATTATTTTCCATTCACTTCACTTATGAATAATAAACTAACTATATTACGTAAAACACCACCAACTTTACACAATATATAGTCAAATAACACAAGATTATGAATAAAATATAAAATCCACTACATGACGGACTAAAATCCCGCCAAAAACCCCCCGTTACATAGTTGAGCTACAATAAAAAAAAAAAAAAATAGTGTCTGATGTAAATATTTTAATATCATAACTCATCAGAAAACCCTTTTATATCTCCTTTCGAAGGCTTTATTTAGCGAAGTACATATATACACAGAAATAGAAATATCATATGGACTTTTAAAGATCTCATGTTATAGTTTAAAGTTAGAATGTGTATTTGCAGATTTTGGCTTTTTTCAGATGAGGTGGATATATTGGACGCCTTCAGTGAAGACAAAACAGACATACATGAGATTGGTTATGTTGTGAATAAACGAAATTGTGGCACATTGTGGAAAAAAAAATTGTTTTTGTTCAATTTTTTTTTTTGTTTATTAAGATTGTATGAACAGCAATAATAATCAATGCGGCCAATATGGTGCTTTGAAAGTAGTCCATATATTCATAGAGTCTTCATAGAATTTATTTCAGACATATAAAATTAATAATAATTAATAAAGGGCGATGGACATGTGGCAGTTTTTAATTCAATATCAAGTGTTTTTGTATGAGATTATTAAAAGATTCTTATGAAAACATTTCAATATCTATCTGCTATTAATCAATATTAAAACGGATTTTTAAAATATATAGTGTTATTTAATTAAACCAGTTTATAAGGAATTACTTAAGGTCATGCTTATAAAGATCATCTAATCATTTGCTTTGTAATTGATAACAAGATGCTATGTAACTTTTTTATTATTAAATATGATGTACTTATAAACGTTACTTAATATTTACTTTTTTAATTTTTAGTTATCAAGATATTAAGAATTTATCAAAATAACATTTCATATAATGCTGAAAAGTGTAGTGGTCTTAAAAACCTTACTCTTACCCTCATAAACAATATATTTCAAAAGCCAGATTGATATTTGTTTTCAGTAGGCATTCATAACTTAGTATGATAATATGGTAGTACTATTACGCATTATTTTTAGATTGTTCATTTTTTTATGTTTTTTTTATCAATTATTTGTATCTAGTTTTATATTCTTTATTGTAGAAATTTTACATCAGATATAGTTTTTCCTTTATAATTTGTTCCTTTTTTTATTTGACCTTTCGTATTATATTGTTAAAACCATTAATACAACATAATATTTGGCGTCTAAAAAAACTCAGAAATAAAACCTAGTTATCATCCGCCATCTTGTAATTTAACATATTGTGATGCAAAATGCTCATTCATTGTTAAATTTGATAAAAATAGAACTGATAAAATTAAGTAACGTTTATAATTAAAGCTGTTAATCATAAAAATATTAATTAACTATAATTATTAAAAAAATAACAAGTATAGGTTTAGTACATTGTAACTTTGATTACTTTTGTCAGTAAGTAATGTAAAAACGTGTCACATGTGAAGATGCCTTCAAATTGTTTTTATGTGTAATATAAATTTTAACTCAAATATGATCCATCTCATTTTACAATCGCATATTTTATTGCTTAGGATGTTTTTATTGTAGACTTATTAAATGGTATTTTTAAAATTAAGGTACTATAATAAATAAAGAGATTCTATACCCTACAATACTTATGATTATGTTAGGAACAGCAACAAGCCAATTTTTAATGTTGCTATTTATTTCATATAATACAACAATGATAATATTTAAATTGGCCTCTCTAAATAAAGTTATATTTATCAAAACGTCGTCATTATTCATTTCCAATGATTACTTTGTTTTCAAGTATGAAGTATTATACTACCTTTATCATACCAATAAAACTATGAACGATTTATTATTGAAATAAAACTTCTATACGCACGCTTAACTCGGATGTGAGCTGGTGAATGCGCGACGAGAGCGTTACTAAAAGTGTGATCGGGCGATGCGAACAGAAGTTGAGACGGAGATATAACTTAGCGAAGATAGTCCATAGTTAGTAAACCCATAATAAATTTAAATATTTGTAGATAATTAATATATTTCTATTTTATACATATGTACATAGATGGAGCTAAAGAAGTTTTACTTCAGTCATGTAGTCTGTTTTGTTAACTCTTTTTTTATATATATCGTTACATTTAGGACTTGTTAAGATGTGTATACTGCACTGAACGACGGTAATTGTATTATTGTTGTCTGAAACCGCATCTATCCCATAATGAAGCAACCAACAAAAAAACATTTTCATTATTAATCTATGAGGAGCGATTGATAATATATCGTAGGTACGTTTAAATATTGGATATAGAATGAAGTACAAACATGAATAAAGGTTGAAATAAAAATAATTTTAAGGACAAGTTCTTATAAAAGCAATACGTTAACAATAAGCTGTCTACGGAAAAACTCCTTGGTCTATTACATTTAACATAGTAATAATAAATACTCTTTGTATTACCTATAAATTGTATTATATGTTGCAGATTAATGCCGTTAAAGGTAAATCTATGGATGACTGAAGAAAATTAACTCAATCATATAAACGCATGGTTTTGAGACGATGACGACTCAGTGAAACGTGTTTGGAAATCGCGTCAATCGACATAAGTGCGAATCCTTGCGAGCTTTCGGTGAAGGAAAACATCGCGATAAAATCATAACATGGTAGTATTTTTCTAAGCTCGTTTGTTTAGCTATCAGCCTAAAAGTTAAAATCTGTCTGTAGGTAAGCTAAAGCGTGTTTACCAGCTTGGACCTCATTTCATTTAACATCAAGTACGATTGTAGTCTTACGCAAAAAAAAAAAGATTGTATAACAAAAAAACAATCATATTGACTTTATGTACTATATTTTTTAAATAACGTACTTTTATTCTATTGTCAAATATATTCCAGTCTGAAACATATTTTTTAGATTTTCGTTTCCTTCTCTAAAATATGTTTTGAGATTTTTATTTCTATTATAATTGAAATGATTGCAAGAAACTTATAATATTATTATTTACTCGA
>JACEII010000065.1:729287-755291 GCA_014332785.1 Antheraea mylitta | reverse complement strand
ATAATTGAAATGATTGCAAGAAACTTATAATATTATTATTTACTCGACAATGGCAGTAATAATCTATAAGATTCGTTGCCAAAAAAAAAAAAAAAATGCTGTCAGTGTCAACCACAGAGTACCTGTGTCAAGTGCCAACTTTTTCATAAAATTTGAAACGCGTTAGCAAAGAATTCAAATCCTTGGTTCCCTATGTATTTGTATAGTGCGATTTTGTTAGAGAAATCAATATTTACAACTATAAAAACAACGGGTGTTTTAATTGCAACAGTTACCTGATCTGAAAAACTGATTTATTTGTAAACGGACTCTCACATATTCTAAAACTATATTATTTCGAATTAGACTACCTATGTAACGATATCATATACTTTCGTAATAATATTTATATACTACAAAATAATATAAGAAATATTGAATATATTACTTGAAGGTTTTGAAGTCTTCTATTTTTATAATCATATTATGTCAGATACATGTGTAGAGATGATTGAAATTGATGATCTGCCTTCATCACAAGGTAACACCAGTAACAATATAATTGTTTTGGATGAAAGTCACAGTATCTCAAGCACAGATGATTCTCAATCAAGTGAAATAAGTAATAAATCTAAAGAAAATAATTATGATACAAATAAACTAATTAGCAAAATCATTAAAATTTGCTTAAGATTAGAAAATTCTGATGGAATGTCTAGAGTATTAAATAAATGTATGCTTGCACTATATAAGCAAGCTGACATAAAATACAAGAATTCAGAAGAGTTAAAAGTAGCGTTAAAAAATACAATAAACAAGCTGAAAACAGATCCAGATCATAAATTTTCCCATGTGAAAAAACTTTGTGATAAATTAAAATTTCATAAACATAAAAAACGGGCAAATTTAATTACTTTGAGTACATGTTTAGATAAAAATATTGGAGACGTGAATGGTAAGTTTTTTGGTACTTAGGTATATAACACACTGCTCTCACTGCTGCCATGGTCCGTGTTTATGTTCTCCTTTTCCACAAATCTAACTTTTTTTCACGTGGGAGAATCCTCTTGTAGCTCTACACCTAACCGAGCAGCACAGGTGAGATTACCACATTTATACTGACTAAACCTCTTCGGTGTTCTTGTTGCACCATTTAGCCAGGTGGGCAGGAACGGAAGTCTAATCTAAACTAAGCATACCTAGACAATACTTTTTTATTTTAACCTAAAAATCAGCAAGTTGCTAATATACAAAACACTGTGTTATCTTTGTTTCGTAACCTAACCGATTTATTTTTCAAAATTTTCCTGTCTTTGTTTGGTTAGGTCAGGTTAGATGTGTGAAACAAAAAAATACAAGCCAACCATGAACACAATCAGTGAGTATGGTGCATTATATACATAGGTACCGATTTTGTTATATTAATCTGTTCATGTATAAAAAAATGTAATTCTATAATTCTGCTGGTACTAGTACAAGAATTAAGCTAACATTGCATGAACAGTGCACAGTGGTTTGGTTCACCTCACTACTGATGCCTCTCTGAATATTATTGGTTAGAATCCTTCACTGCCCAATTATATCTGTATTTTTGAAAGTTTGTAAAGCCTCCCTATGAGATAAAGCATGAACTATTCTAAGGAGTGGTCATGAGAAAAAAATACAAATAGTTCTGTTAGACCATTAATCACAATTATGCCAAATATCTATTCAATTTTAATTTAGTATCATTCAATAGGTGTATGAGGCATGACAATTAAGTAATGAGACTGATTTTATGGCCACTCTTGTGGTAAACCTGCAACCTTGATATTTCCTTCCCCTCTCCATTGATATATTTACCATTGCTCTAGCTTGTTTAGTTTGCTTGCTGTGTTGTGTTGAGTAGACGTGTGTTGGTAGTACTTGTCACGAAAATGGAGAACAGAAATCAAGAGCAATCCGTCGCGTTAAAATTTTGCACAAGATTGAGCGAAACAGCTTCGGATATCATGTCTGCAATCGCCAAGTACTCGAAAGATTGCGAAAACGAGGGTGTGACCAGACATTGCTCGTTACTGGATCCTTCATCACGACAACGCACCATAATACATCGTCCTCAGCAAGTCCCAGTATTTGGGGTCTAAAGAGATCGCCGTGTTGTAACAGCCGCCTTATTCGCCCGATATGTCTCCCTGTGATTTTTTTGTTCCCTAGAATAAAATCGGTAGTCGAAAGAATCCATTTTGTGTCGAATACGGATATACAAGTGGTCTTGACGAGAGTATTCGCGGACATCCCAGTCTAAGCGTTCCAGATATGTTACGAAGAGTGAAAAATATGCTGGAATCCTTGTCCAAAGGGACTACTTTGAAGAGGATGGCAGAGTTGTAAAATAATTTTTAAATATACGGTTTTTATGGAATCAGTCTATGGAATCATTACTTAATTATTACACCTCGTAAATAGGTTAAAAAAAATTTGATGTCAAAAGAACTGAATGGGAGTAGCTAAATATGTATTAATGTATTGAAAGATAGTTTCCTATTATGTTATAGGGTGTAAACTCGTAACGAATTTCAGGGACAGAGCGTTTTTTTTATTGTTATAAGGAGTAAAGAGAACAAATAATTTGTTTTGTGGTAAACCAACATCATTGAGCTATTCTTTATGTTATAGACAGTTTTTCACTATAACGAATGATGTTACAAAGAGTTTACACTGTATGTATATTAATCTTACCAAGAATAGTTTAATTAGTAATAATCTAATACAACATCACTTTTCAGTAAACAATGTAAGAAAGAGACAAAAGATAGATACAATTGAATTGGATGATGAACAAGATATCATAGATTTAGATAGTGATGATGAAATTTTATTGAGCCAAAATAATAACTGTGATAAAGAAAACAATTTACAAGTGAACCTAGATAATGAAAAATTAGATGACATTACAGAACCCTTAAGTAATAGAGAGTTCAGTAATAAAGTGAATCTAATAACAAGTGAATCTGCAAGTGAAAATGTACATAAATCTGACAATAAGATTAATGAAGTAGATAACAGTTTTTTAGTTCCTGTCGGGAGCTCTCATGTTAAAAGTCATGGAATTGATGAGACCAAAGTAAAACAAATTGAAGAGGAAATTGCATATTGTAAACAACAGATTAGTTTATTAGATGAAGAGGAAGTCTGTAATGATTCGACGTCATCACCTTACATTCGATCTGAGAAGTGAGTAAAGTTTATTCATCTTGTTTGCAGTTATATGTGGAATGTTGATTAACTGGGTACTATTTAGCTGGATATACCAAGGGAGGGTAATGTTTGCCATATTTTGCATGCTTTTATTGGAATTGTATGAAGGATTAAAAATAATAATTGTGTATCTTAAGAGAGATTTTATAGTCGAGTTGTTTTCTTGTTTTTTTTTTTTTCTCGTAATGACTACGCTATTGACCCATCAAGGTCTTAACAGCTTCACCGGACTACAATTGTTTTCTTGTTAATCTTTATTAATAATATATTGTTTAGTTATATAGTGTGTGATTAATTTCTTGAACAATATAAAATCTAGTCTGTATTAACTAAAAAGTTCTGTTGATTGGATGAAATGAGTACTTATTTTCTGCTTGAGAGGCTTTTGACACAGGCTTTGGATCTAATGTAATCAAAGCAAATACAAACAAGTGCCTAATAGTTTGCATTGAAAGAACAGATTAATTAGTTTTTTTTTTTCGAAATGTAAACACTGTTGATCTGGATAGGTCTTTACAACTTCATCGAACTATTGAGGCGAGCGCTGAAGGCATTCAGTCGATTTGGGATGTTTGGGTGATTAACTCAATGATGCACGGCACACCTAGGCTTGGGCTGTCGCCTGTTTTGTGCAAAAGTCGCGAACTAAGCTATCTAGGTATACGTATATGAGTTACTGAAACATGCATGTGTACCAAGCATGCGTGCCTCAATAACTCCTATATGTATTTTGTGTCGGATAAATTCCTCTAAACTATATAGGATAGGATAAGATAAGGAAAAATAAGGGTAGAACTCCTTGTCGTTTATTTCTCTCAAAAAGAAAAACCGTGTAAGCGTGTAGGCGTGCACGTGTATACAGGTGATGTGTGTGATGTTGTAGCAGTGATGTAAGGTTTTGTGTCACTGTATCGCGTGAGGACTAATTAGTCTTTATTGTAATTAACCTTTAACTGTCTGACAGTTTTGTTATGTTATTAATGTCAGCTGTTAAGTTTTGCTGAATAATTTTAAAATAAAATCTACATTAACAAGAAAGTTTTCCACATTTAGAACTGAGGGACCAAAGTCTTGCTCACAACCATTATGTGGTACCACTATAACCCTAGTTTGCTTAACCACAATAAACCAAGATGCAATGAAGTTCTAGTGCAAACTGTCAGATTAAACCCTTTGCAAAGAGCTTGTGAGAACATTAAATCCACTTAGTGTTAGAGAAGCACTTTCATTCAGTAATTATCAATTATAGATTTCAGTGACAGTACTAACTGGACACTATTGTCTAATTAAACATATGCACAATATGGGAATCGATTGCAAATTTAGCGACAGTGCTGACGAAACTCTTAAAGTAGTAAAGAAGTAATTGTACTTATCCGGAAGTAGCACATTTTTTCCCAGAATAGTTTTCAATGATTCACTTTGACAAATAAGATACTTAGGAGTTTATGAGATGGTAGATTACTACCAAAAAAGTTCTGCAGTATATTAAGGCAATAAAACTAGAGCACTGATAGAGTACAGAGATGTACACTCATGAATATGGGCGATTACAATAGATATATTTGGACAAAGTGGATCACACAAGTCTGTACAACCTTTGCCAGAATAATAATAACTTCTTTGCCTCTTTTACGGCTATAGTACTCATATGTAAATCTAAAAGGTATACCTACTGATATAATAACAGGTAATTTTCAGGTACAAAACAAAAATAGTGGAGTTATATAAAAAACTTTGTCAGCTAACTGGCGATGAACCAGTAAAGCGTCGCGAGGTTCGCTTGCAGGTGCTACCCGGCCATCCTCCAGGACCTGTCAAATATTTAGAAGAGTTTTTAAATGATAACATCGGAGAAAACGGCGAACCGCCGTTTCCAGACTTTCATGATGTGGTATCATGCGTTACGGCGGCAAATCATCATGACGACCTAGGATGGAATTCGGTGCGAATTTTGAACGAAGGTAAACAGTTGACTTTATTATTTTGTTTTATAAGTAATTAGTGTTTGTTCTCAATATAAGTGACCAAAAACTAAATTTTACGGCTACGAACATCGATTTTTCTCAACTTTATACAAATACTAGCAAGCCTAATATATCCTGAAATCACACGGCAGCACAAATCATCGCGTCCAATTATAAATTTACACAATTCTTGAATATATCTGAAAACACACAAGGAGTTTAATCAAAATTGGTCCATCGGTTTCATATAAATTCAGTCACATATGTACGTACAAAAAAAGTTACGCAACCGCCCGCGACTTTGTCTGCGTTTGTATAAAGGACTATTACAAAGGATAAATAAATTTATTAATTTGAAAGATATAAATAAAGATAACACGCAGAGAGATACGAAAATTAACTTTGTTGATATTTATAGATATACATAGTTCCTTGAACCCATTATGACGTACTTTTGTTGTTTTTCAAATAAATAGTAATCTATGCAACCGTTTTTAAATATTAATATGACAGAAATATCTATTTTTTTATTATTAAATAGACATTAATCATCAAAAACTCAAAAATACAACGATTGAACCTCATAGTGATGTATATTTTCTCAGAATATGGATTCCTCAGCGTATATTTTAAATGTTATCATGTATATTTTTAGATTAATTTTGAGCGAATTTACAAGCGAATACTATGTGTAAATGATTTTGGGAACATTTTTAATCAGTACACATCGGGGTAATTAAATACAGGAACACATAAATCACTCTATTTATATTACTGTTATTAAATACAACGATTAAAGTTTTGCGTTACAGCCACTCTACTAATTAGAAATTTGCGTTGCGGCTGAGTTCTAATCATTAATTAATAATTTTCAAGAAAAAAGTTGAGGAATGGTTGATTAATTATTTAATTTATTTTTCTCAAAAATCAAAATATATTTTATTCAATATAGGCCCTTATGAAAGTCAAAGTTACCACCGGTTCGGAAAACAATCCAGTTATCGAGAAGAACCGGTAAGAAAGTCGATCTGGTTATTCTGTTCATGTTACATATTTTCACAAAGCATAAATTGTTACAAAGTTTTTAGTGGATGAACAGAGAGGAGCGTCATTTCCAGACGTCACAATCGTTCACATACTGGTCCACCTTATAGTCTTTAGATATTAAAACCCTCTTGTTTGTCCTATGAGTGCAAATTTTTACAAGTAACAGTTGCTATTCTCCTTAAAATATTATCTGCCTACATTGATAGGTGGAGTCAATCCAAAATGTTAGTTCTTCACTATCGAAAGCAAATTAATTTTCATGAACCTTCGCTTACGAACCCCAAAACCCCAAACCCCAGTTGTCATGCCAACCTAGAACCCCGACGTATCTCCCGTGGACCCTCGGGGGTCCACCCGGACCATTTTGGAAGTAAGTATATTAATTTCCAACACTGTTGTTATAGCGAATGCCTTGTTTACGCAATGCGGTCGTGCCCTCCAAAAGCGCCGTCAGCAACGCGACTGGCGGTTTATGTTAAGTCGTGTCAATCTTAAGGATGTCCAGGACCCAGCTGATGAGGATCCCGAGCTGATGGCGCGACTCGAAGAAAACAAACGTTTGGCACGGCAAAAGGAAGAAGACGTAATTGAAATGTGATATTTTTGTTATTTTTATCTTATTGCTACTAATTTTTTTATGTTACGAGATAACAATTAGATTTTAAGTTCACTGTAGTCCGAAGCTATAATCAGCCTTAGTAGGACTATAATTCTGAAGCCGTTACAGGTCCATTTTAAACATATAAGCGAGATTAGGGTGCGAAAGTTGTTCAGCTCTTAACAATAAAGAACAGAAAATATATTTTTATGTTTCATTTATTTCTGTAAAATACGGACAAAACACAAATCTTCAAAGTCAATTTCCCGGGCATTTTAGTTGGGAAAACATTTAAAGCAATTTTATTATTATTGCACTGTTGCATTATTAAGCAATGACTTATTAATTTAAGTTTTGAAGAAGGCCTTATACTGTATATAACCATACATGGTTCGATTGCCAAGAAAACCAGCTACTTCGTACGAAGGAGAGTATTGCTCTGTTTTCGAGCAGGAATATTACGATGGTGCTCTGTACAGGCTTTCACAGTCTGCGCTATTTAACATAGTATAAACATTATTTTTAATGTGATTTAAAATGAATACCCTAGGTACACGAAAAATATGAGACGAAAACAGCTATATCCATTTATGAATGCAACCTAAAAAACTTGCCATGGTGGAAGTAATGAAGTGGTATATATACTGACCAATCGCGAAATGCAGTTATCTTTTCTTTACTCTTGCCTATTTTAAGTAATACGTTTTAAGGTTTTCATTATAAATTAAGTGTTACTCTATATTTTCTCCCCTTTATAGTCAAAAATAAAGTTGTATTTTTCAGGTATACTAATATGGACCAGAAAACGAAAGATAATAATACACAAATGAAATTAATTATAACAAATAAGCAAGACTCTTGTGATGATGACTCTGAAAGTGAAAGACAATCGTGCGATGATGTCGAACCTATGGAATTTAAACCAACGGATGAAGATAGTAAAAGCGCTAACGCAAGTTGTTTAGCAAAAGATGAAAATACCGAAGTGAATAATTGGAAAGTAAAAAGAGAACCCGTGGATATTTCAGCGATTTTAGATGAACTGGGTAATGATTTCTCAAATACAATAATAGAGGTAGAAGATCCGTTTATGGTGATTGAAATATCATCGGATAGTGAAGATGAAAACTGAAAAAAAAAAAATAATTCCATGTAACCATTTTGTTAATACAATAGATATTAGATGTGAGATACCTACTAAACATTTAGGCACAGACACACAACATAGCATACATATTTATACATGAACATACATATGCATGTATTGCCAGAAAAATGGATTATATTCATATATGTTTTGTAACTTTTACATTCAGATAGTGAAGTTTTTATTGATACAATTTGACAATATCAAATTTAATACAATAAAACGAAAACACATTTCTTCCAACTCCAATGTTAATTATACTGAGAATGATAAGAAGTTTAAATGGTCTGAAGTGAGTGTTATTATCTAATAACCACTTTTAGATTCGTTTAATATTCCGAATGACTGATTTTATATAATTTATGTTTTCTTATAATTTCACATTTCGTTATTTCTTCGAATGAAATAAAAAATGAATTATTAAAAATTAATTTTGTGTTCTATTTTCGTCTCCAGTGTTAGGATGTACCAACATAATGATGTATATTACGTATCTTAGATCTTGTTAAAAGTCTTATATTCGCATCTTATTTTACGAGGCGTTCAACAATGGCATGATTTTTATATTGGTCTAATCATAATCTATTTATTGATTGTATTTATATTATAGTTAGTATTACCAAGCAAAATCATGATTCACTGTTATGTAAGTAAAATGATGGCAATTTGATTTAAAGCAATGGATTTTTAGCACCAATCTGAAAGTAATGACTTCATTCATTTTACAAGTTATATATATATATATATATATATATATATTACGGACTACGCTATTGACCTAGCAGGGTTTTAACAGCTTCACCGGACTACTAAGGCGAGGGTTTACGGTACTCAGCCGATTTTATTTGGGCAACTAGCTTAAGGGTGCACGGCTCACCTCGGCTTGGGCTGTTACTTGATACATGCAATTCGCGACCCATGTGAGCTAACCTAAGCTACATATTCATACTTATATAAGTTATTGAAACACATATGTGTACCAAGCATACATACCTCGACAACTCTTATATGTATTTTGTGTGAGATAATTTTTCTAAACTATTTCAGTTCGATAAGGGAAAAATAAAACCCTTCCACTTTCATGTGTAAGCATGTGTGCGTGCACGTGTGTGGAGGTGATATGTGTAATGTTGTCGCAGTGATGTAAGACTTAGTGTCACTGTATCGCGCGAAAGATATATTTATTCAATTTTAGTAACAACTAGCTGACCCGTGCAACTTCGTGTGGAATTAGTTATCAATGGTTTCAATTGTATTTTTAAACGCGAAAAAATAAAACTGATACCCGAGTGCAGCCACAACTACCGTTTCCAATTGTGAATCCAAACTATCCACGGACTCACTCAAACATATACCCAGATTATATATATATATATTTTTTAAATAAGCCTAGAACCCGTTTGTAGCATCATCTCCCAGGATCAATTAAGATAAAAACTAACCTATATAAAACTAAATAAACATCTCTACCACTTTATCATAACTATCTTTAACTTGTATTAAAACCTTTTTATACTCCATTGTATTGAAGAAAAATATATAAACACCGTGTCGAAGCGTCAAACATCGCATCGAAGCGTCAACTGTCACTTGCTTGTAACTATTGTCTAAGAGTTAGAATAGAATTATTATTGAAAGACATTTTTGTTATTGACAATAATGTGCTTGATGCTATTTTTTGGAAATAAAAACAAAAGTAATCTTAAACCATGTTGAAATAGCAGTAATTTTATTATTATTATATTTAGATATAAATAAGTATAAATTGCATCTTTCAGACTAATTCAGTTATTTACTCAATATTTAGACCGATTTATTGCTATAAAAATAATATGTACATAGAATAACTTAGCTATAGCTATAGTTTAGTGCAGTACTGGCTGCACGATATAGATAGCGATAATTGTGGCAGCGTATGTTATCGACGCATATATTTAAGATGTTACGTTTATTGTTGTTTCATTGTATATGGTGAAATCTTAATATCAATAATCTTTAATAAAATCAAATTTGTTCTTTGCTATGGAAAAAAATAATTGGTTTGAAATTAATTATTTTTATTTATAAAATATATTAGCGGGCATATGATTGTTTACAAAAAATGTGTATGACTGTGATAAATTCATGTTATTAATTGCGTTTAAAAGTTACTGAAAAAAATGTTCCTAAACTTATTCATAAATCAAAATTAATTAAATCAAAATGCGCATTAAAAATACAACGTTAACCGGTTACCAGGTGTCCTAAATTCTTTCTATTGATATTTTGTGTAGGTGGTAGAGCCACGCTGAAGCTATTACTGGTTTTAGCATAAATGGGTCGGCTCGTTCGGGCTAATACAACCCTCTCACAGAAAACCGACGTGAAATAACAGTGCTTGCATTGTAGTGTTTCGTTCGTTCAGTAAGAGCGCCATAGGCCCACCTCTCTTCCCATTTCCCTTCCCTTGCCCTCCCTCTCCCCCATATACAGGCTGGCAACGCACTTGCGACACCCCTGGTGTTGCTATAGTGTATATAGACGGTGGTGGACACTTAATATCACGTGACCCACCTGTTCGTTTGTCTTCTATGATACAAAAAATATAAAGTGATATATTAAAGATCCAGCTATTCTAAAATTTTTGTTCTTCAAACGTTATCGGCTCTTGTACTAAGGTGTCGCAAAAAAGTCTAATTACGTTAACTACAAATTTTTGTTTTTCGTTATCCTGGAGAATTCCTTGCGTTTTATGGGACAAAAAGTATCCTGGATGTAGCCTTGTGATATTAGTTATCACTATGTCAAGTTTCGTCAAGATTGGTTCAGTACTTTCAGAGTGATGCGTGTTCACATGGACAGACAGACAGACAAAAATTGTAAAAAGAATATTTTTGGATTCTATATCGATAACATAGTATATTCCAACAGCTGCAGTTGAGTTACTTCTCTGTAAACCTGGTGAGTTATTGTTTAGAACCCCATCATCACAACATAAATTAGATTGTGGTCATTTGAACATTTGTAAAAGGACTATTTTTGACTTCAATATCGATAACAGGTAGACTTTGTCGAGGTAGACTTTGTTATCGATATAGAAGCCAAAAATAGTCCTTTTACAATATTTGTCTGTCTGTCTCTGTGAACACATACCACTCTGAAGGTACTGAACCAATTTTGACGAAACTTGACACAATGCTCTTATAATGTTTAGACTTATGTTGATCAGAGTTATGCCATGTTTGTGTCAGTTTGGGTTTCGCAAGTGAATGCAGGTTATGAGGAAATTACTTATTATAAATTTTATACCCATACCTAGTTGCATTTTTGGCACGAACATCAACAGTTTCGTTCCCCACAATCCCACAATGGCCAGGAATCCATGCTAAAACTATATCTAGCCCAAGGCAGTGACAGTTGAATAACAGTTCTCTGGTCTTTAAATTTAATGGGAAGTTTAACTAGAATCGTATTGGAAATTTAGAAACGTCCTGCAAATAACTTCTACAATCAGAAATAAATATTGTTTTATTTAACATGTGAGCCTCAACATACGCTACCGCTTCAAAAAGTGCTCTATAGACTCTGCTGAAAATACAGACGATATATAGGGACATTTAAAACTCGAGATAATTTTAAATTCTGGAATTTAAACACAGTAGCCTCAGCGTTATCAGCTAGTTGGATCCATCAGTAAATATAGTGAGCCAATTTCTTCATTCATAATTTATTATGGTATTAATAGGATATCAATGGATATTATCCTCTGATTAAGGAATTTCGTTACGGCTTTTTATCAGACGGAGGATTCTTATGGATCCGGTATCTGGTTGAATGAATTATTTGAGAAAGAGTGCTTATTTAAGGGATTAGAGGATGGTTAGATAGACACAGGGATTTATACAAGGACTGGTCGGAAAGAAACTGTCTACGAAGGTATAATGGAGGATCAAGACATTCTACTTGAAGAGCAATTACCGGGGATGAATAGGGTTTTGCTACACGGTTCAAACAAAGATATGCCATAATCAAAGTAACTTCGGACGATGGCGTTGTATAGTAATTTTTGCTATACGGGTGAGCGCCCCACCATACGACAGAAAGACCCCGCATAATATTTATATATTCCTTTCTACTTTATTTATTATATAATTCAAATGAGGTATATATGGCAATATATTAATTTGACGTTATGCTGTTATTTTACCTCGCACACTTTGACGTCTAATATTATTTTTTTAAATCGTTTATGTTATCAATTACATTATTTTCATTTAATTTAAAATGTCACAATAATGACCAATAACCATTTAATTTAAAATAAGTAAATTTTCTTAAAGAGGATTGAAACAAAAATATTGTTTATGAATTTAAATTGTTCGAAAAATATCTATATGTAATGGAACGTTTTTGAATTGAACGATCGCTATTCAGAGTTGCAAACATAAAAAAACTTAAACCAGATGGTTACCAAGAGACCGGTTGGACACGTTTTTGAAATAAAATATTTTAAATATGTGTTGAACTAGGTTTAAAGTTTTAGGCACTGCTTAATAAAATTCGTGTTAGACCGCAGTGTTAGTTAAATAAGACCGCAAATGTCTCATGTATAAAACAAATATGCAAATTTATTTAAGGGGATTTCCAGGAGTAAATGTATTTTCAAAACTGGTAACACTGAGGTTGTGGTGAATTACCACCAGAATAACGCGTTCAATTACTACCATCCGATATATAAAAAAAAAACACTGAATGACAAATTATAAACAAAATAATATCTTAAGAAATTGGATATCAGAACTATAAGACTAAATCCACTAAAATGTTATTTAATTTTAGACGTAAACCGCACAGACGTCTTGCCATGTGCGTCTCGGTATACATTATCTATACACTTATATAAAACTTTTTCTTTTTGTATTCCATTACACTATTTAGAGGTATTGGTAATTTAAAGTCTCAGATTCTGCCAACTATATAAACCTCTATAAATGTTACTTGCATCTTTTAACTGTGAATCACTAATTATAATGAGATACCTCAAAGTTTATTTATTATTATATATATAAATATCTAGCCTACGTAGACTCCATGCCTGTTGCTAGTACCTTACCTCCTCTTCGATGTCGCCCATCTTCGTACGTTGCTCGCACTCGAACTGGCAACATATATGGCCTACCACTTCATTTGAGTTACAGCCGCTATGTACTGTTTTACTCCTAGGTGGTCAATTTTTACTCTGTGAGAGATGTTATTTTGTGATTTTTCTTTATGAGCATTTAGAGTAAGCCCTAGTTGCGTTTAAGATAGATAATAAGATACTATGGATAAATTGATATTACTTAAGCAGAGATTTACATATATCTGCATTTTTATCTACTTTTAACAGACATTAGAATTCTTTAATACAATGTGTACTCATAAAAAAAATAGCGTTTCTTTAATACAGTTTAAATATAACTTAATGTTCTTATTAAATGTCATTTAAATTCATCATCGTAGGTTTGATATTAGATGCTTGTACCTCAAATAATGTCATAAAAGTTATATCTACATGTTCTTTACCAATTACGAGTATTCGATATATCGTATTACTTCTCAAATAAATAATTTGTGAATTTAATCTATTGGATTTGCATTAAACAATATTCACTTAATATATAATATATTCATTGTTAACCATGTTACTGCTTTTTTATATTTTAATAATTGCCTGTATTAGAGGAAAAATTGGGGTTACAACAACTAATAAACTACACTAAAAAAGTTGGTGTGAGGGAGACGGGTGCAAGAATCACAAACTCACGGTAATTGTTTTTGTACAGATTTAATTCGACAGACTGTTAAATACTTAAAATTGTTTTACATTTACTTATCTGCTTTTAATATTAAATTCAGTAGCGGGCTCGCACAATGACATACACGATTTAATTAACGATACTGTGTTACTAAACAGTGTGTGGATTATCCAATATTTATTTTCTAATACCCATTAGTATGATTTATCCCAAACTAACGTATGTACATAAGTTTAGTATTGACTGCGCAACTTGAACAAAACTAGAGCCCCGATTTTTATATAAAAATCGTACTCGATACGTCTTTTAGCAACACCTCATATCTCTTCACTTAAAAAAAATCGTGTTACGCACATACAGACATTCCTATGTTGTATTAAGCCGCGTTCCCCAACTAACAGTATAAAACTTGCAAACATAAAAATCACGCGCGGAATGAGTATAGACCCCTAACGATGCTACACAGCAATACAGTAAACGGGTGCACCAAATAATTAAATCTAAATTCATTAAAGAATCATACTGAATATTGCAAGAATAAAAAAAAAACAACAAAGATAACATTAGTCTTAATTGGATTGCAACAAGTTATTTAGTCACATATACAAAAAAAAAGAATTATATATATTTCAAATCATCTGAGCGGTTTCATACTTAAAACATTGTACGTCAGTATTTTCGATTAAAAAACTGCTAAGTATAAAATAATAATTACCAACAACAACGATTATGCGATTCCGAAAGAAATAATGTACAGTTTATAACATAAGGCAACTTAAATATCGTCGTTTTCGTATAAAACACAGCTTTAAAAACATCGACACGCCGACGTAACGCGTTTAAGAATTCCCACGTGAATGCATAAAAAAATATCTCTCCTCCATTTTTATAATAGGGCCTTACCTTACGTTCTTACATTAAATTTCGTATAATCACATCGTCTTTGACAATCTGATGCTTTGAAAAAAAAAAAAAATGGTCTTCTGAAAGTCCACTGACATATAAGTAGTGTTTTTTTATAGCCTAGCTGTCCCTTACAGGCAACACTTGCTAGAGTGGCCACACTATGACGTCACTAGTTACCACTCGTTATGTGTAACATATGTTCAAATTAGCAGAAGAGAGCGAGGAAAGGCCGAAATGAGTACAAAATTACATATATACGTATATATATTTAAAAAAAAACTACAATTATCCCCTCTACAAAATGCACGTCAGTCTTTGCCACAGACCAAAACTCTGGAAGCGACTCCAAAGATGGTCGATTATTTTAATAGCACTATAGCGACCGTTATTATCACTTTATTAATACCAAATTGCAGTCAGTGTTCCTAGTTATTTGAACAGATGGCAAGTGTTACACATGAAGGGATGTTATTGCCCCCCGGGGGGTCGCAACCCCCCACCCTCGGGGGGTCGCTGCACCCCCTTACGACAACGCCGGAGATCGCAAGCAAACGTCTCCAAATAGAGGACTAATCAATCACACACCACATTCAAGAATTTTATTTATTATTATTTATTTTTTTGTGAATTTTTATGTTTTTTTCTCTCTATATATGAACGTATTAATTAAATTTAGCATTTAAATATGGTAATCATTTCAAATTTGCATTAAAACTGCTTAAACGGTCATATCGACACCGCCTATTTATAATATTTAATTCGACAATTTTACATACAGTATGGCAGAATGAAAATTTCAAATAGACTACAACCCACGTATTTTTAAAGTAATTGTATATATTTAATTAAATTTTATGAACATGCAAAATCTAAATATTCCAATAGTATGACCAAATGTCATACTGTAAACTTAGTGAAATCCATGTATTAAAAAAGCATACATAGGAAGTGTCGATATAAACTGTTTCGAAATAGTTCATATCATCTCGACGAGAATTTGATCCGACGACCATAGATAAATGATCCGACGGTCTTCGGATCGCAACATAACGGAACGTTGTATAGACGACGTTATAAGCGAAAGAGAAACGAAAAAAAAAAAATGAAATTCCGGGCGGCCGGGTGCGACTCCCCCAACCTTTACCCCCCACTCTGACGTCACCAGCGCTCTCTATTACAACCCTTAATAAATTATTTCAACACCCCTGGACAACATATCACTGTACTATTGCTTATAAAAAAAACCCACTAGAATGTTAAGGGCCTGCCCTTTTAACAGAAAACGTGAAAGTACGAGCCTCTGATATAATCCACATTACTACTTCACAGATGAACCGCACAACTTTTTCGGACGTCCCAACTCGGACATGAGCTCAGTGACAGGCAGAGCAGAGAGTAAGGTCATCAGTTCCGCACCCCACCACTATATTTTTAAGTTAAATTAGACATATTATGTTTTACATTTATGTAATAGTTTTTTTGATTGTAAAAAAAATTATAAGTTTGTTATAACCCTATAAATGCTGAGTTGGTTTATTTGTCGAGAGCTGTGTTTGCTTTGACCGCGATCACACACTCCTCACCGCAAGATTTCAGCACAGTGCACTGGAACAAAACAATTCAATATGTTATATTTCATTTGAAAAATACAGCAAAAAAAAATACTTGGCAGTGCACACAGGAGTACAGTATATAGTAGAGATACCATTCTTTTTTTTTATCTGTGCCTAACTATAGACGTTAGAACGTAATGCTGGCAGTATATATGTATCTATATACAAAGTGATATTACATAGGTTGTATATAAGCTTTTAATTAATTATATTTATAATAAAAAAATACTTATCTATTTCTAAAGTTAACCATCATTAGTATAGTAATATGAATGTTTACTTAGAAGATAGAGAACTATATAATTGATACAAAACATTATTTAAACGGTTTTAAGCTAAAATTTCACACTCAAATAAAATAAGGAGCCATAAGAAAAAGAAACATGTCTTGTTATGGATATAACTGTCTAAATAACTTTCAAAGCTCATTCAACTCATTTCAACTTTCAAACACATGCCATATCTTCTATCTAAATAAAGAAACCGAAATAAGATAAATATTGTGATTTCATAAATATTATGTCCCTTATTACATAATAAAAATTGATAAAACGGCCGCTTACATAACTAATTTTATATATGACAAACTAAAGGCGATAAACATAGATTGATTACTTAAAATAAAGATATAAGGTACATCAATATAAAAGCAAAAATTAAAACGATGTATGGTTGGCTTACAACTGAAATTCAAAATACTAAGTGTCGTTTAAATTCTTATATATTGGCAAAAAGAGATTTACATTATTTTTTGTACAATAACAATTTTTATTGATACTTATGTCAAGATTTTCTAATACAGATTGCTCTATTAGAAAATGTGGACATTTTTTTAAATATCCAAAATCTGAATATACTATCAGGTAGATTTCAAAACTTTATGCTGTATATTTTGATTCAATTGTCTTTTATATTTTAAATAAAGATTCTGCTGTTAATTATTTCACACAGATCGTAAATAGATTAAAATTAATATTGGAAATAATTTTACCATTAGTGAGGCTATATTATTCATATGTGCCTCTATAAATTTGGCTTACAGTAGGTACTCTTTTTCAGACAACATTAAATGTAGGATAGTGTCAGTGGGCTGTGGTTAACAAATCTCATTGTGGGCTGGTTCAAATTTACTCTGGCATATTTTAAAAATGAATTGCATTGAGGAACTAATACACCATACATGACACATACATATAACACAGGGAAATCAAGATTTTTAGTAATCTAAAGGACAAGAATAATTACTTAGCCATAACATAATTTTGAAGTTTTTACTATATACATTAACAGCGTTCTAAAGAAATAGGAATATTGCATTATAAACTACTATTTGTGTTTGTGTTGTTATTACATCTAACAATATTATAATATTTAGTTTGCTTTTTATTAACAATTAAAAAATTAAATCATAAAATGTTTGAATGTTTAATTAACTAGAAAATAAATCATGAAATTACTAGATTTACAATTAGAAAAAAAATATGCATAAATTTTAGTAGTATATTCATATACACGACTTGCCCTTTTGCAAGGTCAACATGTGTTACTGTATTCTCATGTAATATAATGTATATTGGACGAATCAAGTGATTACTTTTAACTTAAATCAAAGCGATTCATGATTATTTTGCTACTTTAACTTAGTGAATCGCATCAATAGTAAGTTATTAAAGGTGAATGGTGATATGACCTCATAATTATATATTTTGGTATTTTTCATTATAGACTGTGACTTTTTAAGCAATGATAACTTGCTTGGTACATCATTATTTTCCTACCCCCTTACCACTTAAATAGGGTCCAGCACAAAATGTTTTCCTTATAACTTTAATTTCGTGTTTGAAATTTTCGAAAGTTTAAAGTATTTATATGAAGTTTTAATTGATCTTTTGGTTGTACTAGTAAAAATTATCACTTTTTTATACATAGTTCTGTTGATTTGTTTTATTTTGAGTTGTTCTCAAAACTCGTTTTGTCCATATGACACGTTATAAACACGAGTCCAGGTAAAGAGCAGAGTAATAATCTTCGAGTTAATTTAGCACCAACACACTATTTGAGTGCATCAGAGACTCTATACTCGAACTGCTTATTTATTATGAACATAATCGTCACTTTATCATTTATAAAGTTTATACATGGTACATTGATGAACTATACTCATTATTTACTTTGTATGAAGTAAACTTATATGTATTTTCCTAAATTTTCTGTCATTGTAGCAAATAAATAGTACAAGAAAATAAGTAAGTAGCTTATATAGCAAATGGTAGAAACTTAACTATGTTCTAATATACCTATGTTTATTTGATAACAAAAATTAGTGACGAAGTTTTTTTTTTCATTATATTTTTATTGTGCTTGGAATCATCATTTTGTTAAGGTACGAAAAACCATAATCAATTTTGCACTCCAAGTAAAGAGGACAACATTTGCCATTTGTACAATATTGAATTTTATATATATTTTTTTAGAATCATGAAAGAAAAACGCATACGGTATTTATTTTGTTCATCTATGAGCTTGTTTTCAAATTAAACTCAATTTATTTCTGTAAAGACATAAGCTATAGACTTATTATCCAATTTATGTCTTAATTCGATACCCCTTTCCCTTACAAGGGCAGTATTGAAATTACCATTGTAATAGAATAGTCAGGTCATAATCTTACTATTATATATGTCTATCTACTACTATCAGATTTGCTTGTGTTAATGTAAATTTGACCTATTATTTGGAAACAATTTTTTTTTTGGTTGTATAGTAGTCCTTTTCTTAAATTCTTGACAATGAGTTTGTGTAATATTTAATGATGATGTACTCACATTCGCGTTTAGTAATACTTGTAAGGATTACTCACCAACAACTCCTTGCCGCTATCGAAATCAGTACGAAGCTGTACGCCGAGATCGCCGTCCGGTATCTTGAGGTCTTCGCGCAGGTCGCCATTGTCAGCCATGAGAGTGAGGTAGCCATCGTCGGATATATCGGTCAGTTGGTAGTCTTCGCGTTTAACGTGGGGCACGTCCATGTTGTGGGTGGATGGGCAGATATCTTCATATCTAGATAACAAAATCATAAGGGTTATTAACATTTTGTCAATTAAACATCACATTTTAAAAAGTTCCTGTGATTTTTTTACTACTGTAAGCTAGTTTTAAGCGAAGAGATATCAAAAGTTATCAGTCTCATAATAATTTACAAAATATCATAAGGAATCCAAATGAATGAAATATTTTTTGTGAAGATAAAAAAATATATATAAATATCCAGTGTTGTGTGATGTTTGTCCAAGATGAAATCAGAAAGGACCCAAATGATTTTTATGAAAGTTGGCATTTATGTATAATTAGGTCCAACTTGAGAGATAAGATAATCTATATTTCAATCGATGGCCTCAATATTTTTTAGCTACAAATGAAATTATTGTCAATATACATTATTGTTATTAATTGTTAGTTTCTCAGTGTGGAACAAATGGCTCTTAAAATTAGTTTGTTGACAGAAAACTGTAGAAAGGACTGTTATCACATAGATGACGTCACAATTTAATTTTGAATTTCTTTTCCAACTCCTTTATTTCTATCATGGCCAGGTCACCTAGTTAAATTAATAAATATCTCACTGCTGACCAGAAACCTCGCCGAAATACAGGAATAGAGTTATCAACACACCAACCCATGACGATGATGAACAAGATATAAATCTGTGTTTTATCCAGACACACACATTTGTACCATAAGAAAAAATGTTAAAGTTTCAGGTTTCCCTAGACAATGTTTTCATTCATTTTTATAGTCTTTATAGATTATCTTTATAGATAGTGAATAGTAATATGTTACTTCTAAATATGACCAACAATATGTTATGGAATTTATACCCCTGGACGGTGATCTCAAAACACAGTAGTGCAGTGAAACGCATAGTCGGGATTGGAATATAATTTTCGAGTACCCGCAGCACAAGACGCAATATAGATAAACTGCGTTTGCGACTCTATAGGCTCGCAATTGACGTGTCCAATATGTTAACATTCTCTTTCATGTTTCAAAACTAAACCAGTTGCCTTTTGATGCTATGACAATAACTATATTTATTAAAATATGAATAAAATAATGTTATTAAACTCTTATTTAATGTATTCAAAAGAAGTAGTGTATTCTGCTTATCTATACTGAAATTATAAATCTGGAGTGTTTGTTTGTTTGGTTGAATGCGCAATATTCAGGCACTACTGATCCAATTTGAAAAATTCTTTCAGCGTTATATAGCTTACATATCTAGAAAGGCTATAGAATATATATCATCCGTCTAAGATTAATAGGTGCAGAGTACCAAAGAAGATTGTTTCAAAATAGTTTTTTTTTCTTTTGAGAGAGCTAGTTTCAGATATAAGTGGCATCATTATAATGATGTAAATAACTGCAATAGTATCTTTAAAAACTATTAAAACGTTGTTGTTTCTTTGTATGAAGCTATTTATTTGATTTTTTTTTAAATTTACTACCCATTATTAATATCACAAAGTAAATCACAACAAAACATAAAACATATTGATTTATATGTAAAATGATAGAGGATAGGCTGAGTAACATGTCACTGATTAACTTTTTCACTGTCAGTATATTGTTTGTTTAATTTCGCAAGGTGAAATAGTAAAATCTCATAAAATACAACTCAACAAGATGTATAACTATATATTAGAATTTTTACATTTTTTTATGATCAAGATCTAATTGACAACAATATTCTTTTCTTTTGTTTTGTGACATCAACCATATCTACTTTTTTTATAAATAACAATGAGGTTGATAACTCTATACAACTTCTTTTTCTTATCTTTCATTTTTTTTTCATTGTTTCAGTACAACTAATGTAACCCTGACTTTTCCATTTCTTTGTTACTATTCACTCTTTAAATTTAAATATAATATATAACAGTTTGGACTCTTTTGAGTAATGTTTTTCAGAACTATAAAAACTTATCTATAGATAGAACTGAACACTGGAGGCATAAACAACTTATTTTAACAAATTAAAATTTCTACCTATGGTTAATATAAATACATAAAAAATAATCATAGTACTCACTTCTTGCCGTTGAATATGTCAATGCCGACCAAGTGAACCTTAGCGTGACCGTGTTTGCCAGTTTTGGAGGTGGACATCTCGACAATCTTGCAGGGGCGGCCTTTCAACATCACGAAACCGTTCTTGCGCAGGGCAGAGCACTGCATGGGAAATGTTGCCGAGGCACCGGAGTCTCCGGTCTCGAAATGTGTATCTTCAATGTCACCCATTGTGTTGTGTTGTGTACCAAGTTAAAATTACGGTAAGGAGTGATCTGGAGACAATAAAATAAATGACTTTAGTATGTAGTTACAATGATAACTAATGGTTTCAGCTATTGTTGCAAGTCATAAATAATGAAAGATACCATTTTCATATAATGCTTCGGTATATAAAATTCATAAAAATCTAGGAAAATTCAAACTTAAACATACTTTATTTAATTTAAGCCCTCAGAAAGCACTAATGAACGTCAAAACTACCCTTAAAATAAACAAATCTCAAATAAGAAAAATGAGAATATATACCTTATATAGACCTTATATTTCAAAAGAAGCTTAATCCAATTTTTATTTTTTAAGATCATTAATCTTTGTACATTAACATATGAATATCATAAAAAATAAAGTAAAAACCTTGTGGAAGGCAATATTTGAACTTCACTCTCAGTGTATATAAAAAGGGAATCTTAAAAAAATTTAACATGTTACATGAAAGATTAAAATTGGACATTGCTAATTTTAAATATTTTTACACTTAATGAAGACTAGGCAGATTTTTTGTTGATAACTAAAACATTAAGAAATAATTGTACTATCCATAGGTATTTATTGCAACCTACATAAATAGACAATGTTGTCATAAAATATGATGATTTATCGATAATTTTATAGACCATTAAATTACACTGTCTTACAAAAGAAAAAAATACCCATATAATGGAAAACATAAAATAAATAACATTCTTGGTATTGTTGCATTAGGTGGTCGAGCCACGCTGAAGCTGTTACTGGTTTCAGCTTGAATGGGTCGGCTCGCTCGGGGTAGTAACACCATCTCATTGAAAACCGGCGTTAAGTAACAGTGCTTGCATTGTTGCGTTTCGTTTGATCAGTGAGAACACCGGAGGCCCGTCTCCTCCTTTCCTTTTCCTGTAAGTCTTCACTGTTTCTCACAAAACCAGGTGAGCAACGTACTTGTGACTGCTCTGGTGTTGTTGGTATCTATGTACTGTGGTGATCACTTAACATCAGGTGCCCTACCTGTTCGTTTGCCTCCTATGATATAAAAAAAAATAATGTAAAAATAAAGTTTCATCAACATCTTTAGGTATGTTCCAATAAACAAAACTAAATTCCTCATTTAATAGTATTAATTCAATATAAATCAAAATCATTTCATCAAAAATCAACTACAGACAACCTAGAATAAAATTGATAATGATATATGATTCAACAATGATCAAAAGATGAGAGGAAAAGATGATCAACCTTTTCAAGATCAAGATTTTACACGATGGGAAACTTGGTATATATGATACATGGAAGTTCTGCTAATAGAATGACTGTGTAACATGCTCAAAGAATGACTGTGTAACATATAGTAGTGAAAGATTTGCATAAACACAGTAAAGGCTCTGATTAAATTTTATTTCTGCAATATAGAACCTTTATCAATACTAAGTTATAAAGAGGTAAAGTTTGTGGGTTTGTGACGTTGTAGGGGATAATCTCAGGTACTACTGGTCTGATTTGAAAAATGTTATATAGGTTATTTATCGAGAATGGTTATAGGCTATATATCATCACGCTAAGACCAATAGGAGCGGAGCACCAATGAAGAATGTTTAAAAATCAGGGGCTTTTCCTCTTGAGAGCTTCCGCTGTGTGCCCAAAGTATCTATTCCACGCGAACAAAGTCGCAGGTAGAGGCTAGTCAATTATATACTTATAAAACTGAAGAAAGACAAGAAAATATGTGTGACAGATATAACATTGTCAACAGCAATCTGAATTAAACCAAAATTTGGTTTGAAACACAAAAAACGAACAAAATATAACAACCATGTATTCAAGTAGACCTCAATATCCTTCTGTATAATTTAAAAAAGTAATTTGAGTGTATGTCAACAGGGAGTCCTCCTCATCACAAGTTCAAGATAAATGGTATTACTAAAATTAATGAGACAATACTGACACTTCAGAAATACCTAATGAATAGTGCCTTGGTATTATTAACAGCATATGAATCATTAAAGTACCAAAAAAGAAAATACAAAGGTCATTGTACAAGTGTCAATGTACCTTAATAAGTTAAACTTATTCAGTTTAAGCAAAGTGTAACTTTCAAAGATAATTTTGTAGAAATAATAAGATTTGCGCAAAATACAACTGATATGTAAAACCAAGGGTTATTTATTATCAAAATTTTGATTTTGAAATTAGTTTAATGTCAAAATGTCTGTCTACAAACTTAGAATGTAAATTTTGTTTCCTCTTCAAATTATAAAACTTTTTCAGTTGTCTAAAGATATTTCATTGAAAGGGTATCCTCATCAAATTAAATACACTGCATTGGATTAATAAATACGAACTCTTGGATTTTTAAAATATGGAAACTTGTAAAAAAATATTCTAATCATAACAAAATATTGTATCCCTGGACGGTGATCTCAAAGCAATATTATGCAGTAAGACGCATAGTCAGGATTGATATATCCTTTTCGAGTACCCTCAGCACAAGACAATATGAAAATTGTACTTGCGACTCTATGGGCTCGAAATAATTGGTTTAGAATTACGCTTATACATACTGCAGTCTATATGAATGTAATGCTGATTCAATCTTTAGCAAAGTGTCATAAGTACTAGGCTACTACAAAAACTTTCACAGACATGAATAGAAATACTAATTACAAGAACATATGTTTGGAGCAATACTGCAAACTTAGAAGAATTTGTAGCAATTTAAATATTGATACAGTGAAATGTGAAAATGGAATTGCATCAACATATAATAATTCATTTTTGAGTTTTATCTTAAACAAATTGAAAGTAGAGTCAAATATAAATATGAGATAATACAAACCAAGATTAGGTTATTGATTTAAATGATTTTATCTTTATAATTAATTAAACAACAAAAACGTTATTATATAATTACACATGTTATAAATATCGTAATTCCTTCAAAGATTATTAGCCCTTTATCAAACAAATCAATAAAACTTAACAAAGACAAGAAAATATGAGTGACAGATAAAACTTTGCCAACAGCAATATGAATCATACCAAATTTGGGAGTTCGAAACATAAAATAGGAACAAAATATAACAACCACGTCTTCAAGTAGACCTCAATATCTTCCTATATAATGTAAAAAGTGATTTATTATGTTTTTAGAAAATTTCATCCACCTAACCCCACCTACCGCGTCGTGAAGAAAACCCTTCAGAAAAATAAGTTTACATAGTAATCGTTAACCATAAGGTAACGGTTGGTTGAAAATAACGTAACAGGACATACAGAAAGCAATTGAATTTTATAATAAAAATGTGCTTAAAGGAACTTGAAGAGAATCTAGTCGATAATATATAGAACCCAACATGTGGCTTCCCAGACATTTTGGGCAATATTTCCTTACATTTTAGTGCACACAAATATCAACAACAAAAGTTTTTACACCTTCACACCTTATATTAAAACGTTTAGAGAGAAACGGCATAAAATGAACTTGATCTTTATTTCGGAATAGACATAATAAAAAAAAATATCAATCTGACAAACGTGCCGGCGCCGCCGCTTATAAAATTTTCATAATCTACACTAAAACCACATCACAGCGGCGCCGTGCTTTCACATAATCGTATTCACTATAGAAAATACTTACAAAAACAGTAAATATTAGTAATAATAGAGGATACACGATAAAACTAAGATATTTATCGACACTCACATGTGACCGACGGGTTCTTCAACCGAAAGGTCAATTTGCGCCTGCGTAGCACCTACAACATTCACTTCCTGTTGCGGGGTTCACAAAATGTTTGAAATATAGCTAAAATTCGGGCGGGAATTACAAATATATAAAAAATATGTATGTTTATTTTCCTACGCCGAGGTAACAATTAAATAGCAAATATTTGAAACATTCTTTTAAAACAATAATAATTATATTGAAATATTTTATGAATAAAATAGGCATTATTTATAAAATAAATAAAGTTAACTACTCATTCATTTCTAATATATAGTTATTTATTATGTCAATAGATGGTGCTGTAAACAAATACACGTGTATGGATATTTAAATGCCTTGACACCACAGATTAAGTAAGTCAATCTTGCTCGTTGGCTTCTTGATAAATATTTATATCTTCAGAAACATAAATATATAGTTTCTATTAAATTGATATTGAAAATATTCCCTTTATTTTTTTGGCATTGATTATATAATTCGGACATATATATAAAAATTATTTGTTCTTTTTTAACATTGTGATTAAATGAAACTAGATGGCAGTGACATTTGTTTATACATTTTTTTCATATTTTACATATGGATTTTTTTTCGGAAATCTATTTCTCAGTTCGTGAACTGTCAAAATTTCTAAAGACTGCTGTTTATATAAGATCGTTTGCTGTAACGTGAGTTTTATTAC
>JACEII010000065.1:604528-729277 GCA_014332785.1 Antheraea mylitta | reverse complement strand
GCCTTTAATATTTGTAACTATTCATATATGTTTGAGTTGTTGAGACGCATATGTGTACCAAGCATACACGCCTTAACAACCCCTCCATATATTTTTTTATCGGAAAATTAGAGTTTTTTCGGTTCGATAAGGGAAAAAAATAAAACCCTTCCACTTCCATGTGTAAGCGTATAGTCGTGCAGGTGTGTGGGGGTGATCGTGTAGTGTTGTAGCAGTGATGTAAATTTTTATGTCACTGTATCGCGTGAACAGCGCACTCAAGGGCTCCACACCGAGGGAACGGACCTAGGCTTGAGTCGCTGCCGAGGGGGGCCTAATCTGGTGTGCGGGAGCGAAATTTACCCCCAGCACCACGGCGGCGTGATCTGTGGTTACGCGGGCGTGGGCGTGAACACGCTCTGTTTGGAAAGACAGGCTGGTACTGATCGTTCGCTGCCGTTATTTCATCGGGAGGATCGGTAAAATTATGTCGCGGTCGTCTTTTGTAGCGAGCTGCGTTAGGTACGGTTTCGTATTTTGCAGCGGATACCACTAACGGACTGGGATGATCCGCGGCTTTTTCGAAGTGACTACTAGTAAGGGATTCAATGTAAGCCCAGATAGAAGGCATCTCCAGATCCTTGTGAAGATCCTTATTCCGGACGTACCATGGGGCACCGGTAAGTTTACGTAGAACGCGGTTCTGGAGAACCTGTAACTTTTGAAAATTATCTTTCGACATAAGTGCAAAAACGGGACTGCTATATGTCATCACGGGACGAATACATGTCTTATACAAGGTGAGCTTGTGTCTGAGGGACATCTTACTCTTATAATAAAGCAAAGGATGGAGGCGACCCAAGACCACAGTGGCTTTGTTTCGCACTCTATTTATATGTGACTCGAACTTTAAATGTTTATCTAATGTAACACCGAGATATTTGACCTTGCCGGCCCACGGTATATCGGCTTCATATAGCCTGATGGGCTCAAGGTTATTACTACGTCGCGAAGGGTCGAAAAGTATCGCAGCACTCTTATCAAGATTAACTTCTATCCGCCATCGACGAAACCATTCACCCAGTGTGCAAACGGCCTTTTCGTTGCGCTTCCTAAGAAAGTCCGACCGCTAGCTGGAAGTGTAAATAACTGTATCGTCAGCATAACAACCTACCATGACCCCCGGAGACCGAGGTAGATCGCTGATGTACAGGTTGAATAGTGAGGGCGCGAGTATGGAGCCCTTTGGCACACCTGAGCGTATAGGGTGGCGCGGGGATAGTTCTCGATCCACTTTAAAACGGAAAGTCCTATCAGTGAGATAACCGCCGATAATATGAATTAACTTATCAGGCACGTGAAATTTACATAATTTATGGATGAGCCCTCTATGCCAAACCTTATCGAAGGCTTTGGAAACATCGAAGAAGACTGCAATTGTACGTTTCGGTTTACGTTTCGGATCAGCATTAAATTTAGAGAAAATGTACTCCGTGAGGCGGTGTATTTGATTCGTGCAAGAGTGTTCGGCACGAAATTCGAACTGCTCAGGTGGTATTAATTTTAAATTTGTAATAGAAACCTGGAGACGGTTCAGAAGGAGCCGCTCGTATAATTTACCTAATGTATCTAACAGGCTAATCGGGCGATAACTATCGGGAAGCGTAGCTTTTTTGCCAGGCTTGTGTATGCCTATCATTACGGCTTTCTTCCAGGCGGCTGGAAAGTGGCCCTGGGACATGGCCGAATTGAAGATGCAGACCAATAAAGCTATGATGCGATCAGGAAGGAGTCTGAGTACTTCGTTCCTGATCGCATCGGGACCTGGGGACTTCCTAAGCTTTAGACGCTTGATGGCATCCGATACTTCATCAAAAGTGATAGGAGTTAGTGTATCAGCTGGCGGGGACGCTAACGCGTGCTCTACCGAGGAATCGATCGATCCAATATGTATAGGGTCAGTGTTTGCTTTGTTCGGTGAACATTGTTTCTCTAAACTCGCGGCGAGACACTCCGCCTTGTCTATACTATCGAACGCAGGAGGCAACCCGGGGCCTCTATCGAGAGGGGGCATCGGAATAGTCTCGTCTGACTTAAATTTTCGCGTGAGTTTCCAGTACGCCAGGTGGGATGGCCGGATGTCCTCCAGGAGCCTTTCCCATCTGTCGGCCCGGATCTCAGAAATACGAGTCCTAACCTTCTTTCGTAATAATCGTAACTGATCGCGATTCTCTACAGACGGATAAGTGTCGTGAGCTCGAGTCACGGCGTTCTTTTCCGTGATCAACTTTCTTACGTCGTCCGGGAGTATAAAGCGGCGATCATTCACCGCTTGTACCTCTTTCGAGGTCTCCCTGACAGCGGTCTGAAGATAGTCGACCAGGGAATCGATAGCCAGATCCGCGTCGGCTTTCGACACCAACACGTCCGGGATCCTATCTAAACTTAGAGACGTAGAATTATCTTTAAAATAACGCGCGAGTTTCGCGTAATCGGCCACCCTGACCGACGGAGGGGTGGCATCCGAGCACGATCCTAATAGAAATATTACTGGGTGGTGATCTGAGTCAAGTTCGTGTACGACTTGTATGAGTCGTAACCGAAGCGTGACATTTTTTAAAAGAGCTACGTCTAACACTGTCGGACGACAGTTATCTTGATAGTGAGTGGGTTCCGGAGGGGCTATGACATCAAAAGCTAGATCGTTGCCTAGTCTGTCCAGTATCTTCCCGTTACGAGAAGTAGTTGGACTATTCCAGATGACGTTCCCGCTGTTGAGGTCCCCCGCTATAATGACGGAGTCTCCTAATTCGAACAAAGCTTCTAAATCGGATTTTAATAACTCTTTATTCGGCGAGAGATACGCGGATACTATTATGACGGACGGATGTCCGGTCATCCCTAGTCTGCACACTGACACTTCCATATTGGATAGAGCGGGTGGGTCTACTGGCAAACAATATAAGGAGAGTTTAAAATAGATTAGGGTGCCACCTCCGCGGGTGGTCGATCATTTCGAATTATATTATAATTCGCTATTACATTTACATTCGCTACGCATTTTCGGTTTTAATAACGTTTCCTGTACGAGGAAAATATCTATTTGTTTATTGCGCAAGAAGGCAGTTACTAGATCGCGCTGTGTTGAGAGATTCCTAGCATTAAAAAATGAAAGAGATAGACCGCGCGGTTTAACCCTATTCATTGCCGCAAACATTGTTAAACCGTTTTGTTATAATGAGCACGGGCGAGTTCGTTCATTGTCCTAGCAAGAGCCGGGAAACGCGCGAACGCTCTGAGCATATCCTGACTTCTCTTTGTCACGAGAAGCTCGGCAAAAGGTAAGACGTCTACTACGTCGTGCACGACCATTAACTGGCTAATCCAGTCAACGCCATCGAAAGAAAAGGTGCTGAGGCGGTCGTATTGAATAGGTTTCGCCTGCGGAGGCTGAGCCTGAGGTTTCGGAGCCTGGGGCTGAGGTTTGGGAGCCCAGGGGGCCAGAGGGGCCCGCACGGGTTGCGGCACGTCGGGCACAGAGGGTGGCACGCGCGGGGTGGGCGCGGGCGCTGCCAGGATGCGGGAGGCACCCGGCAGGCCGGGGAAGGCCTCCACGGACATGAGTGGCGGAGGCGGAGGGCGGGTGGCAGCGACAGGAGCTCTGGCCGCCTGTCTCGCTTGCCGAGGGCGTTGCGTGCGCGGGGCGCGGGGTAAGCTGCGATAATTCGCGGGATGACCCGCGTTTCCGCACAGAACACAGCTCGGAGGATCTGCTGAGGTCGGTGTACGCGAGCACTCCCTAGTGGAGTGATCCCCCAGACATTTTACACACCTGGGACGCAGGTGGCAGTTTCTAGCTGAGTGACCGTAACCCTGGCAGTTATGACACTGCGAGGGCGCGTAAGACTTACGCGGGGGCTCTACAGATACGCCCGTGAGACCGCACACGGACGTGACGTTAAAAATGTCCATGCCTTGTCAAGAATGACCAACACCAAGTTGAATTTGACCTTTGTATGCGGATGGTACATGCGGTGTACCTCCCGGACGGGGAAATTTTTGTCCTTAAGGGACTTTAAAACCTCCTCGGTTGAGATCTCGACCGGGATGCGTCTGAGTACTACACGGAGGAGACGCTTCTCCTCTAATGCATACGTAAAATATCCTATCTTCTGCCTACGGAGGAAATCGGTTAGTTTACGGTGATGGTCGGTGCTGGTTACCTTAACTTGGATGCCTGCTTGGGTGTTCAGGGCGGACGTGTAGTGTATACCTAGTTTTTTGAGTTCGGTGGATATAAACATCCACCGCGATTTGTCTTGAATCATGATTGGGGGCGGCGGGCGGGGTTTTTTAGCCGACGCTGTGAAGCCGACAGCGTTAGGCTGGGTGAGCGGAGTAGGCGTGGACGTGGACGGGGCGGTGATAGGACTGGTTCTACCCGAGCGTGGCCTCACGCTTTGTGACGTAGCCGCGTTAGGCACCCGGGCGCCGTTTACCCTACTCTCTATGCAAGGGAGTTTTTCCGCCGGGCTTCCGGAGTACCGAGTCGGAATCGGAAGAGCGTGAACCGCGGCGGAAACGTTTATTATACGTAACGATTTTGTAACCGTCATCGTCATCTTCAATCGCGGAAGGCGTGGGAATCGCGGGTGACTCGGAGGTCGCGGGCGGCACGGTGGACGCCGCTACGTCGAGCTCCATATCGGAGCCGGTCTCCGAGCTGGAGCTCGGTATGGGAGCTTCTAACAGGCCCATATCGGTGTTGTTCGATAGAGACTGTATCGATAGGGTATCGAAAGAGATCGCGGTAGCAACGCGTGGCACATATTGAGCGTCCTTCATGGACGGAAAACAATATCGCGCAAGAATGGCGTCGACGGCATTTTTGTCGACGCCAATGGCTAGTAAATCGTCACGGAGTCCTATGATAGTATTATTTTCGGCCATTCTGTGGCCTGAGGGGAACGCGAACCAACCTCCCTGCCTTAAAGGCACGGGGGCACGCCAAACGAAAAATTACGAGACTACCCGAGTCCGGATCGAAAGAGCTATTTAAAATGGAACAAAATAGGTGAATATATATATATATATATGTGAGCGAGACAGGGGAAAAATAACATAAAATTATTATATATATTATATACAATATATATTATATTAATTATAAAACAAAAAGTAAATAAATATATTAAGAAACAAATGAAGAGTTAGAGAAATATGTAAACAAATAGATAAAATAAAAAAAAAGAGTAAACAAATAAATATATCAAGAAACAATTAAAGCAATAAATAAATAGAAAGGAAGGGTCTCACTCAGTTCTTGGAAACAGAACGCAGCTGTGGCACAGGTGTGCCCGATCGGAACAATGAGAACGAGCACTCGCGAAGCAATAACTGACGTCACTAAATCATGAATATCGAAATCGAGGCGAGCTGCAAAGCAGACAACCGCTCGGGTTGAATGCCCAATCGGAACTCGTAGTTATGTCGAAAAAGCCGCGAATGATGAGTTGCGATCCATCTGCCGCGCTGGACGCACGCATTTGTTTGCACGCGCCAGATGGTTATTCCGACAACGCAGTACTGTCGAGTGAGTCATCACTCGACACTATTGTATTTTGGAACTGCGATTACTTCCAAGAAACGCACCTGTTCTTCTGTACCTTCTGTACCTTATTCTATTGCTCTTTTGAAATTCGATTAGTTCCGTGAAACGCAGCTGTGCGAAGTGTAAACCTTTCTTTTTAGTTTTGTGCTACTTTTAGTCCGGACTCCAGAGTCCGTTAAATTCAAAACACACGCCCCCCTGCCCCTCTGGCAGGGAGGTTTTTAATGTCTTCCCCTGCCCCGTTTTCCTCCTCAGGCCCGGGTATGGCCTCTCATAGTGAGATTCGGCTTTTAGAAGCTGAACTCGCTAGGTTTCGTGGCTTCATCGGAAGCAACTGTCCCTCCCTAATAAAGAACTACGACGCGTTTACGAAGAAGTATCGCGCCGAGCACTCTTTCGCGATGCCCGCTCCCTCAGTCCTAGTTAGGATCGAGGAATCAAACGACTTCGAGCTGACGAATCGTCATTCATCTAGTGACGATACGTCCAGCTCTGACTCCGACATGGAGCAGGATCTCCCCGTTGACGACGGCTTCGCTGAAGTCACGCTGCGTCGAAAACCGGGCAATAAGCGCCAAAACCCCTCTTCGTCCGAGAATGAAGGCGCTAAGCCTTCTAAACTCGCAAACGTCGACGGCGCGAAAGTGTCAACGGCGATTTCCGCACCCCCTAGACCAATCTCGCCCAAAGCTGCGACTCCCGCAGTCACGGGTCAGAAGCCCCACCCTCCACCTCCTGTCAAGATCCAGGACAGAGCGTCCTGGGTCGAAATCTCTAGTCTGCTGCAAGCAGCAGACATTCCTTTCACCTCTGCCATGAGTACCCTCGTGGGTATTCAGATAAAGGTAGGTAATCCTACTATTCACCGCAAACTTACGCGTGTCCTGGGCGATAATAAGTTTGCTTTTTTCACCCATGCGCTCGAAGAAGAGCGTATGCTGCGTATTGTCATCCGCAGAGTCCCTTCGGAAATCCCAGTCGATGACATTTATGAAGACCTCAGGGAACAGAAGTTCCCTGTCAAAGAGGTGCACCGTAAGCGCTCCCCGCGCACTAGAATGCCCTACGATATGGTGTTGGTCATTCTCGACCGCACCGTGGAGGGTAAGAAAATATTTAATCTCTCGAGCCTCTGCGGCCTCTTCGGCGTCACCGTAGAGCCGCCGCGCAAAACGTCCGTACCCTCGCAGTGTCACAACTGCCATTTGTACGGACACTCCGCACTTAATTGTTACCTGAAACCCAGGTGCGTTAAGTGTCTCGACGACCACTCCACTAAGGAGTGTCCTCGCACAAAAGACTCGCCCGGTCCTCCGAGTTGTGTCTTGTTCCGCGGCGTGGGCCATACCGCGAATTATCGCGGGTGTTCCCGCGCCCCGCATACAAAACAACCCCGCTGCGCTAGGCAGGTCTCGCCGTCTAAGGCGCCTGCGGCGTCAACCCTTCCCCGACCTCCGCCTCTCAACCCTAGAGAGGCCTTCCCTAACTTGCTGAGCACATCTCGTGTACCGGTAGCGCCCGCACCCGCGCCTAGCGCGCCCCTCCTCCCCGACGGGCCCCTCAGGCTCCGTGGGCCCCCAAGATCGCGCCCCAGCCTGCTCCTCGTCCTCAGACGGCTAAGCCTTGACAGACCGACCCCGCCCTCTCCTTCAAATTATCTGGTATGGACTGGTCAGCACAGCTCTTAGTCTTCCACGAGATCTCGGAGATTCCGTGTACGATAAAGTAGCAAACGATCCAAAACAGGGCCCTATCGTTATTTCTATTTTTAGGTACCGGCGCCGGGACCGTTCGCTTAATCTGTACATTCGATCTTTTCAATTCACGTGGCCAGCCACGTCGCGAACCCCTCCCTCGTGCGTCACGAGGCAGGGCCCTCATGTTTTACTCCCGCACATACGTCGCGTGATCTCGGCAACATCTTTGCTCGAGATTACCCGGGTGTTCACAAAGATGTTGCTATCGCGATACAGTACACACCACATCGATTATTCACACTCACAGATATTCAGACATGCACCTTTACACAAACTGGTGGAAGGGCTTACTTTTTTTTTTTATTCGAACTGAATCGAGTAGTTTAGTTTGTTTCTATGCGATTTACATGCTGTGTTTTTGAATCATGTAATTTTAATTGTATGATTAAAAAATGAATACATGTATAGCTTAGCATAGTTTAGCTAGGTCAGATCGGGTTATTTTTGGTAACAGCCCAAGCCGAGGTGTGCTGTGAACCCTTGAGCATATTACTTAAACAAAATCGCTGAGTGCCTTACGCTCGCCTTAGTAGTCCGGTGAAGCTGTGAAGGCCTAGTAAGGCCAATAGCGTAGTCAGTTTGAGCAAAAAAAACTGCGAATGATCCCAGCCCGTTAGTGGTATCCGCCGCGAACTATGAACCCGTACCCAACGCTGTGCAGTATAGAAGACGACCGCGACACATTTTTACCGACCCTCCTGATTCAATCACGTCAGCAAACGATCAGTACCAGCCTGTCTCTCCAAACAGAGCGTGTTCACGCCCACGCCCGCGTAACCACAGAGCACGCCACGGTGATCTGGGGGTAAATTTCGCTCCCACATAACAGATTAGGCCCTCCTCGGCAGCGGCTCAAGCTTAGGCCCGTTTCCTCGACGTGGAGCCCTTGAGTACGCTTCTCATTGGATACAGTGACACAAAACCTTTCATCACTGCTACAACATCACACACATCACCTATACACACGCTTACACGCTCTTTTTCTTTTTCAGAGAAATAAAGGACAAATAATTCTACCCTTATTTTTCCCTATCCTATCCTATCTTATCCTATATAGTTTAGAGGAATTTTTCGGACATAAAATGCATATAGGAGTTGTTGAGGCACGCATGCTTGGTACACATGTATGTTTCAAGAACTCATATACGTATATCTAGATGGCTTAGCTTAGGCTGGCTCAGATAGGCCGCGATTTTTGCACAAAACAGGCGACAGCCCAAGCCGAGGTGTGCCGTGCACCCTTGAGTTAGCCGCCCAAACATCCCAAATCGGCTGAGAGCCTTTAGCGCTCGCCTCAATAGTTCGGTGAAGCTGTGAAGACCCTAGCAGATCAACAGCGTTTTCATTTCGAAAAAAAAAAAAAAAAAAATGAAATAATGGACCCTTGGATGCATCTTTTTTCGCAAACTTATTTTCGCATCGTAACATCTGTGATATCATAACAGAAAAAGATAACAATGAACTCACATGAATAGTTAAACATTGGGATCGCTCGGACCGCGAATTGCTGGAGCTGCGGCGGCACTCGGCCGGTTGCTCCCCAATGTAGGAGGGCCGGGTGCCGGGTGCCGTCGACTCTTCATGGGAGTCGTGTGGGCGATGGCCGCCTACGGGGCACCGGTCTGGGCTGATGCCCTCGGTGCCACCAACGTGCGCGCGCTGCGCAGTACGCAGCGTATGGTGGCACTGAGGGCAATCCGGGCATACCGGACGGTGTCATCGGCGGCGGCCTTTACGCTCGCCGGTTCCCTTCCCTGGGAGCTGGAAGCTGGGGTGCTCGCCGCCGTGTATAAATTCACGGCGGCGAGGAGGCGTAGTGGGGACATCCCAGGGAGATAGAAGTTAAAAGGCGAGAGTTGCGGGAGGGGGCTATAGGGAGGTGGATGCAGGACCTGGCGGACGCGCGCTTCGGGAGGCACACCGTCGACGCCGTCCGCCCGGTTCTGCGGGAGTGGATTGGGAGGAGATGGGGCTCCCTGTCGTTCAGGCTGGTGCAGATGCTGACCGGACACGGTTGTTTCGGGTGGTACCTGCACCGGATCGCTCGCAGGGAGCCGACCGCCGCCTGCCATGAGTGCGGTGCTGAGTAAGATACCGCGCAGCACACTCTCTCTGAGTGTGCTGCGTGGGAGGTGGAGCGCCGCACTCTGGTGGCGGTGGTAGGAGAGGATTTGTCGCTGCCGAGCGTGGTCTCGTCCATGCTCGGCAGCGAACAGGCGTGGCGAGCAGTGGCCTCCTTTTGCGAGGAAGTCATCTCGCAAAAGGAGGCAGCGGAGAGGGCCCGCGAGGCGGACCCCCTCAGTGGCCGTCTTTGCCAGCGGAGGACCGGCAGGAGGAGGCGGCGCTTTGCCCAACTCCTCCTGTCCCCGTAGCCGGACCTGAGGGGATGTAGTCGGGGGGCTCATCCCCTCATTGCACAGGTCCGGCGGACGGGGGGGCAGCTGGCGTGTACCCAGCTGCCTCTCTAAAGGTGGGAGCCCGGCGGCAACCTTCCGCCGGGTGGACCGTTGGGGCGGCTATTCAAGGGGAATAGCGAAGAACGATCCCTTACCGCCCCAACATCACGGTCTGTCGGTACACCGTGGGGTTTTAGTCCGTGCGAGTCGGACATAACTCATCCTCTCCCCCGGGAGGGTGGGTATCCATAAGGGATTTCCCCACGTTAAAAAAAAAAAAAAAGGTACTGATAACTATTTTTAAAACACTGTTGTTAGCTTCACCTGTACTATCTATGTGATGGAATCATTGAACGTATTTTCACACACTTCAAAGAGTCAGATTAAATTGAAATGTATCTAGGATCGATCTTGCGTTTCGATCGGTCAGTGAGGGCACCGGAGACCCACCTCTCTTTACCTTCCTCATCTCCTCTTCCCTTCCTCCCCTTACCCCCACCCCAACACAAGCTGGCAACGCATTTGCGATTTGCCTGATGTTGCAAACGTCTATGAACGGTGATGATCACTTAGTATCGGGTAGTATAAAATTCTTTAAAGGCACTTTGTACTGCTTCTCGGGTATTGAATTTTTTTCACGCCAAGGAGTTATCCAAATTCTGGAAAAATTACTAGTCTGTAGGCGCAAGGTCTGGTGAATAGAGCGGTTGACGGAGAACTTCTAACCCCAGTTCTTGCGACTTGGAGACCGTCTGTTGTGCAGTATGAGGTCGCGCGTTGTCGTGCAGGAGCACCGGAGACGAGCGATTGACCAATGCTGGTTGGAGATGTGCCAGCTTCTCCATCATTGTGTTCAGTTCTTCACAGTACACAACTGCGGTAATGCCCACCTCGTTTGGTAAGAAGCTGTGATGAATCACACCGGCGCTAGACCACCAAACAGTGACCATCACTTTTCTAGGGGTAAGTTTTCGTTTAGGGCGTTGTTTAGGTGCTGAACCAGGATCCAACCAACTTGCTAAGCGCTTGCGGTTATCAAACAGAATCCATTTTTCATCGCAGGTAACAATGCGGTTCAAAATTCCTTCATTTGTGTGTCTGTTCAGTAGTGCAAGGCATGTCTCGAAGCGTACTTCGCGCTGGCGATCATTGAGTTCGTGGGGCACCCATTTGTCAAGATTTTTTACCTTGCCAATTTGACGCAAATGGACCAATATTGTTTTGACGCTAACGTCGAAAACTGCTGCTAATTCAGCCGTAGATTGTTTATCATCAGCTTCCACGATCGCCTTTAATTCATCATTGTCGACCAAAATCTTCGGAAGACCGCAAGGTTCATTTTTCAGGTCGAAATTCCCAGAACGGAAGCGAACAAACCAATAACAGTAGGTGCGTTGGTTTGTAGGGTTAGCTCCGTAAACGTCGTTGATGTTGCGTGCCGCTTGTGCTGCGTTACTACCACGACGGTACTCATATTCCGTAATTACTCGAATTTTTAACATATCCATTTCCAAAAAGAAAAGAAAAAGAATTCCATGTTTTTAAAATAAAATTAATTTGAAATTAGAATTCTTAGCCAAACAAAAATTATTTTGATTTGAAATGGCCAGTACTGCAGAATGGCAATTTCATAGGTAAAGACATATTATAAATTAAAAGCTGTATAATACTATACCTAGTCAATGCCCCGCAACCTGCACCATGTAAAGGTTTATTACAAATCTTTAGAATTTTATAGTACAATTTGGTTGTATTAGTTAACTCGACAAGATACAGAAACTCGCAATTCATTTAATTAGTTTATATAGCTTGTTTTTACAGTAGTAAAATTACACGTGCATGGTTATAATTACTACCCCTTTTATGACTTTACTATATAGGAAAGTATAAGTAATTGAAGGAGGTTATATATAGTTAATCTATCTATCTAATAGTCGGCATATTGATGTGTTCTTATAGTTGTATTTCAGAACCTGTATACACTATATGTATTATGACATAAACAAAACAACAAAGACACAAAATAATTCAAACGAAATAAATTATAAAAACATTGAATTAATAGAGCAAATCTGAACACAAACAGTAATGATCCGTGTTCAAATAAAAGACAATATCTCAACAATGAGGCAACCGCAAGGGTTTAAAAGCTTTCTTCAATAAATCACCCTCGGCGAGGGGTCGAAAAAACCTTCCCGACGTTAAGAGGGTTGGGCTTATGTTCCCAATAGACAGATACGATTACAAAACCATAATCAACTATTGATGCTGTATTAAGAATCTATTAAGTCTTTTGTAAAGTCATTCTGCATGCGGTTTTTTTTAAATAATCATGTGGCATTCGATTTTTAAATCACAGTTGTTACTAATAGTGGGCGCGTTCCGGGAGAAGCTCACAACGCTCATAACGCCCTTTTCGCCGTTCCACTAGACAACCGCGAGCGTTGCGGTCGTGGCGAAAACGTCATTGATGACGTCATAACATACGCTCACGCGAAGCTCACGACGCCCCATGTCTGGACGTGGGTCGACGTGATCGTTGTCAAAATTGGCGGGATTCTCAATAAAGATGGCGACCGTGAAAATGTCATTACTTGATACGGTATAGGATATTTATATTAAATAACATATTTTATTGAAATACGTAAATGAAATATGAAATGAAATACGTTAATAAAGTTTTGATAATTTTACTTCTTCTGAAAAATGTTGTGAATTCTAAAATTCAATTTAAAAATTAATTTATAATCATTTCTTGGTAATTTAATATTTTTCATTTAACCAATAAGGTCATTTTTTTATGTTTTTATGATAATTAAAATAAAAAAATGGAATTATACATTGTTTCTTTAATATACTCAAATGAATTTCATAATTATATGAATTTACTGTTAAGACTTACAAAGTGTAACTTAACCTCTCAAAGTTTTTGTGTTATTTTTTCTAGATCGCTATTTTTATTATTTATCTGAACGCTCAAAACGCCCACAAATGCGTTCCACTAGCTCTTACGATCGTAACGCTTGCGAGCTAGTGGAACGGGAAAACTCGCGGTCGTGAGCGTGAGCGTTGTGAGTTTCTAGTGGAACGTAATCAGTGAATATTGTGAGGAACATTAGCCTCTCGTGAAATATTTTCGTATTACAAATCTGAAATTGTAGTCTGGTGTTGTGCCTGCTTTCGCATCTTATGTGTGAACTAGGCCTTTGTCCCGTACAACAAAATTTCGAAGTTTTTATTATCATATGTTTGTTTTCGGAGTGATAATTTTTAAGTAGAGATTTTAAATTTACTTTAATATTTTTAGTATTAAATATTTCGTTTGTAACAACTTATTACTTTATATGCCTGTCTATAACTTCTCCGGCTGCGTATAAAAGGAGATCAAATGTAATATAATCATTATTACAAACAACACAACAAAGTTTACTGCCACGTCTGTCTGTCTGTTCACGATAAACCCAAACACTACTGAACGAATTTTCACTCGCTTTTCGCCAGTAGGTAAAGTTATTTTTGAGGAAGGTTTAGGTATATCATATGTCAAGGTACTTTTTTATTATCAAGGTGGGACATCGTCCACCAAGCCAGCTAGCTAAATGGATTTTTTTTTTCTCGAACTGACTACGCTATTGACCTGGCAAGGTCTTTACAGCTTCACCGGACTACATAATAAATGGATTAGTAATATAAGATTTTCTTTTATATCATCGGAGGTAAACGAACATGCGGCTCACACGATGTCAAGTGATTTCCGCCGTTCAAAGACACTAACAACACCAGAGGAATCGCAAGTGCGTTGCCAGCGTGTGTTTGGAGGGAATAGGGGGAAAGGAGAAGGTGGAAGAAGGAGGAAGGAGGAATTCCCCTGAATTGGTCCTCCGGTGCTCTTACTGACCGAACGAAACGCAACAGAGCAAGCATTGTTATTTCACGTCGGTTTTCTGTGAGAGGGTGGTACTACCCCGAACGAGCCGACGCATTCATGCTAAAACTAATAATAGCTTCAGCGTGCCTCTACCACCTGCAAAATGAATGATACTGATCCTAAAAATGACGCCCTATTTGTGTCTTGATAGTATTAATATTTATATTTATCGCTGTATTTTGAAATAAATGGAAAGATTAATAAATAATGAGGCATCAAAGTATTGTCGCTACGAATCCGCTACGATACTACGAGTATAAAACGTAGCTGTTCTATACAAATCATGGTCGAAAGTCGACAATATAATGGGGTACAAAAATTTTCCTCTGTGTGTTATTGTGTAGATATTATTGCCTGTATTTTTATTTCATTTTATTTTGCAAATGGTAAAACTATGTTGAGTATTGTATGAATATTGTAGATTGTAGATGTACTGACCGCAAAGTATGACAAACAGAGATTGATTTATAAAGGTTTTTCGACTCGTTAATGGTATGGAAAAGAAACGAACAATTTTTAAATCTTAACACCAAAGCTAGTCAATAGCTTGTAAAGAATAAAAATAAAGAAAATCATTTGACGAACAGAGGACAAAATTGAGATATTAGAATCAAGTCAAATCAGTGAAAACTGTAATACGAAATAAACCTAAAAAAACTTTTATAACGTAGGAGGCAAACGATCAGACGGGTCACCTGATGTTAAGTGATCAGCGCAGTCCATAGACACCTGCAACACCAGTGGAGTTGCAAGTTTGTTGCTAGCCTGTATTTGGGGGCAGGGGAAGGGAGGAGGAGGAGAAGAGGAAATGTGGATCTCCGGCGCTCTCACTGACCGAACAAAACGCAATAATGCAAGCACCGCTATTTCACGTCGTTTTTCTGTGAGACGGTGGTTCTACTCCGGGCGAGCCGACTCATTCATGCTGAAACCAGTAGTAGCTTCAGCGTGACTCTACCACCTACCAAAAATAATTTTACTATTATCTGTACTCTCGTCAACTTTTTAGAACACGTACAAACGTTGGATCTAAGTAATGTCTAATGTCTGGATGAAGAAACTATGTATCAGTACAATGATTGGATGACGCACTGATTGATGTAAATAGGTAAAGTAACCAAAATTTCTACTTTTAACACAAAAATTATATAATGGTACGACAATGCGTTACATTGAAGTAACACAATTTTTTTTTGTAAAGCTTGCTCCATATAAAGATTTACAAAATTCGTAACACAAAAATAAAAATGTATGGCATATTCTGTAAACAACATAAAATCTGTAATCTATTTATATCTACACATATAATAAAAATGAAGTGTCCGTGTGCAATATCAAAATAACATTTTTTTAATCATTAGGTACGAAAGTATACACACTACTGATAACAAAAATGAAAATTTTAAATTTTTGTCGGTCTGTCTGTGTGTCTGTCTGTCTGTTGTTCCGGGTAATCTCCGAAACGGATGGAGCCACTTCACTGGGAGGCAGCTAAAATTATAGCGGGCTACTTAGGCTATTCTAATTTAGACTAGTTGTTAACCGCAACTTCGCCCGTAGTGTTATCTCCAAAACGGTTTGACCGATTTTCACGGAACTTTTACTGGCCGATAGCTGACTTTATAGGAAGTAATTTAGGTTATTCCATTTTAGACTAGCTGTTACCCGTCGTCCGTATAAAACTTAACAAGATTTCAAGGCATTCTATAATTTTAATTAGAGAAATAATTATCAACTTATTGTTTATAATTTAAATTATAGTTAATAGTAACTTAGAAGGTAGAAGAGGTCATCCTTATAAGATTTTAGACAATAAACGTTAAGATTTCCATAATACAATTTCGTGAAAAAAAGATGAGATTATTTTTTGTATAATCTTAAAAACTTAATTATAATGTGGATACGGGCATCTTTATAATAATATTTTGAGTCATCATTTAATTAGTTCTATATACGGTTTAAATGAGCACTGAGATAGTTATATGGTGGGCTAAAGTTCCAAATATGTTGTTGATTGTTAAACTCATTTGACACACTTTTAGTATTGATATATCTAATGTACACGTTACATGTTACAGTAATGGCGTGCGTGTCGTAACTACAAATCTTTTTGAAAGAGCATTTCTGTAATTGTACATATTCTCACAATTTTACATTAATTTTATGCAATAAAAAAAAATGTGTGCGGATCTCCGAGTACTGCTAGTATTTAATATTTCCTTACTGTACTTTTTAAATTCTTGTAAAAAAATGTTCCATGTGCTTTGAAGAAGTAACGAAATGCTTTTCAATCACATTTGGAAATGTCTACTTGTCTGTTTGAACACACATCACTGCTAAAGTACTTCATTCACGATAAAACCTCACGGTAATGAATAATTTTATCATACACAAAGTCATTTATACAAAATAAGATAAGGAAAATAAATTATTTGATACATATATAGAAAAGTAAGTTTATAAAAGTTCGTAAAGATATTAATTTCTTTTACTTGACAGTGCTAATTAGAGAAAACAAGAAAAGTTTTTCTTATATTAATTTTTATTATCTGTTTAGTTACATATTTGTATGTTCGAATTTTAATCTAGTTTAGTAATTAAAAAAAAACTAAGACTTTGTATACAGAATTGGGGGCATATAATACCATGAAAATAGATTATTTCTACGCCACCAATCAAACACCAGTTATAATTCTTTAGATTACAGGTAACTCAAGCGATTTTCCATTATAGGCTCTACAACATCGCATAATTATTATTAATGAATTAATCTTTGTTTAATCCGAAATCGTTTCGGTTGTAATAAGGGATCGAGTTATTGTTAATTATTTAAAATAGAAAGGGTTATTTGTACTCATACATTTATAAAGATAATTTAATATCTCTTAATATAAATAAATCAATTATATGAAAAATTTACAAGATATATCTATATCTGATGATAAAGAAAAACTCTGCAAAGATAAATCACTTCCGTACTCTTTTTTTTTTACACGATTTTTGTTATTCTCTTTTGTTTGGTAACTGCTGAAGAGTTTTATTGTTTTAATTCGGAGTGTAAGGGGTATCGAGTAACATCTTAAGACTTGAGACACCTAAGCCAACCTCACCTGCACGTGGTGCACCCTACTGAATAACGAACGAGGCAATGGCGAAAGCGGGGTGGTAGGGTTTTACAGCCCGACTGGGTCGCAACCACCATGCATATGGCGAAAAAGCCCGTCATAGTGACTCGCTTCTGCGCGTCGCGTTTCGGAATCAGCCTGTGCATATCCAGTACAGGGTGACTTTCATCATTATGGCCGGTATGACAGCGGCGACCGGCGACAAATAATCTGTCTCTCGGTGGTTGCCGATGTTTTTAGATTGTACTATACTTAACATCAGGCATAGTGCAGTTACTATGTCGTGCTTCGATAAAAAAAATATTTGGATATAATTTTTTCCATACCATCGTGGGTGTCTATCGTTATATATAGGTTTCTCTGTTCCTCATACCTTACTATCCTTACGGCTACAGTCTACAATATCTATGCAATACAGATACTAATATATACATTTGAATGTTACATTACATTTGAAGAAAAAAGTTTGTATCGCTGATAATACGCTGAAGATAATACCTCTAATGCTATTCAGCTATGAAATGGCTATCCCTGTCCTTGAGATCCACACTGGACTCAGTGATAGAAACCCCAATTTTAGGTATGATATCAGATATAAAAATACTTAAAACTAATTTTACTAAATTCTACACAGTAGACATACCGCCACGGGTCTCCTGGATTAACAGTGAAATAACGTAGAAATCCGGTAGCCTATTGTGGTATACTGATGGGTCCAAAATGGGACTTAACGTAGGCTGTGGTATTTATGGGGAGCGACCTAAGTTTAGGTATCATACAAATCTTGGTTGTTTCGCCTCTATTTTTCAAGCAGAAGTGTACGCTATTTCAGAGTGTGCCCATATAAATCTGCAAAAAGACTACATTAACCATACAATTTATATCCACTCGGACAGTCAAGCAGCCTCACTGGCACTTGTTTCAGACTCAGTTGAGTCGAAACTTGTGTCAAATTGCGTGGCTGTATTAAACAATCTGGGACAAAAAACAGACTAACTTTGCGATGGGTTCCGGGGTATGCAGGCATTCGTGGCAACGAAGTTGGAATACACATCGGCCCAGAACCGTTTTGTGGAATACCCAAAAGCCTAGCTCTCTTGAACCTTAGAAACCATTACAATCAAGAAGCTAAAACATTCTGGTATAACTTGCCAGGACAAAACCATTCCAAGGAGCTCATCAGGGCATTAAACCAGCGATATGCTGATAAGGCCCTGTCACTCGGTAGGAATCAAATACGGGTTTTAGTGAGAGCACTCACTGGACACTGTTGTCTTAAAAAGCACTTGCACAACATTGGTGTCCAGATCACAAGAGAGTGCAGATTCTGTGATAGTGCAGATGAGACCCCCAAACATCTCTTGTGCGAATGTGATCCACTAAAGCCTACACGAAACCGGATTCTGGGTAAGCATGTTTTGCTTCCGGATGCTCTCTGCCAAAAAAGTCCTGCTGTTCTTAAATACTATAGGACTAGGCGGAGAGCTTTAGTAACATGGAGCGATCACAATAGATCATTACTGATCGCAGTGATACAGGACCATTAAAAGCCTGCATAGCCCCATTCTCCAGAATAAAAAAAAAACATTACATTTGAAGAAAAAAGTTTGTATCGCTGATAATACGCTGAAGACTCTCACTGGCCGAACGAAACACAACAATGCTAGCACTGTTATTTCACATCGGTTTTCTGTGGGTCGGGTGGTACTACCCTGGGCGAGCCGACCGATTCGTACTGAAACCTGTAATAGCTTCTGCTTGGCTCTACCACTCTATATCCCCTTGCTTGGTTACTGGATATATAACGTCGACCGATATGCACTACATCTAAACGTGCAAATATGGCGGGGGCGATACATGGTCTGTTTGTCGTGATTAAAGGGAGACATGATTACCATGTTATACTAATGCTAAACTTCTATATATCGACCCAACTTTATACACCAAAGCCAGAAAACTATTGCAAAACTTAATTTTTTTTGTGTGTCGTACTAAAACTAGGCAAAACCAAGGTCGTATCGATGAAAAATTGAATCATAAGAAAGCGAGACCCAGACAGTTTGAAGCGGTATTTTTTTATACAAGCATATGTTAAAATGTGATTTAACCCAAAATGCAAGTTACGACATTTCCGCTTTCTCCCGTCGATATATGCAAATAAAAACACTTCCTTTGAGGCGTAATTAAGTTAATACTACTGAATGAATATATAGGACTATTTGATGCAGAATTTTTCGTAGATGTTTCTAGATTATTTATTTTTGGGTTTCGATTAACCCTATGACAATTTTTGAATGATCAACAAAGTACACGGGAATTAGCTAATCACTACATATAGGATAAAGTCCTCTGTCAAGTCTATCAGTTTGTTCGCGATGAATTCTAAAACTTCTGAACGGATTTTCATGCGGTTTTCATAATCATATTGTCTCATAATTATAGGCAAATCCAATGAACTACATAACACCACGTAGTGTCATTAAAAGCTAGTTTCGGAGCTGCCGCGGCCAGTGCGGGATGGCCGGACGCATTGAATATGTATGGGGACAGCATAAAGGGCGATAAAAGTCAAGTGCTGCAATAAAAGCCGGCAAAATAAATTCAGCGCGTAAATGAAAACGGCACGGACAATAGAGCGGGACGCGCACGGTCCATTACCCGCCCCGGCGATTACACACGGCAATTCAAATGAAATCATTTACCATAATATTTTCATTTGGTGATCCCCTCCTCACCCTCTCAGCCACCTACCGAGCCAGTTTGTCCGCAAACTCCCATTTCGACGCTATAACTCGTACGTGCGACGTAGCCAATTTTTTAAATGTGCCCGCTCAAAATAAATTATGTAGCGAATGGGAAAGAAACAAACAAGAAAATGAAACGGATGAGCGCTACTCGACTGCTGGAGAGAGATAGCTAATGGTTTCTTGTTCGGTCTTCGATTCCCCCTGCAGTTTGCCCCTCGCCCCGCCGTTTCACTTGAAGACGGCCCAGAGAGCTAACCTCCCGTTTTATTGTCATTTATACTTCGACTAAGATTTGTTTGCCTCTAAGTCTTCCCACAAAAATACAAACGTTACTAAGTTTCTAACAGTAAGGTTCAGATTTCGAAAGAATATATTTTACGAGAAAATCTTTATTTTGGTAAAACTGTACACAAGACAAGTAAATTTTGAATCAGCGTTCTGATTAAAGAATCAGATGTTGAAACGATTGTTTATAAAGTATTAAGGCGCTTATTCTGGATTGTCTGAGGATATTTGATAATAATGTCTTCTACACAGTTGTGTTATGATTTGAAAAACTTTAAATGGGCTTCTCTGAATAAGTGAAATTTTCAGAATCGTTTTTTATTTAATAAAGTAATGTACAACAAATGAATCGAAGGAAATTACTTTTTCGGTAGGTACCTATATAAAAAAGTATATAGTTTCGAGGCTTATTATTTATTTTACTATAATTGTTATTGGTTTGCCTTAGTTACATTCACAATCAATAATCTCGTTTACATTGTAACGAATAGCGGGTATGATTAAATTGATTAGATATTATACGAATTATACTTACACATACACTACCTCACGTAGTCGATTTCTACTCGAACATTATAAAACGATATCCCTTTTAGTTTGTAGCGAACTTCTAGAGTTTAAACTTATGTTACATAAAGAATTTCTATGTAAGATGTGCTAAATTGTATCAAGTATTTATTCAGTGAATTTGTAACAGATTATGTACCAGTACTGAAATACTACCGTGATTTTCCTGGATTAATATAATGTAATAAAGTTAATCACAAAGTTGTTTTTATACACTAATCTGCATCAGAAATTGCCTACTTTTTAGAATATAAAAGTATAAATAGCTAACAATCCTGACTGATAAAATACTTAATCAATTTCTTTCCTACCTTAAATAACTTAAAAAAATATTTTAACATTTACTACTTTAAAACTTACCCTCGAATTTTACTTGAAGCGATACACGAGACTTTGAGGTTGTCCCTTATTTTTTATTGCATTTTTGTCAGTATTACTTAATCTCTATGACCATTCTATATGTTTAAAAGTATATCTGTTATTTTTATTATAATTTCTTAGCCTAGAAAAATCATATATTAATATGTAAAATATTTTTATATGTGTTTAGCTGTTTTCAAGTTTATGCCTCATAAATAACAAACACCTTTAATTTTATTTATATGTTTAAGCCAAAATTGAATATACCTTTAAATTAAATCATGTGAGATCATGTGGTAGGGGTATTCGGAAACCGAAAATCCACTGAAACGAGTCTTAGTAAAAGGGTCACGGAGGCCATTAGAACTTAGTTTACCTCCAACAATAATCAGATAACAGCTAATTGGATAGGTTAACTGCCGTCGTATCTACGATTTTCTACTTTTCTGTATACATAACAATTATTGTTCCATATTTATTTATTTATTTTATTTTTTTTTTTTTTTCAAAATGTCTACACTATTGACCCAGCAAGGTCTTAACAGCTTCACCGGACTACGGCATTTTTTTATTGTTAAAAACATGAATGTCTTGTATATATAACGTGCTTTCTATGGTTATTTAGTTATTTATTTTCATATCAACTTTAGAGAAATTATTATTATAATATTAAATGTACTTATACATAGTAATTAATGTTTGTGTATAGTAATGTAACTGTAAACACGTTCAGATAGTTTATTGTCTCCGCTATCTTAAAATGCGGATATTAAAAAAAATATTTTAAATTTCCAATGTATTTTAAAATGGAACTTTTGAGGAATTTTTAATTGTAATTTTTGTAATTATATAGAACAATATTTTGGAAGAACAAAAATATTTTCGTTCAAAACGACTCCACCTAATAATACATATAGTTGGTTTTATTTATGATTGATAAATTTCATAACTGTTTGTCAAAGTACCTTTAAAGTTAGCATATATAAGTATTTTTTCATGAAGAAGGTTTTATGCTATCCGTTTTACTGTAACACGTCACTTGGCGGAGATACATCAGCTACTGTACAGTTTTCTATTCAGTTAGTTACAGCATACAGTAACATTCACTAACAGACGAGAGATTATATGATAAGGGCGCATACAAACAGGGCGTATCATACTCGTTAGATAGAGTTTTATGCCAAAAGAGTACGTAACATTATTTTGGTTTTGGATTGTTTTAAGAAACTTGGCTCATTCAATATCGAGTGGAAGCGAGCTTCATTGTGGCGATGTAGTTTGGTCGAATAATCAGAAAAATTACACAGGACACAAAAATTAGCAGAATAACTTTAAGGCTCAGAAATTCTTAATTATACTGAATAGACTGAAAGGTACCTTTAGATTTATTTAATGGACGCTTTGTTAACTATTTTTGGTCGTCGTTTGCTTAGTTCTTACTGGTTTGCCATTTAAGCACGCAGTATTCCAATGTAATTTCAATATTGTATAGAAATAAATGAATTTAGACATATAAGTGTGTTTGATATTCTCACCTAGATGATGTGTGTGTGTATATTTTCATATAAATATACGTTATTAAAGAGTACGATATAACACTTAAGAGCTAAAATGGGGTCTGGACGTCATATGAGCTCTTATAAATTCTGCAAAATGATATAAATATAAATAATCAAATACATTTTTTTAGCTTGCATTTTATTTTTTGTTAAATATAATAACGAAAATATTTTAAAATTTATCTGCACATATTTTACATTAAAACCATAACTAAAAAAATGTGTAGATTTACTAATATGACACTATATATACGTGAATAAGTATTTTGATTAATTGTTCATATGAAAAAAGATCTTTACCAATTGAACTAGGAAAATAATTTAATTATATTATTGTCGCTATATCTGATTTTACGATATATAATATATAGATTTGGCATTTAGTAATCGAAATCAAATAGTTGCCTTTTGTGCTTCATAGAGATAAATTCGGATAATTTAATACGATGAGAAAAGATTTTGCCGTTAAGTACTGAACTAAATTCAGCTTTTTTTTTCCTCGTTCTGGCTACGTTATGACCTAGCAAGGTCTTAACAGCTTCATCGGATTACCCTAAATCACCAGTAATAAACATAAACGTTTTATTAAGGTTATTCGTTTACTATCGTAATGCGTAAAGTTTTCATGTAATATAATAATAATATTATCTCTCTCTCTCTCTCTCTCTCTCTCTCTTCAAAGTAACCATATGAGAAGATGAAATTTGATTAACATTATCATGCCCTGGTCATTCATTTAATTCAATACGTTTTAAAGCAATCTTTTATGGTAGTCCGTGCAGACCGTTAAAAGTATTTCCAAACGTATAAATAATTTACGAAATGAGGACATAAAGTTTGCGGAGCGACCCTCGCTCGCATGCAAATCGAGTTGGATGAAAGAAGTGTCCGCGACCGCGACTCTATCTCTTTCACATTTTCAGTTTCCGAACAGGCGTAAGGGGGAGAGGTGATACGGAGTGGATTATCGTTTGGGCGGGAGCGAGAGAGAGGGAAGTAGTTGCGTTCGGTTAAGTGAATCAGTGCCCGCGCTCACTATTAAATCAGGGCGCGGGGGCGGGTGAGGCGCGCGTGCTAAAATGCTCTTTACGGCGGGTGGGGTTTTGTTTGCTGAGGGCGGATTCGGAACATTTACTCAGTACTCGCAGTACGTTATTCGCGGCGAACGCGGTGTGCGTCAGTCGCACAGAGCCACGGTTCGCGAGTGCTCGGTACGATCGGACGATGTCGGCGCGGTGACCGCGCTCTCTCACACGCGGAATTAGGCGGGAAAATTTCCCGCCCACATCTCGACAAAATATTTTCAGACGCGAATAAGGTAAAGTTCGTTATAATTATTGTTAGTGAAAATGTAAACATCGTATTAGTGTTTTTTACTGTTATTGATTGAATTGTAGTTTTTAAAATTACTAGTTATTAGTTTTTAAAAACTGGTGCTACGAAAGTTTTACGAATTTATCGTAGTGTTGACTACCCAATGACTTATCTATAAACGAATTACGTGATAATTAGATTTCGATAGCCATTGGATCTCCGACGTAGAATGGCGAACAGTCTAGGTGGTAGAGGATCCATAATCAAATAAACTCTTTAAGTATATGGATGACTAATTTTATTGAGTGTTCTTTGCCGTCCGGTGCAATATGCCGACGGTCACTTTAACAATATCCTACTAGTGCCGTTAATGTTTTGTAGTATTTCTATGACTTTACATGCAGCGTATCCACCTCTTTAATCGAGTCTGTTCAAATAATATATGACATTTTGCATACACGTTGTCTGGGATACAGAAAAGAACATATTTTTTTATTGGATAAAAGATTATCCAAAAGTGATAAACTATTCCTGAGTGATAGTTCAGATCTATATTATGGCGAGCGAAGCCGCGGGCAAATACTTGTTACTTATAAATTAAAAAGTATACAACTTAAGTGACTACTCGAATTTATAATTAACGTCAAAGAAGTATAAGAACTTCTATTGTAGAAGTATCATGTTCATACTTATTTCCGTCACTGTTTGCTGGTTCTAAAAATGTGGTTAACAACACATAATTCCATAAGAGAAGTTTCAACTCGATGTCCAGTAGTAAAAATTATTAGGCCAGGCTCCGGTCGGTTTGCGGTTGGTTATATACAGATGAAATTTTTTGCTTGAAGAAGGAAAATCTATCATTAAATGTTATAGTGGATGTTACTTTACACTTACATCTGGAATTTATTGAACACTACTATGTCTCATTGCAACACAAAGCGTCATCTACCATCAGATTCCACCAAGGAACACACAGCTTTAATTCTTCTTATTGCAATTGTAATAAAAATTGTAAAAACGGATATATTTATATTGCAGTTAAACGTAGTAATGGTTAATCAATTCCAAGTGGAAGTGCAAAGTAATGTCCACTATAATATATATAGTTGGAACTTGCAACATCTGATTAAAAAAGTAGCAAACAGTTTTATATAACATCTAATTATTTTGAAAATATAAAAATGGATAAGTAAAGACCGGCGTGTCCATTATTCAAGCAGTTTAAAGATCGTGTTTAAGATTGTTTGAAATAAGTAATTGTAAGTATTTTTTTTTTTGTGCGGTTATTGAACAGGAATTCAGCTTGCAAATTCTCGTATCGATAGTGGTTTACTATAGGAACACTAGGCATCCTTTATTACAAAGCAATATTTTAAATCGTTTACAGTAAGTAGACCGAAATAATGAAGTATATTTATTTTGAGATCGATTTAAGAGCCCAGTATTTTTTTTTTTCCGCCCAGTAATATATTTTTTTTTGCCCGCTGTACTGCAAGATTATAAATTGAGCGCTTATAACTAACCATATTATGTTCCATCAATATGCGTTTTGGTATATATATAGTATATTCATGTTTAATAATTGTAATGAACTAAAATGTTCAAGTAATTACTAAATATTGTAAATTCTCCAAAACATGGCATAGTTTACTAATAGTGTCTAATAATAAATGGACTTAACTAATCTAAACAGATGAACAATGATCTAGAAGTTCATGTCTATTTAATAAAATTCTTAAAGCCGATTCAAAAGACAACACATCTCTTAAATCGGTGGGCATAACACGAGTTTCTTACATACAATTAATGACTAGAATGACAGGGTTTTTTAAATGAGTCAACAAGAGGCTAATTATAACGATTTTGTTAGTCAGTAAGAGTAGCACTGTTGGGTCAAAAGTCTCTTCTTAATTTTTGATAAGTTTAAGCATTTGAAGACGGCTTCTTCTTTTATAAAATGACGATGTGATCTAAGATAATAAATACGATATGCCTAGAGGTGAATTGGCTCTCGAGCGTAAATACCGGAACAAACCAGTAGGTGCTAGGCGGCAGACTTTTATAGCTAGGTGGGCCTAGAAAAAGCCTTATCAATCAATCATGGTTTTTTCACGATGTTTTCCATCATCGAAAGCTGTGAGTGAGTGTCAAGTAGCTCTTAGGTCACTAAGCCACCATCGCTTTGAATAAGGTATAGACAAAATTACTTCGTCATTCCAACACATATTAGTGATTTGCACACCAAGAAATCCATAGGTCTACTTTTATCTCATATAAAGTGTTACTAGAAGGGCATTTGTCGGATCTAAGTTTCCTTACGATGTTTTTCTGCACCGTCAGCCAATATTATTACCAATTTAAATTAATAAATGTGGGCTAATTCTGAAAAAATCGTCGTTAACGGCGGGGTTCAACTATGGGAAAATAGAATCAATGTTCCATGATTAGTAGTTCCCAAAAGACCATTATTAAGGGAACTAAGTTGCATGCACTCACTAGTTACATTATTGTTGTAATAATACAACTTTAAACTTAAAATGCTATAGCTATATGCTATGCTATGCTTATGTATAACTATATCAGGACTAGCAAATCTTGATGACTTAACATTACGCTCATGCAACACGTCAAAGGAGTGAGTACTGAATCGTATCAAATTGCGATCAGTCCTCTCTCCATTTCATTTGCCAATTCCAAATTATCTTTTTGCGAATACAGCAAGTTTAGAAAAAAAAAAAAACTTAAAAATGAGTGACAACGCTATTTCAATTGCACTACTCTAGCGATATAGTGTCCGTAACTTTTTGTCTTTAAATAACTCTCTTGAATAAAAGTGCTGCATCTTAAACTATATTTCTCTTATTATTTCTGATTAAGACAACAATATAATTATTCTACAATTATTCGTAGTACTGGTAGAATATATAGTAATGTTGATAGAAAGGATACAAGTCGACCAATAGATTCTCTTTCAATTGTCTCATTAAAAAGTCACTGCATTGTAGATCGTCTCAATCGACATCAGTAATATAATAAAAGCCAATATGACATCGCGTCCAATGATGCCAATTACTGGTAAATGTGGACATTATATTGATATGCAATCACGACCGGCGCCCGTACAATTATGTATGGCCTTTGTTTCAATATATATGTGCGTATATATTATGTAAAATTGTTTGTTTATTTCATATACGTTTTATGTATCTGATGAAATTACTAAACTTTGAAAACTAACCTCAAATTGAATATCTGTCTGCAAGCACTACCTGAGGTAGTGTAGGTAGAGTAGGTATGTTCCGACAAATACTCTTGAGGGTAAGATCCCGTCAAGGTTTAAGTTGATTAAACTCTTAGACCACATTAACATTTAAAATTAGAAATGATCGCGGTCAAATGCCAAAACAAGGGAACAAAATTCGATGCTACGAAACGACTACGCGGCTACGTAACTACTATGTAGACTATTCGTTAGTGTTTTTACTCGAACTCTCTCAATAACAAAATGTGTCGGTGGCTTTAGATGTTGTTTTAATAACAAGAAAATCTAAAATAAATGATTTAATATGTTGATGTTTATTGGTTAAAGACGTAAGTAATAACGTATAGCTTTAATTCAATATATATTTCAATTATTTAATTCACGTTCTACCTCTAAAAATCTACTTTAGATTTGAATTATCTTTCAGGTATAATATATTTTTCAATATACCTGAAACAGTGTATGCAAATTTTATGATGGTTGGTTGAAGCATGACAAATAAATACAGTCGCATTTATAATATTATTTAAGAATAGTTTCGATTACGACAATGATATGTTCGGTATGAATAAAACGTTATGAGTTTACGTTAAATTATGTTATTCACCTACTTAACTACTCAACCTTCAGCAGAGACGTCGTATTGAAAATATTGTACTATGAAAGAAAAATAGTGCGTGTATCAGTGTGTACACGCGGAGGTATTGTAATTGGCTTATATGTATTAAATTATACTACGAGGTCCGGAAAAGTCTCTCCTGTCTTGACAATAAAACAACCTTCACAAATGATATGTCTAAACCTTTCTCATAAATTACCTTCTCTACTGGAGAAAACCACATGAAAATCGTTTAGTAGTTTTTGAGTTTATCGCAAACAAATAGACGTGGCAAATAACTCTATTTTATACTATATAGTGATGAGAATGCTCAATAAATTACCTTTTTTATATCAAAGGAGGCAAACGAATAAATGGGTCACCTGATGTTACCACTGTTCATATACCACCAGCAACACCAGGAGAATCGCAAATACGTCGCCAGAATGCGTATAGAGGGAGGAGGGGAAAGGAAAGGTAGGTGGGTATCCAGCGCTCTCACTGACCGAACGAAACGCAACAATACAAGGACTGTTACTTCACATCCCTGTTTCTGTTAGTCAGGTGGTAGTAACCTGGGCGAGCTAACCCATTCATGCTGAAACCAGTAATAGCGTCAGCGTGGCTCTACCACCTATAAAAACTAACTATACATTTATTTATTTTGGTACATTGCTAGACCCAGATAGACAATTATATACATACCGACCTAACGTTCCACGCGTAAAGCAAATTTTTCTCTACCGTGCCATATGAAGATTCACTCGAAAATGTATTAAAAATATTTTACCCTCAAAACATACGATTTTTTATATGCCCGATACACGGGTTCACTTCATGCCTGAACTTCACTCACGAACGACGGGTGCATTATTATTGGACTAGCTTTTGTGAATACTACAGAAGTTGATAAGTCGAGTTATTTATATATTACTTCTACTATGACAACACCTATATCCAATCTATGTACTTATTAACACCTGTGACTTCATCTGAGTTTTTTGTCATCTCAACGATGTAATCTATGTACAGCGGAAAATTTTGGAAAGACAAGTTTGTTTACGAATTTTTTTTGGTCTTTGTCGTAAGTTTATTTATTTCTACGGCTTATGCGCATCACACCAGTTGTACCATTTCTTCATGGAAACACATATCATTGAACGCATTAGAGGTACAGAAAAGGACATAAGGTACCCTTAATCTCAAACTACGAGCAAAAGCTAGTAATACTATAAAATGACCTTGTCCACCTGTATTAAACTTATTTGTAGGTTTTTATCAAGTGAATCCTAAAAAAGACACATATTGTTTCTCTTAATAAATTCAGAGTATTCATTCATTTCAACTTGAATGTCAGTTATACAATTAATTAGTATTTAATAAAAGAGGACAATTAAAAAAAAAGAGTTCTGGAAATTAATAGTTCATGTTTAGAACGTTATGCAGATATGAAAAAGGATATACATTATATGCACTTAATATATTATAAATTCAATTGTTCGTAATTAAACTACTACTACTACTACTACGTTATATGTAATATCTTTCCAGTTCATGGACTACAAATTATACAAATTGCAATTGATTTTAGATTGATTGTTTTGTCTATTAAATTTAAAATATTCCCTACTTGTTATTTTGGACGTATTGTAGTAGAGACATAGTTTGAAAAGGCTATTCTAGTAAATTACTTTAGGGACAAATTTTAAGTCTATTCATTGCGATGAAATAGAAGGAACAAAGTGCATTAAATATATGTTAATTAAGTTTTACGAAGTTTAAACATAGTCAGTGATGAAAACGTTAATCGAAGTGGAACGTACTTAAATACCGCTTTACCGTCGAATACGCTAATGGCGTATAAAGCCGGTAATTATATTGCGAATTCATTGGACTGTCCGCTCCACTCAGGAACGTTAGTATTCTAGTGATGTTATTATTTCTATGTTCATTTTGAAATTAGAGTCAATCATATGATATGTAAATACGAGAAACAGGAATTCCAGATGACGCTATCTTGTAATTTATTTATATATTTTTGTGATAAAACTATTGTCTATATAACTATTGTCGTAGAAATGTTTGTAATATTTCACGGAGCATGAATTATTCTATGTGGATATAATTGCGTAATATATACTTTATTGATGTGGAACGTCTATAAGCGAGGGTAATCCTGATTGTTGGTGTGGTGATCTGTGTGAGACGTGGCGACGCGATGCCATGCCCAAGTGACTGTACGCAATCTTTGTTGCCGTACTGAGCTCGCATACTTATAGTGTATACTCGTACAGTATTGTTTAGTACTTTACACATGTGTTTCACCATCCGTAGCTTTGTCATAGGAGTAATATGTCCCTCAGACAAAAGCTCACTTTGTATAAGATGTGTATCTGTCCCGTGACGACATATAGCTGTCCCGATTTTGCGTGTATGTCGAAAGATATTTGCATAAGTTGCAGGTTCTCCAAAACTGCGTTTTACGTAAAGTAACCGGTGCCCCATGGTATGTTCGAAGAGTCGATCTCTATGGAAACCTGGAGATACCTTTTAGCGTAGTCAGATCGAAAAAAAAAAAACAAAACATGTGTTTCACATTTGCTAGGCGTCCCGTGACGACTCAATTTAAAAAAAAAAAAAAACTTTGTAAGTGTTAATTGAAGCTTCTTGCTGATTATAACCTTTAAAAACTGTGTATATTACTACTTAGTCCATATGAAAGAGTTTTATGATAGATAACTCCAAAAAGTCCTCTAACTGATGCTGCAAGTTTTGTTAAAATCAGCTTAATAGTTTCGGAGATTAAATAGGACAGAAAATAGACACTTCCATTTTCTTTATATATGTGTGAGTATGAGTTTGTACGCGGTAATTTAGATACATTTTTGAAATCAGCAACACGCATGTAAAGCTTTTAGTTTTGCGGACAGTACACTTGTTCTTCACCATCGTGACATAAAGAAAATATATTAAATATACTTTTACAAATACTGGTAAACTATATTGTATTATTAAAATGAATATAGTTGATAAGAGCGTTAATATTACAACAGATTAGATCCTTAGTTGGTATCGAAAATATCCATTTTATCTCAAAAAATATCCAAGCAATTATACTCTTTCATACTCCTTAACGTTTCATCAAAATAAAATCTTTCATAGAAAATGTTTATTTGAAACACACAGAAACATTACGCACGTACAGATTAAAACATACAGATAAATTGTACGGTATAGTGTAGGAATGTGTGTGGCGAATGGGTCCCGAATCAGCATATGTGCTATTAGTCCTTCAGCGCTGATTTTCACACAGAGTGTTACGTGTGTGCTTATGATGTACACATTATGTGTTGAGTATATGTACCATATAAAGTTTAAAAAGAAATGCAGTTCATAACTGTAACATAAAAAAATGAGGAGTTACGGGACGCCTGGCAGATGTGACACATCGAAATTATTTTGTATAAGTTATATGCATAAAAGAACAAATTACGACAGGAATCATCTATGACACAATGAAAAGATAAAGCATTAAAAATTTGTTCCATAAAATAATGATTGTTTATTTATTTTATTACATAAATATTCATGTTTATTAAATACAAAAATTCAACTAGGTGCAGGCGCGGTGTGTTTGGCGGCATTTATTAAAGGACGCTACGTCGTCGGCGCCCGTCGCCTAACACTAGTAGAACGAGTGGCCTACAAAACATCTTGAATCTTATGTTAATATAAATAGGGTTGCAAATGTTTTTGTGTATTTCGTTAATAGTGCAAAGTTCGTCTTTTCGTCGCCATGCCAACAATCAGGTTTATGCTCCACCTATAGATGTTTCACATAAAAAAAAAATAAGAAAAATCATATTGTCGAATTAAACTAGTTAAAATTTCAGGTTACCAGCATAAGTTAACGAATAATAATAGAAACATTGAATGACACTCAATAAAAATCAAATGGAAAATAATAAGTATGTTTGGTCCCTCCGAGTGGATCGGATTGTCCCGTCGCTCGCGCCCTCGTTGAACCGCCGCCCATTATTAATAGTTAATTTAAACCGCTCAATTGATCTCGATTACAGTTTATAAAACATCGATATCCAATGAACGAGTTGTAGTGAAGTTCCTGATTAAGTTTTATTGATTGTCTCGTATAAGCGGGTGAGAGTTGTCAAATTCATCTTAGTAATTTGTAACAAATAATATATTATTTTTTATATCATAGGAGGTAAACGAACAGATGGGTCACCTGATGTTAAGTGATCACAGCCGTCCATAGGCACTAACAACACCAGGGGAATCACAAGTGCGTTGCAATAATGTGTTTGGAAGGAGGGGAAGGTGGAGAGGAGAGGGGAGGTGGGTTCTGGCGCTCTAACTGACCGAACGAAACGCAACAATGCAAGCACTGTTACTTCACGTCGGTTTTCTGTGAGAGGATGGTACTACCCCGGTCGAGCCGACCCATTTATGCTGAAACCAGTAATGGCTTCAGCTTGGCTCTACCACCTACGTCACGTATATCTGGACGTATGATATGAATATAAGTCTAACGAGTCTGTACTTTTAGATTTTTTTAGTTGAAAAATAGGTGTCTTGGAATAAGTAATGAAATATATTTCAATCATTTTTATTATTAATTATAACTACTATACAGCTCATTTATGATAATTAAATCTATTTTAATAGGTACAAACTACTATAATTAATCTCTTACATCTTTTCTTCTTTACTAATAGTATAAATGTGAATGAAAGTTTGTTTATTTCTTTTTTATACATTTATATATTAATTACTCATGATGACCATACTGAAATTTTGCGCACACGTAACTCTAAATCCAGAAAAAAGTTTCCGAGGAATAGGACAAATCTACATTAACTAGCGCGTGACCACAAGCAAAAACCATTTTGAATTATATGAAAAAAAAATAATTAAATAGCTGTTAATAGAATAAAATATGAAAAGGGTTAGCACGATAAATCTGTTCCCACACTTGGCGGTTCCTCACAAAAGACCCTTCGGCACTCACTGTGTTGTGCCCGTGACAATAATCTCGCCTACAAAATGAAGTGCCTTTACCATCATCGAAAAGAAGTAAATGTCATTTCATTTATTGCATATTCCTTTTTTGATTCAAATAGTGATTGCTTTATATAAAGATTTTTTTAATGTAATAAGTGGCTGTATGACAGGATGTCCTTTGCCTTTATTTTTTGTTTTGTTTGTGATATATAATTTTTGTTTGTTAGTCTGTGATATGCAAGGAGTTTTTGGCGGGCTTTTAGTCTGTCATGTAGTGGATGTTATATTTTATTCATAATCTTGTTACTTGACTCTATATTGTGTAAAGTTGGTGGTGTTTTATGTAATATGGTTAGCTTATTGTGCATAAGTGAAGTGAATGAAAAATAATAACATGGGCCATGAATTCCGAGATGCCACAAAAATTCCCAAGAAAGTTGTAACAAAAGCACCACCATCTTGTTATAACATTTAAATAACCGCACAGCACTTTACTTGAATATCGATCTCCTAGCTTATCCTGATAATTTTAAACCTAACTTTGACTTTATCAACTCAACACTTGGAGATATCAAAACATTTTTTAAATGACTATTCGAAGATTAAGAAGATATAAAATGACTGAAATATTATATAGAAGATTTGGCGCTTATGCCTTTACATTAACTTGGACATAGAAGAAAACAGACCAAAGAATACATAAGAACTATCCGTATTAACAACTTCAGAATTGGCAAAAAAAAACGACTTGAAAATTAAGATAAAGAAGAAGGTTAAAAATTTACGAAATATTATATAGAAGATTTGGCGTTTTTTTTCTCGGACTGACTACGCTATAGACCTAGCAAGGTTTTAACAGCTTCACCGGAGTACACGATTTGGCGCGTATGCCTTTATATTAACTTGAACATAGAATAAATGTCACTACAGAATATACAAGAACCACATATATTGACAACTTCAGAATTGGCAGTATGGATTAATTCCTTCGACAAACAAATATTATTACTACTACTGTGATATGCAATAGTTACTAATTGGAGTTTTTATTTCGTTTCTTTTTATTTCCACATGTATTATTTATAATGTCTATATATTGTCCTGCCTTGATAATAAAAAGAAATCCTAAGAGTCAACCACAGCGATACTTACCGGGTCATATTCTGAATCTAAATCATTCTTGAAGCCACTCGAATTAACACAAAAAAAAATCGAAATCTGTCTAGCCGTTTAGGAGGAGTCCAGTCATATAAGGACAGAAGAATTATACATATAGGTAAGAAGATTACGTGCTCTATCGTTTATAACAATACTACCGGACCCAGCGGACGTTGTTTCGCTCTGACAATAAGAAACTTTGAAAAATCATATACCTAAACCCTTCTCATAAATCATTTTATCTACTGGTGAAAACGATAAGAAATCCCGTTCAGTACGTTTTAAATGTACGGCGCTCGCTGAATGTTCGCCATCTTGTTATTTTGTCTCGCTAACCAAAGGTTAGGTTAGACTTGCGAAAAAAGGATAACGCGAACTTGCCTCGGGCAAGCGCGGGGAATTTAGTACGAAATATTTTTAAAGCAAGTATCTAATACATATTTAACTTTTTTGTAATAACACCGTATAAGTTTTAGTTCGGATCTCAAATTCACCTGATGTGGTATAAGATGATGAATATGTTAAATCTAGAGGAGGTTGGCTCTCTAGTGCAGTTGCTGGATCACGTCTACAGCTTCTTAACCATAAATTTTAAAATTTTGCGTGGTAGTTAGCCCAACGAGCTTTGATAAAGCCCTTCCACCGCGCTGTAGTTTTAGCACCATGTTTTCCTGCACTGAAAGGTCTGATTCATTTGCCAGGATTCTAACCTACGTCGATCAATCACTGTGTCATGATTGCTTTAACTTAATAAAATCAATGAGTCTCTGTATAAAAATGTTACTTATAGTCATCTTTTTAATACCTTTTTAATTACAATATATTTGATCGCCCCAATACTCGTTTGCTTAAATTTCTATACTGACCCACACATCAATTTGTAACAAAACAGACAGAGATTGAGACTAAGTCGCGTGTTTTTTTTTTTTTCATTTGGTAGGAAGTAGAGTCACGCTGAAGCTATTACTGGTTTTAGAATGAATGGGTCGGCTCGTCCGAGGCAGTACCACCCCTCTCACAGAAAACCGACGTGAAATAACAGTACTTGCATTCTTGTGTTTCGTTCGGTCAGTAAGAGTGCTGGAGACCCACCTCCTTTCCGCTTTCTTTCTTTCCTTTTCCTTCCCCTCCCCCTTCCCCATATACAGGCTGGCAACGCACTTGTGACTCCCCTGATCTCGCTAGTGTCTATGGACGGTGGTGATCACTTAACATCGCGTGACCCACCTGTTCGTTTGACTCCTTTGATATAAAAAAAAGAAAAGAGTATAATGCTTTTCTCTTCATCTCGTACCGTAAGCCGCATTAACGAATTACATTCCGACAAAAAAGGATAATGTTGTAAATTATAATCCGCAATAAATGTAAATCAAGGTGAATGTGGCACGGATGCGGGTGCGGGCGGCTCCGTGGGTATAATACGGTAATGACACAATAATATAAATAGGATTAACGGATCAAGACCCCACGCGCGCAGACAGGACGAACCAATACACGTGACACAGTGGTACTAACATCGGGGAATAGACTGACAAAATAAATCCAAACATTTATTTCAATTATTAACTATTACATATTATACCTTAATTTATTCTGGTTAAAGCCGTAACAAATATAATACTAATAAAGTAATAAATACAAATGTGAATTTATATGTCTATTACACTTTCACAAATTAACTATTCAACCGATGATTATGCCATTTTGGCATGTCTGATTTAAAGGCACAGAAATGGACGGGTATTTTTAACCCACATATTTTTATCGAAAAGGATTCTCTAATGTATCGTCGAAATTTAGCCATTTACTTTCAACTGTCATTATGAGATAAGCTACAAATTTTTTTCTTCTTAAAACTATATCATTATGTTGTCTACTAAAAGGTTTGCTCATTTATTTTGTATTAGTATAGTATTGTACTTCGATGAAAATACATAAATCTCGTTAAAATAATATATACTAAAATTTCCAAAGCTTATTGAGTAATCAATTCATGTACATAAATATATTACTTAAGTAATTTTTATTGGTACTTATTACATCAATTATTTGGTAAATAAATTCAGGTTATTCTGTCCACTGTGCGTTGACGTGAATGCCGTCGCCGGTTGCGCCCGCGCATCGCTTAGTTGTCATATTGCCCCATTAATAATATCATTCGTTCAAACGTACCGACGAACACGTAGACTGTGTTATATGCACTTTTAGCACAGTTATGGCACCTCAATAGAAGCTGCATTTTTAGTATTGTTAGTATTGCAAAATTACAATTAGCAATTACAATTAGCAACGTAACATCTTGTCTTTTCTACTCTATTTTAAAATGTAATTATTGCTGATAGTTCTAAATCTGTTTATTATATACACAAAGTGGGGTATGGGATTAAAGAGTTGTTTTGTTTATCTTATGAGAAAAATTATACAATACATTTTATTTATTTTATTGTATATAATTCACGCTAGATGCTGCTGTAGCGAATTGATTTATTAATTTTTATATCGGTTAACTGATCGATGTTAAAACAGGTATATGTAAATCTATACTAATATTATAAAGAGGTAAAGTTTATGAGTCTATGACGTTGTAGGAGGTAATCTCAGGAAGTATTGGTCCGATTTGAAAAATTATTTCAGTGTTATATAGTTCATTCATCGAGGAAGGTTATAGGCTATATCATCATGCTAAGACTAATAGAAGCGGAGCACCAATGAAAAATATTTAAAAATGGTTTTTTGTTTCTTAAAAGCGTCCGCTACGTGTTAGCGTTGGCTCAAAATAATTATTCAGAGGCTAGTATTTAAATATAATAATTAAATAAGATTTTTTGTACTAACGAAAATTGGTAAAATATTAGTTGTTGCTATTATTGGCAACTGGCAACAGTTGTGCCGGCGCATCGTTGCGTTCATAACTTGTATGTTTAAATAAACTAGCTGCGCACATTCCCGCTGCGCCGCGCCGGTACGGACACTAGCAATGTTCGCAATTGAATTTCATTGCCAATCTCCTTTGGTAAATAAAGTTATGTCAGACTACGCTAATGGAATAAGTAGCTGTGATTTTACGCCTGATATTTTAGAAATCGTGAAAAGGATGTTCGTCTTATTACAGTGACATTATTTAGTTATTTGTGGTTAAAGCTAGGTGCTAAATGCGTAGTAAAATATTTAGGTACTCTTACACCAAAAACTTAAATCTAGTTTAAGATTTAATTCAGTCTAAAATCTGGTTTAAAGATCTATTTAATTTTGGCTCAAGTGACTCCTTTAAATATGGTATTAATGATTTTTTATCACATCGACAGAGGAAAGCAGAATTGTCGTAACTTGAAAAACCCAACTTTATACCAGAGCCAAAAAATTATTTGAAAACTTCCTTTTTTTATGTGTAGTGCTAAAACTAGGCAGTAAACCAAGGTCGTATCGATGAAAAATTGAACCGTAGGAATGTGATACCCAGAACATCCAAAGCGGTATTTTTTATACAAGAATATGGTAAAAAGTGATTTAGCACAAAATTCAAGTTACGACATTTCCGCTTTCTCCCGTCGATATAGGTATTGACATTGGCATATCCTTTTCTTTACTCATTGATATAAAAACTATTACACTAACAAATAGATAGATATCATGTCACCAATAAACATGTACCAATGCCCTATGATGACAGAACAACGCCGATAGCAATTACGTTTGCGATCGCTCCGAGATGGAATATTAAATGCAATACGCAAGCGCACGTTCTTGGACAAGTGTTTATAGAACGTTGATATTAAACGCGGTCTCTTTTCTATGCTAATACCCTCAGTATTAGATCGGTTGTGATCATTGATTGTATGTAATAACATGACGGTTCAAATCGTTTTTGCGATTGGAAAGACACAATGTATTGTATTTCAATATTATCGTAATCCTTTATTTGTATTAACCGCGTGGTATTCCATCTATATAGTGTACTATTAATGACTGGAAGTGGTCATTATTCCCATATTTAATAATATAACGCGTTATTCTATTGCAATGGATAACTAATCATTGAATGTATATTCTGCTGTTGATTATTTATATATTGATCGCTATTCAAAATGAAAAATATTTTTAAAAGATAGTAGTCCGGTGAAGGTGTAAAAGTGAAGCTGTCCGGTGTAACTTGCGAGGCCAATATCGTATTCATTTCGAAAAAAAAACAATTTAGGACCAGAGAAGGCATTTATGAATGTTAAAACAATCGCCGGTTTGGAAAACAATGCAGTCATCGAGAAGCAAGAAGAATAACAAACGATTACTGGTCTTAGTGAGTTTGAAACATGGGATGAACAATTAATTTGTCGCTGTTTCTTTTGCATTTGAATCATGTCGGTCTTTTAGTAAATCAAGCTTTTCTAAGTTTTTGCGGGACATATACATAAATCAGGAAGTCCGGTGAAGCTGTTAGGACCTTGCTTGGTCAATAGCGTAGTCAGTTCCAGAAAAAAAATGTGGGACATGTATTAAATTAATACGAATGTATTGAGAGGATAGGATTATGATACCGAATACACTAAATGCTTGTATGATAGAGTTGATTGTGCCTATGTACTACTAAAGCTTATATTAAAGGATCTAGCAATACGTGTTAGTTTTGCAGTTCGGAAACTTTGCGGTTGTGTTTCTTATTAGATTTAATTTCTTTGTAATAACAATTTTGACGCTTATTTCGTTGTTATTATACTATAAAAACTTATTAGATGCATACTAGAAGCCTTGATTTTAAAAGTAGTTTTAATTTTGTTTATAGTTGGCGAGCGGCGGCGGTGGTGGACGTGGACTTTTCTGCTACCACTGCCCGCCGAGTCTGCCGCCCCACCAGCACCGACTGCCTACCCTGGAATATCCTTTTACTGCTTCTCATCCTTGTAAGTATTAAATATAAAAGATAAGGATAGATGGTTATCATACGCGTCGTCTTACAACCCTTACAGAAATACAACTACAACGATTCTTACTACCTACTTATTGTGAGAGTGTCTCTACCAAATTTGTTGTCGCAAAATATGTTTTGGGTGATTTTTTTTGTCATTTCTTCAACAATGTAACAAAGATTTTCACTTAAGAAAACCAGCTAATAAAGAAATTAAATAATATAATTTACTTCTAATTTCCATTTATTTCATTTTGATCATTTAATAAGTCATGGTGGTAAGATTCGACCGGGGGAATATCAACTCGATGTCCGCAGGTTCGAATCCCGGCATATAACAACGACTTTTTTGGAATTTGTGTACATTTACTGATTTAAATTAGCGATACTATCAGCTGAAGGTGAAGGAAAATATCGTCAGGAAACCTGAGCCTGAAAGATGTTTTTGTAGTACTACTGTATGTGGCAAAACAAAAGATAGAACTGCAGATTTCTCAGAGTTTGAAATTGCCAGTACGTAGTAGTTTAGTATGGTGATTATACCCATACCTTCTTTCGCGAAGAGGCTTATTGCCCTACAGCGTGTCTCTTGCAGGCTAATTAATGATGATGATTTCTCTTTTGAAGATTTTAATATATATACAGTTTAAATTAACCAATTTATGTAAACTAGTGGTACGTAAGTGATCCAAATTCGAATATAATTGATTGTTTTTTTAGGTTTCTTTCTTGAGGGTTTCTTTTCCAACGACTGCAGATTTGTAAACGAAAGGGTTGTTTTTTTAATATCAAACGAGGAGGTGGGTCACCTGATTTTAAGTGATCACCACCGTCCGTAGGTACTTGCAACACCATAGGAGTCACAAGTACGTTGCCAGCCTGTGTTGGGGGGGGGGGGAGGAAGGTAAGAGGAGAGGGGGAAAGTGAGGAAAGGTGAACCTCTGTCGCTCTCACTGACTGAAAGATACGCAACAATATAATCACTGTTACTTCACGTCGGTTTTCTGTAGAGGCTGGCACTACCCCGGACGAGCCGACCCATTCATGCTGAAGCCAGTAATAGCTTTTATCATGTGATCTTCTATAGCGTGGCTCTACCACCTTCAAAGCATGTAAAGAAAAAATAATAGATAAAATCGATTTTCAAACAGAAGAGAAAAAGGCTTAATCGTGGTTTATTTAAAGTTACATTCTACAACCTTTTGCCTCCGGGTTCGCTCTTGTTAATATTAATTTGTTTTATCCCTAGTAAACAGTACTTTTTTTGGGAACAGTAATTCTATGTATTTTTTGTGGCCGTGATAATGTGTATGTAAAATTTCATGATAATTAATCAAATTAAAAACACTTTATTTAGTTTAGGTCCTAATAAGGCACTTATGAACGTGAATATTATCATTGGTTGGGAAAAAAATCCTGTTATTGAGAAGAACTGGCAACAATCTCGATTGGGTTCATCTTTTTAAGTTATATATTTCCAATACATTACACGTGACAAAAGTTTTTAGTGGTTCCACAGAGAGAAATCAATTCCAGATATCACTATCATTGACATATTGATCCAGTCTATCATAATCTAGTCAACAAGTTCAAAAACGTGATAAATAGAGATAAAGGCCCTAAAAATATGAGTGATAGCTCATTCGATTCGGAATCACCTCTAGAAAAATGTTTTTGAAGGATTTTGGGGTAGGTAAAAAATTGCAATTGTTATTAACAAAATAGTATATTGTTTCAACAATTAACAACAAAAGCATGATTAATTAATAATTTGTTAGGCAATTTATCCCTTAACAAAACTGTATTTAGGTTTATTGCTGTATCTGCATAATTTACCAAGTTAAAGATCACAAAAGATACGAAAAAGTCATAAAAATACAGAATTTTTATAAACAAATGCATGTAATAGTTAATAAACAATAGATATGAACTTGATCTTAGATTTATCTAAATGCAAACTTTATTCTCTATAAAAAGGACTTGAATGTCCTTTATCGTATCTCTAATAGTTAAAAAGATACATCAATTTTTTAATTGACAAGTAGGCGCTACAATTACCATATCGTATAATATTAGAAAGTATTATAATAAGTAAAAAAAAACTATTTTTGACTTTTTTAAAGAAATGGCTGGTTTTATAATTTTTTTCTGCTTCAGAAAAAAATATAACGTTGGTCAATATTTGTTTTTAACAAATTGTTAAACTAATAATAATGAATAATTATTTTTTTTGCCAAACTATTCAAAAGTGTAAATTATGATTTTTAAAAGCAAAATTATCTCTTAAGTAATTATTTAAACAATCGAAATATAAAAAAAATCGATTTTAAACAATTAAAATTAAGAAAAAAAATTTTTTTAATCATAATTTTCTCTAAACAATAAAATAGCAAAAAAAAATTCAAAAATATTGAATTCCTCTATTTGTTTAAAACAATTTTATAAACGAATTACGTAAAAAATTCATGACCTATGTTAATCACTGCGATTGTTTAATGTGAAAACAGGCATAACCAAATATTAATTTAAAAAAAATTATCAACAATTTTTAGATATTTCATTTTGCAATAGTTATAAAAAATCATAATTAACAAATTAATAAATTATTATGAACATTTATAGCAGGATCTTATGAAGTATATATACCGCAAGGGCTCCACGAAGTTTAAAATTTATAGGCCAATTATTTATACCTTTTATCCCATTATTTGCCATGCCAACGGAGATTGGGAAAAAATTTGTTAATTAACAATTGAATAACTTTTTGAAAAATGGTGATAAAACTTTTTTCTACGGGGCTCGATTCATTCAAGTGTTCAGAAGCTACTAAAATTTTTTCAAATTTTCAAAATGACATGTTATGTTATAAAAAAATTATTTCTTTTGATAAACTCTCTTTAGCGACAGCGCGCGCATACCGTAACAGCAACGCGGAGCTCTATTTTCACCGTAAAATTAAAATTATGGATATAGAGTTTCAGGAGTCGAGACTTTTTTATCGGAAATTTCCTCCTCTTTAACGAACTTTTTTCAAAATTGCTTAAAAGTTGATATTTTTTTAGGTTATTAACGAAAAACTAAATATCATTTTTTTCATCTTATTTTGTTAATAAAAATTGCAATTTTTTACCTGCCACAAAATCCTTCAAAAACATTTTTCTAGAGGTGATTACGAATCGAATGAGCTATCGCTCATATTTTTAGGACCTTTAACTCTATTTATCACGTTTTTGAACTTGTTTACTAGACTACAATTTAACACCAACACCCCCTTGACAGGGCACTTAAACTTACAGTCCGATAAATCGGTTAGTATGCTTTGGGACTTTATTGTAAAACTTGACACTATTACCCAAAAAAATATTCGTGATTTTACTGAGTCTGAAACATGGGACGATCATGTTACAGTATTTAGTAATTCGATCATACCGGTCTTTTACAAAATCCAGTTTTTAATCAGTTCAGTTAAGGCGGAAAAGCGCAATAAACAAACTACATTCGCATTTATAATATAAGTAAAGATTAAATACAGTGTAATATTGTAAACCAGAAGTTGATAAGTTAAGTTATCCTTCGACGAACTTGAATTACTGAATTCGAAGGGGCCACACCACGGCTCGGTATAATCAGTTTATCGTCAGCTATGGACTCGTCTCGTTACGATTTCCAACTCGATTCCCAACGCAAACTCGATTGCGTTTCAATTAATCGATATCACTAATGAATCTCCGGCAAATTGATTTTAGTTAGTGTTATTTATTTGGTGTCGAGTATCGTTTAGGATTTCTCTTGTTATAGACTTAACAATACTTTGAGTTATATGTTTTCTTGCAACGCTGATGTCTTAAATGCGTTCGAATATCTTTTAATAATTGAATATTATGTATTATTTATGTAATGTAAAAGAACATTCACGTAAAAATTGTGAAGTAAATTGTGAGCGATAATTAATACAGTACCAGGTGCATTTCTATACATATTACAATAGAATGAAATAATAAAATAGTACGTAATAAAATCCCAAGATATTATGTTAAGTTCTTAAGGTATTATGACTAACTATAACCTTAACAATATAGATATTTTATGTACAGAAAAAAAATACCTACGTCATAAAAATAATCTCATAATTTCCTAAACAACTTTATCATTAAATATTCTCTTTAAAACATTTGGGATAATGTCATCAAAATTATGATTACACGCAGTTTGCGACAGCGTTTATTTTTTACTAAAAACTTCAATTTATATTGTCTATCGCAGTATTAAATTATCAATATATATTGCATGATATTGATTTAACCCTTTCTAAATCCTTAAATGTAATAAATGTAACAAAAATGACTCTGTTGCTTTCTATAAGATTTTGGCCGATCGAGCCTAGCTCGGTTCTCTAAATACATTTTTAAATTAAAATAAACTGTTAGGTTTGCCTCGCAAAATTAGCATTTTCCTCATAAAAAATATTAAAAAGGATATTTATCTTATAATTATAATAACAAAATTATTTCGTCATCATTACCCTTATCCCACCTAAGTAGGGTCGGCACAACATGTTTTGTTTTTCCATTCTCTCCTGTTAGATGTCATCTCAGTATTCACACCTTTAACGGACATATCATTTTTCCCACAGTCCATCCATACCTTTTTCGGTCTTTATCGTACTCAACACTTTTTTAGTTATATGGTTTTCATCTCTCCTCATGACATGCCCGTACCATGCTTACCGATTACTCCTCCACTTCTCTGTCACTGGTGCTATTTTCAAACTGCCTCTAATTCAATATTTAATCTTATTTATTTAATTTTATTCAATTTTAATCTTATCCATTCTTGTTACACCACACATCCACCTTGACATAGGTATCTCTGCCACATGTAATTTTCTCTCAGAATAAAATTATTTACTTAATTAAAATAAATTGTTAGGTTTGCATTACAAAATTATGATTAAAAAAACATACACTCTCTGATTCGAACTGGGGTTACATAGATTTTAGAAGCAACCAATTTCCCCCTGAGTTATTTTTGTTTTGACAGCGGCGGCGAAATTTGCCTTCATATTCTAGCTATATTTTTTCGTTGCCTGAAATCTCAGTTAAAAAAGTTTTCTATAAATAAAATCTAGCTAGATCGATTTATCGTCCCGAAACTACTTACATAGTAAGTTTCACGGAAATAGATGACGCCGTTTCCTAGATCCTGAATATATATAAATATAAAAATATACAAGAATTGCTCGTTTATGTTAAAGTACTATTTTACAAAGAAGGATGTAGACAATATATGTGGTAATTATATCTAAATCAAATCTAGCTAATATCCGCAATCTCGTTATCGTGAAAATGGTTTTATTAATTTGTGGCCATTTTGTATTTAATTTTAACAAGTACTTTTGGTCTATCTTTTTTCTTTTAATACTGTTACTCGCGACTTTTCTCATCTATTATTATCATGCTGGGTTCCATTTTTTTTAATTTACAATATAAGCAAGTTACTCCTTACTTAGTTATCGAGGAAGGCTTTAGTCTGTATATCATCACGCTAAGATTAATAAGAGTGGAGCGCCAATGAAGAATATTTAAAAATCGGGCTTTTTTGACCTTTCGAGAGCTTTCGTTGCGTGTTAGCGTTAGCCCAAAGTTAATATTCCAAGCGGACGAAGTCGCAGGCAGAAGCTAGTTTAGTTATATAATATAATTGTGTACAGATTAAGTTAAAAATAAATACCACAAATGAAATTGAGAACAAACTTCGCATTCAACCAGTGAACGGGTAACGAAAACCTGAAATGGCAAAAATCAGTTTCTTTCCCGTTATCCCGTCTGACTCGCGTGCCCAAGGGTGGTAATGTGCTAATGAATAGAGAAGGTAGGCCAGGGTGTCGCGGGGGTGAGGCGCCGTAGGGGTGCGAGGAGGGCGGCGAGGCGCAGGGGGCGACTGTGGGCGGTACTCCTCTGGGATTGGTCGCCACTGTGCCATCTATTATTCATAAAATAGTTTTTGAGTCGCGCCGCCGTTCGCTTAACACGGTTACATTGCTAACTTAATAAGTATCATGTCACTTTTGATTAGTCCCTAAGCGTATCGCTTTTTTACAACGATCAAAGGAGGAATGTAATGAAGTTAACGTCGCCTTATTTCGTTTCGGCCGTCGAAAATGACAGCCCGCCCCGTCTGGCGTAATTGCGTAAATGTATTAATTTTTAAAAACCTATTAACGGAGTGGGGTTCAAGGGGGGAGGTGGAAGTTTTTTAAAGCTCGCAGAGTTCGGCTATTCGATAAAAAAGCGGCTTAAACGGATCTATTAATAATGTATAAGGCAATTTTCAACGTTGACCAGATCCACGAGCCACATTAGTACGCAATCATAATGCTCAGCATAGATGCGCGGTTTGCGAAAGTTTTTAAGAATTATAAAAATTAATTAGCATATATTCTTGCATATCTAGTAGTATGCTAAGAAACACGTGTGATATTGTACCCGCTAATTACTGTATAATACTAAAAGATAATAAAATGTAGCTAACGTTAATAAGAGACTATTTTAAATCTAACCAACAGTTCCCAGTAATACCGTTTACAAACTTAACTCGTTTACTATGATAGTTAGTACCCATAAACAAAAGTACAGATGGGAATCATGATATGAAGAGTCAATAAATAAAGCAATAGGTAAAGGGTAGCAGTTAAGCAAACATGCAGTATCCCACGTAGCATCTAAGAATACATAATAAAACTGTATATAATATAAATGCATTCTACAAAATATCATATATGCACAATTATTTACATAAAATTAAACTATATATTGTATGAGTTTTTAACTTATTAACTAAAATAAACCTATTATTCTAAGTTTTGTCTAAACACGTAAAAGTTGCTAAAGTAGTTGCATAAAAACATAACAAAGACAAATACATAACAATACGTAACATATATCTTTGTTTGTACTATGTGTCGTAAAATTAATAATCGAAGTTATTTTAACAGTTAATTGTACAAAAAACAAATTTTTTTAAACAAATAGTGGAATTTCAAACATTTTCATTGCATTTAACTCCAAGTTAATTAATCCGCTCCGATTCGTCCAACTTTTTCCGTTGCACTAAAGCTCAGACCGGAGTGACTTCCGGCGGATTTTATACTTTTTAATTTCCGCCTCTGGGGTATTTTTCAGCAGACTTCGGTGTAGTATTAAATTATTAATATTCAATTAATGATATTCATTAAACCCCTTCGTAGTCCCTAGATTTAAATAAATATTACAAAAATAATTTCGTTTGTTTGTATAAGATTTATTTATGTCAAAATATTATAATACAAAACAGCACAGATAAAAGATATGATAATTATACTTAAATAATTTGCATATTTGATATGTAAATAATGAATATATGATTTGCTTGATTTCTGGATCTAGGTTCCATGCTAAGACCTAGGACGTTACTTTTTATCCATCAAATTGTGATTACCACACATATGTTTCTAAAATACCTAACAATTTAATAAATCATGACATAATGTGACCTATTATAATCGACACTCTCACGCATAGACAGTAGAAATGAAACTGAAATTGTACAGAAAAACAACAACAACAATGTGTTAAATAAAGTTCTACTCACAACAGTTAAACCATACATCATTTTACCCTACAAGTATTACGTTGTCTAGAGGAAGCCCAATCAACTGATATTATCAAAAGGAAATCTGCCTTAAATTATCTTCAGATTTTCGTAGATTTTTATTTAGTCATTTTCTATTTTGCATAAAAGCCTTGCTTAACATTAAATTAAATTAAAAAACTTGTACTAAATTTACTTTGTATTATACACTTTTTTAACACATAAAAAATCCAATTAATTCTGATGAATAATACAAGTAAGTTCATATCCTCCTTGTATTTACAAAAAGAAAAGTCATCCATCGACAATCGAGGACGACGAGTAATACCGTCTATTAAGGGTAATTTTCGTCAAGTAATGTATGGAATGACATTATCTCGAAGAATAATAGAAATGTTAGGGACTGAGGGCGGATGGCCCTAGCATTTGTCACCGAATCTATTGCGCCACAGTAGGGACTCCATGAGTTATGTTTGGATATACGTCGTAGAATAATATTTTCTTTTTTATTATTAAAAAAATATCGAATACATATTCTTTATACATTTTGTAAATTTTTTTATCACTTTTTAATAGTTCAAAATAGTATTACAAAATATACTGGGTCTTAATAAGTATTGAACTTAGAAAAGTCGCTTTGAATTTTTACATTAAAAGTCTGATTTTAATCCTTCTTCTTTTTCTGTGAGTACGTTTTTTGTGTGTTTGAAACGGATCGATAAGAATGCCATTTATTGAAAAAGGGCTGTACAAATGTTCACGGGCGTGAACAAAATTTGATAGCAATTGAGCGAACGATACAAGAAGCCATAGTGGCTCAGGAATAGTGTGTCTGGTTACCGTTATAGTTGATATAGGTTCGAATCCTACAACGAACTTGAGTTATCCTTTTAGTGAAGAGAAACAGTTTGAAGCAACCATATCAAGGTGTTTTTTCTAATAGCCCTCTAGCTATCTATAACCCTTAAGATTTAAATCTGTGACAAAACCCCTATTGGCATATTGGGGTAGATCCACTTACTAATTAGCTCTTTCAAGCGCAGCTTGCTTACGATCTTGGGCCACATCTTCACGTAACAGTAGATGACAACTAAATACTTTAATTTACTTACTAAATACTTATAGAATATCTATGTCTATTTTATCTATGTTCTTGTACTTCATTCCTGTGTTTATTAATAAATCTGAATACAATGTGTTACAAAGTGTGCATTTATTTAAATTAGAAGTCCCAACGGTAACTTTTTGTTAGTGTAATGTATGATTTTTAGAATCGAATCAGTAGTTCAGGAGATAATCTCCTTTAAACAAGCGAACCTAACCACTTTAGAACAATGGTTTATTAATAATACTAAATTAATTCACAAAAATATTGTATATATTGTGTTCTTATAATGTATATATAATATCAACAATAAAAAATATTTAAAATCTGCATAATGTATAAAAGATATAAATTGATGGTTACTCTACAGAACGCGATGTCCCCGCCTCATCAATTCCCGTAGACACGCGGATCCGTTCAGATGCCCATAATAACTGGCAGGGGCGGCGATTTAGCACTCTCTGTGTAATGGCCTCCTAGTTCCGGTTCCGTTATATCTATACGCACTATTAAGATTTGGTTTTTGTTTTAAAAAAATAATAGATTTTGTATTGTTTTTAATTTATTATGTTTTTTATATAATTCTCAAATGTCACCTCGTGTATACTTTGCATGGTATAGTCGGAAAAATGATTAAGCATGCGTAATTGTGAATAATTTTGTCGTATGAAAGATAATATTAACATTGAAAAATCTCGTACCGAATCATTTACAAGTAGGCTTAATTTCTACATATTACTTAGCATAAACAAAAAGTATGGGTTTTATACAACTTTACACGTATGCATTTTGTATGTTTGTATACCATAGTACAAGGTACGTTTTAATTAGGATTGAAAATACGTGTGTAAGATTGTGTTATTATTGTATGATATATATACAATATTTTTGTTTTTTAAGGATATTTTAGAAAAAAACGCCATTCGTTGCATTTGATTAGTGCTTTGCTGTCAGTGGCTGAATAAAATACAAGTTTGTTTAATATTTTGTATCAATTCTAGAAGTAATATATAAGAGTTGTTGAGGTATGTATGCTTGGTACACATATATGTTTTAACAACTCATATATGTATGAATCATTAGCTTAGGTTAGCGCATATAGGTCGCGAATTACATGTATCAGGCAACAGCCCAAGCCGAGGTGTGCCGTGCACCCTTGAGCCAGTTGTCAAATAAAATCGGCTGAGTGCCTTAAGCGCTCGTTTTAGTAGTCTGGTGAAGCTGTTAAGACCTTGCTAGGTCAATAGCGTAATCAGATCGAAAAAAAAATCGATCCTAGAAGGTCTAAAGCAATTTGTATGAATTAAATTTGGATAGAAAATATTTATAATACTCATTTAAACAAACTAGATTATATGTTAGCTTTTTTTGCAAAACAATTCAAAGTTTAATTTATAATCATTAAAAAATAACTACTATCATGCACGTGATAAACGTATGGATTCCAATTAGTTGTAGTGTCATCAGTATAAACTGACCAATTACAATTTATACATAGCTTTATAGTTACAAAAATGAACATTGGATCAGTGGTTCATAGAAACCAATTTATTTTACGGTGAAATAATGTCTAAGAGAATAGACTCACTCTCGAGATGCTTACCACCACTGTATCTGTTGTATATTGAGTATTTAAACCATAATTTATTTCTCAAACAACTCTAGACAAATGAGTCTTTATTGTGTACGCAAAGTTCACTTGAAATTAGATTTGGTTATCTACCACTATTTTTACCTTGTTGATACCTAATAAATTAAAATGTATTTATTTTACATGATTTCATGAGAAAAAAAACAATTTTTGAATGTATAGGTATATATCCATCACTTTAGAACGGCTGCACCTAATACTGATGTTTTTGTTATGCTTGTCTGGACAATGTTTCTATGAAGAAAAAGTGTGAAAAATTGTACGGAATAGTAAAAAAATTGGGTTCAAAATACTTAGAGAAAAAGTTAAGGAATAATCGAGACAGAAGACACTAGGAAGATCTCCAAAAATATTGATAGAATTGACGTTCCATTCCTTAATAATTAATGGAGGTGGTAGAGTGTGGTGAGTGTGGCAGAGAGTGGTTCAGCATGAATGGGTTGGTCCGCCCGGGGTAGTACCACCCTCTCACAGAAAACCGACGCGAAATAACAGTGCTTGCATTGTTGTATTTCGTTCGGTCAGTGAGAGTGCCGGAGGTCCATCTCCCCACTTATCTCCCCCATTCTCTCCCACTTCCCTCTTCTCTCCCCATCCCCTTTCCGTCATTCCCTCAAAGATAGGCTGGCGACGCACTTGCGACTCCCCTGGTGTTGCTAGTGTCTATGGACGGCGGTCATCACTTAACATCAGGTGACCCGCCTGTTCGTTTGTCTCCTATATGGTATAAAAAAAATTAAGTACTATTTTATTTTGTTACTTGGTCATAGTATAAACGATATTGTATCATTTTCTTAGTATAACCATGCGAAGTCAGTGTGGGAGTTAGTCTTAATATAGTTATGTATGAATTAACTGGACTATATCCTTGCAGACACGAGTTATTCGTATCATCCGGCGATACACGATGACACGTTTGTGCGTCGGAAACAAAGGCGGAATCGGACTACCTTTACCCTGCAACAGGTAATTTATTAAATACATCAGACTCATACCCAATAACATGACCTCGTGACGTGGTAGTAAGTAGGTAGTAGGCTTGTGTTAAGTCAAGACAACAAGGCCTTGATATCATCTGGGTTGACTTTTTTTAAATAAGCAATAACTTCTTATTGCTCTTGTCTATTCTAATCGAATAGTGTCGCGTTGCTATAAAAATGTATCGTTCTTTCATGGTATGAATTGAGATTTGGCCTAATCTTTCACGACTGGCCGTTTGCTTGACATCAATCCTCCATGAAAAGTGTATATCTGTGTCTAATCGATGATCACTATCCACTTACTATAATAGTCTTTAAATCCTTCCATTATTACAAGAATAGGGATATATAAAGATGTAACAACTAATCTATTTATTATTATGAGGAAGTCACTTAGAATTACATATTATATATTACTTTATTTATTTAATTACAATCTCATTAACGGTTTTCTTGCTTAATTGTTTATCTTAATGGTGCCTATTTTCAAATATTGGCTCATACACGCCATAGGATAAATTAACAGTAACTTCCCTTGTTAACTATACGGGAAACTTATTAGTATATCATTCGAATTAATTCACATACAGCGCCACTCGTTGATAGTTTTATTTTAAATCCATTCGTATATTTAGACTCAGTCTGATACTATCTACGAGCAAATCATCGTGATCAAACGCTACATTAAAATATAAATAACTCTCCCTTCACAATATTTCCTTCTACATTTTTTTTCCAATATACTTCGATATAATATATCTCGCATCGACGAGACCCCTAAGCGGGTTTTGCAGTGCTGTCCATAGAATTCCTTTCAAAACCTCTCGTCAACGAGCATGTTTGTGTTGAGTGTGCCGTTTTCGAGCGTTTGTACGTAGTTTCCGTACTGTCTCTCATATTTATACTGTGATATAGGTTTTCTAGCGGTTGATGATAATCTTTGCTTTTGTCATCTCTTGTTACATGTTAAGCGACAGTGTGGTCCAAGATGGTATACATGCAAATCTAGAGGATAATGTTTCTCAAGTGCAACTCTCGGATCTCACCAATAGGCACTGTAACTGATTTTCCACATGATGATGGTATGGGCTCATTACGTTGGTTTTCTTTACCGAAAGTTTTAGATTCCGTGCACCTATTTCTATCAATGCGGTGTTTCACACGCTATCAACTGAACCATCATCGCTTCATACAAAATGATATTAAATCCGATCCGAATTGATGGTCTAATTTGGAGGTTATATACAGTCAATTGTATTATTTCTGCAGTTGGAGGAATTGGAAACTGCATTTGCACAGACACATTACCCGGATGTCTTCACGAGGGAAGACCTCGCGCTTAAGATCAACCTCACGGAAGCGAGAGTACAGGTTTGTGTCATTAAATAATTACATTTTTTTCCTTTTTAGCCGTGGTAATGGTCTAGTCGGTTGACCGGAAGAATATAAACACGATGTCCGCAGACTGGAACTCTGATATGGTCCAATCAAAGTTTGTGAAATTCGCGAACCTTTACTAATTTAAATTGGTAACACTATCGGCTATCGGTGAAAGAAAACATAGTAAGGATACCTGAACCTGAGAAATGTTCTTGTAGTACTATTGTATGGGAGAAAACATAATACAGTGGATTTCTAAGAACTTGAAATCGCCAGTACGTCGTGGGCTGGCATGATGATTATGTCTGTACTTTCCTACGGAAAGAAGTCTATGGCCCTACAGGATGATGATTTTTCCTTCCCAGCATCAAATATTTCAGCCTTAGTTTACAGTACAAGTCCTTATATTTTGCTATTTATTTTACTCTTCACTTTGAATAAATATTATATATTATTAACGTTATATCCTACATAAATAAATCTTGATATAACAGCAATATCACTTCAATTCAAGGAAAAAAATTGATCGCGCGCGCGTAAAATTTACAGCTTAAGCGAATACGTTTGACAGTTAAGGTAATAAGGGGTTGTTTTATAACGCCACTGGCGCAAGTAGAGTGTGTTCACCTTGTATTATTGGAATTGACGGTTTATACATCGCTGTAAATTGTCAACATTACTCTTTATAGATCGCATAGCAACAACTTTTCCTTTATTATATTTTGGCTATATTGATGTCGTCAAGTCACGGGCGAAGCTTTTGTGTTTAAAAAATATATATTTTTTTTTATTAGCGTTTATTCACTTACAAATTCGACTTACTACTAAAATTAAGCTATTGGAAGCATCAGAATAGTTCGTATAGTATGCGCTTATCTTAGCTAAAGTAGTGTCTGGGTCCTCGGAACAAAGTGTGCTGAGTTTTATTTCCGGTAGGAAGTGAACTATGTAAAAAAAAAAATTAAAAGTAAAAGAAAATTTTTTTCTTATTATGCTATTTCTAATAGAGTAAACCTACACTTATTTTCCCACGAATCTGACCTGCAAATAAACGGAATTGGCCTACCTGCTTCTGTTTTTAATGTCAGTTAAATACAGAGGTTTTAAAAGAAGAATTAATCCGTTTTTACTAAACGACCATCGTTGTTGTACCATCTCTTGCCTCATCTTCACTTTCCATTACGTGTAATAGAAGCCAAATTTCGGCGATTTTCAGCACAAATTACGATTCGTAAATGTGCTATATTTATTGTAAACAGATGTCACACCTAAGAAATAAAATGTCACGAAACGAATTATTTATATTCATAAACTTCAATAATAACAATAATTTCGGAGCTAAATAAAAGATTTAAATAAAATATATTATCTTTGTAATTTATTTAATCATACAAAGGAATAATAATTGATGTTACAATTATAAACAAAATATAGGATAACAGACTACAAATTTATATTCATAAAAAATATTATAAACATTTTATTTCCTAAAACAAACGTACGTGTACGTATGCAACCAAGTAAATAGTCTTACTTTAATTTGTTTAAATATTTAATGTAATAAAAGTCCAAATTTGAGCAAAGTGATAAGGATCTATGAATATGGCAAGACAAATATTGCTAAACAATTGAATAATACAAACTGTTTTCTTGGCTGCACTATAAAACTGTAAAATAATACCCCAACTAGCTGCTATGCTATCCTGAGATACATGTGAAGCAAAAGAAAAGTGACAACTTTTCTCTTACAGATCACACTAATGCAACGTGAAATATTCACAATGTTTTATGTCTAGCAAGCACACGCACGAAGATAACCGGTTATGCCCGGTTCGTGAGCAACAAACCGACACGCCCGGTTTTAAGCAAATTGCTCTCCGCAACCGGGCGTGTTTTATTTATGCTAGAATAAAAATTGGCCAATTTCAGTGGCTGAACACGATCGAACAACATTTTAGCGGGTGTCGTTCGACTTCGCGAATACGTTTTATGAGTTAATGTGAATTGACGCTTTATATGATTGGTTGGTTTGATTTTTTTGTTTATGAACACTGAGTAACAAATTGGCTTGCAACGATATATCGAAAATTAAAGTCGCGATATCATTTTTATTTAAAATTGTTGATTGTTGATTAAATTTAATTTCTGACAGATTCAATTTTACAAAATTCTTTTATCTAATCTGATACCAAGCAATCATAAGACATATAGTTGCCAAATCGATGCCCATAGGACGTTTCTTTTCACAAATATTAAACACACTAGGACTTGTGGTTCGGTATTTGGGGATTGAGATGACCTCATATTTAAGTAGCCAGTTAAGCACCGAATTATCCGTCTTTTACCTAGTATAAAAAAGACAGCTTCGAAATTTAAAAGGAGATCAATTCTCCTAAAAGGTTTATAGGCCAGTAATTTCAGTTACAATATGCCAAACTGTAGTGCTGGCCGTCAATTTCTCCGATAACCATTGACATAATATACTCGAAGACAAGAAAGACAGCATCCAATTTCGTTTGTCTGTCGATTCGAACGAATTCACTTCCATTAGCCGAAAATCAGCCATTGTCAAAAGCTAGAGTCTAGTCCGCAAAACCACTAAAACTGTTGTGAATTTGACGTGTACACGCGTCCAAAGGTTTGTGACCTTTGGCAGATCATTCAATTTGGCAATAACTTTACGTATTGGTAGCGTTTAGGGAGGTGGGGAAGATCAGGTTAGGTTGGTGTTTTGTAACACATTTAAGTCGCTCATCTCGGAATGGTATTACGGTATGAAGCTGTTACCTCCCCTACCCGTGTCCACCCCTCTCACACCTTGCTATTGGGATTAAGGGGTGTCGCTGGCGCATTGAAACTTTAGAATGTATATGACTTTTCTTTGTAATTGTATAAGTGCATATAAATTATTGTTAATTTAGTTTTATGAAATATCATTAATATACCGAGTTATTTGAGCTAAATTGCAAATAATGACATTACCAATTTATAAATTCTGTATGTACAGATACACGGGTAAAACAGAAAGATATTGTTGCTAAAAAAGTCAAATCAGGTTACCATGCGTTTAATTCTTTTCCACTCAAGAAGGCAGTATATTTACAAAGTACGTCAGTGGTAGTACTAATCTCAGACTTATTTATACAGCATTCTGTGTTCCAAGCAAAAAGATACCTAAGCAATAAACACTGACAAGCATGGCTTTTTCAGATGACTAACTTCAGAACTGTGATTATCTTATATTTGAAATAATTAGTTACCGACTGCGCTTTTTTATGCTCTTTAAAAATAATCAAAATGTGTATAAAACGCTACAGCTCAATTATTATATATTTTAACATAAAGTATTAAGTTACATATCGCACTGTTCTATTCACTATAAAAGTTATAGCCAACGGACGATACTTTTTTGTGGTAGCCCTAAAGCCAAGTAATTTAATTGAGTCGTCTTTCAATTTGATTCGAATCCTCGTCCAACCGGGGAGTGTCGGTGATAATTCGCCCGAAAAATATAAAAACGAAGGTTCGAGAGCAGCTGTCAGACATATTGAATTACTCGTGTTATGGTGGGTGCGGGCGCATACCTCGGAATACTGGACCGTTGTCGATACAGATACGGCAGACCAGCTCGTTAACTTAACACTGTATTACAAAGTGCATAGAAATTGTATAAAAATATTTCATTACTTTGAAGTTTAATTTACTCATTACAATTTAATGTTCTAGTTTTCGTCAAATAGGTAGGGTTCTAATAATGTCTATGATATTCCTTCTCTAAAGAAAGTTTATGTTATAAACTTTTAGTTCAGTTCAATGGTAATTCAGACACTTAGGCGATCGGCAAAAATTTTAATTTTGCAAAAATCCTTTCGATGATGAATAACATCATGATAAAAGCATAATAGTACGGCTTATTCAAATGCCTGATTGGCTAGATCACTCTTAAGTTCAAAATCCATCTTTAAACACTTTTAGGTGTCTTTTAGGTGTCTTAGCAGTTGTACTTGAGAATCCGTCCTGTTGGACAAGATTTTGCTTAAAGACTAAAACCTGCAAAGAACAAAAAATAACTCTAAATATTGTTTTGAAGCAAGGATGTATCGAAATGTGTAACACCCGATTAGGCCTCCCACGGCAGCGGCTCAAGCCTAGGTTCGATCCCTCGGTAGGGAGCCCTTGAGTGCGTTGCTTGCGCGATACGGTGACACACAAATATACATCACCGCTACAACACTACATGATCACCCCCACACACGTGCACGCCTACACGCTTACACATGAAAGTGGAAGGGTTTACTTTTTTTTCCTTATCGAACTGAAAAACTCTCAATTTTCCGATAATAAATATATGGAGGAGTTGTTGAGGCTTGTATGCTTGGTACACATATACGTTTCAACAACTCATACATACATGAATAGTTAGCTAGGTTAGCTAAGATAGGTCGCGATTTTGCATGCAACAGGCAACAGCCAAAACGAGGTGTGCCGTGCACCCTTGAGGTGGTTGCCAAAATAAAATCGGCTGAGTGCCTTAAGCGCTCGCCTTAGTAGTCCGGTGAAGCTGTTAAGACCTTGCTGGATCAATAGCGTAGTCATTTCGAAAAAAAAAAAAAGATATGTGTTACAATCCTATAATAAACTTGGGATTTCACTGTAAAAGTGCATCGTAAAGAAACCATATGGTTGTTGTAATTTCTTGGAATTTTGATCTTTAATTCTTAGTATTTGGTCGAAATCTTCCGGTAAGCTATAAATCTGTTTCCAGACTCCTAATAGTAAATTTCGGCATTGTATTTGCAGAGCCAACAACTTGCTTATTGCTTTCACGTTTTGCTATTTGCTTCACACCTAGTAATTATAGTACTAAAACACTGACGTATAATCGTCAAAAATGTAATAAGATTTCTCAAGAAATCTATAAACATGTTACCAGTTTTGGAATGAATCATCTTGGCTATTAGGTGAGCTTAAGACATATGTTTTTATATATGAGGAAACACTCCGAGCAAAGTTGCTTTGAGCTTGTTAGTAACTCAATGACGGCTGTGGCCATTCGTGTATTGTTTATATAATTACATCATACTATATATACTTTTTACAGGTATACAGGTATATTAAAAAAAATTGACATGTTCTTTGTTGTACGAGCCATAGTACTAACGTCCTATTTCATTTGATTGTACTAGCTGATGTCTGCTGATTGTGTCGTAGTTTGCGATAAATGTAATAAATAGCATTAAGTTCGTTCGATAGGATTAGTTATGACGAATTGGTTTACATTCGAATATTTCCATTTTATACTGTTTATTTTTTCTATGTAAAGTTGTACCTAGGCGACCAAGCCTAGAGCGGTTCTTTAAAAAACACTTTTAAATTAAAATAAACTGTTAGATTTGCCTTATAAAATTAACATTTTTTTTACAAAAGAAAAATATTTTAAAAAATATCTCTTCTGCTGTCACTCTGATTTGAACTTGGATTACACGGATTTTAGAAGCAACCAATTTCCATCTGAGCAATTTTTGTTTTGACAGCGGTGGCGAAATTTACATTTATATTCAAGCTATATTTTTTCATAGCCTGAAAACTCAGTTAAAAAAGTTTTCTATGAATAAAATCTAGCTAGATCGATATATCGTCTCCGAAACTACATACCTACATACTAAGTTTCACAAAAACAGGTGATGCCGTTTCCGAGATCCTGAATATATACAAATATAAAAATATACAAGAATTGCTCGTTTAAAGGTATTAGATAGATAGATAGATATTGTATATGTTATTTATATTGTAAGATAGAAATTATGAATTTTATGTAAAATAAAAAGGAACTTTTTGCGATTTCGTCTGCATTAAATTACAAAATATGACACTTAATATTAATGAAATGATATCTAGTGCCTTCTAGCGGCAAGTTATAGTATGATATGTAGTCATTAAAAAATATTAATGAAGAGAAACATAGGTGTGCCAACTTTCATGATAACCTATTTTATCTCGTTATAACAACGTTCAATGATATATATATATATATATATATATATTAATATTCTTATTAGCCTTTGTCCGCGGCTTCGCTTGCAGTAAAGTAATTTTGTACCTAAGCCCTTTTCTGAGATCTCTGAGATCTGAGAATCTATTGACACTTGATTCAAATACAGCTGAAAAAGGGAACCTAGCTGAAATAATGGATAAACGCTACAGTACTGTGTACGTACGGGTAGTATTCCATTCCGGCAATAAATATTGTATCAAATTATACGAACGATAAATGTCTAGATTAAAACACAATAAAGCCAACTTTTCACATGTTGGGTCGCAATTAATGAGACCGATTTATAACTTGACTGCTTATTTTGAGTTCGCATATAGTGAACGAGGCTTCATTAAATGACGAGGCTGCAACTATTCGACACGTCTTCCGGAGGCACTGGTGTTAGGGTTTTATCTGAGCCCATCAGGATGGCTTCAGGTTGCAAATCTGTCAGCAAATACATAATGAATGTGTTCCGGTAGCTGCTCTTAAGAACCAGGGGGCCTAACCAAGTTGCTTATTGACAATCGTTAACGCAAATAGAAAACGGAAAAATGTATGGAGATGACATATTTGAACGCTATATCACGTGATATAGCGCTCAGATATACTATACGTTTATTAATTATACTGGCTTAATAATAACATAATCTTTAAAATCAGTAAACACCTTCAAAATTAAAATTCACCTCCCCCAATGACACTGACGCAGAGCTCTACACTCGCGAATGTAAACAATAGGGTTGTCAAACGTGTAAAGAACGTACAACAAGGCATTACAACGAAAACAATGGCACTTGAGCGTCTCGCCGCCAGGGGGTCGCAAATCCTCGAATAATTGTATAGGGCTGCTAATAAACCCTTATTTAATACTTGTTTGTTTTGTTGTACAAAAATAATTGATCGTTGAAATGTTATTTTGAAGAGTTGTTTACAGACTGAAATAATAATGTATTCATTTTTAAAGTAGATATTCAAAATAATGTTGATTAGTATTGAAAACTAATTCAGTAATTTCATAATTATATTTAATTACTTTTTTTTGTTTCGATTTTTATTTTGATATATACCTATATGAAATGTATGTTTTAAACTCGTGAATATTTGGTAAATTAGTGAATTATATGAATCATCATACTCAGAGTCCATGACTAATTTCACACTAACGCATAATTTGGGTTAGGTCAAACTATCGCAAAAGTCCGAAATAAAACATAGAAGGCTTGTAAAACTATACTTTAAAATGCATACAACGAATCATTTACTATTATTAGTCAATATATCTACTTTTATACCTAACAAAATGGCCCTCGCGGGAGACAACCCTACCTCCGTGTGACAGAATCTAACGACTCGTCATATTGAACCCACTGTACAAAGTGGAAACATACGGAACAATATTTTTTTTGGTTCTTAGTCGTTTTTTTTAACTGACCCTCTGGTAACGAGGACAATTATTAATATTAACTTTGTTAAATTCTATTTATAAGGACAATACCCATTTACAACTTTTTTTATCGAGTGGTAATCTTATATGGGACCTGCCGGTAATGTAATATTTATTTCCATTAACTAATGTACGCTAGGTTAGCTAAGATAGGTCGCGATTTTGCATGCAACAGGCAACAGCCAAGCCGAGGTGTGCCGTGCACCCTTGAGCTGGTTGCCATAATAAAGTCGGCTGAGTGCCTTAAGCGCTCGCCTTAGAAGTCCGGTGAAGCTGTTAAGACCTTGATGGGTCAATAGCGTAGTCATTTCGAGAAAAAAAAAAAAAATGTACTTTAGGTGTTTTTTCCTAATTTGTAAACGAGAGGACGAGCCATCTACCCAAATTTTTGGTAGCTTTTCTGCAGGTTGATTTGTCGCTGCTTCTTTACCCTGATGATTAGAAACTAGACCAGTTCGAATCTAATCGAAGTATAGGTACTAATATATATTTAAGCAGTAGTAATTTTAATTCAATGAAATACTTTTAATAGTTCTAAACCATTGAAGTGATTATATTAGATTGGTGTAATTGTATTTCTCTCGTTACGTTTCTGTTTATATTCACAAATAACGAGACAGTAAAATCATTATATTTTAATATGAAATTTAGACACTCTTATATTAAGAAAACGCTTTATTTTATAAGTACATCGTATCAAGTTAATTTGACATTGTTTTATATCCATTTGTCACGTATAAGGTTCTCGATAAAATTTATAAACTAAAAATTGTTTTGATAGATTATATTTACAGTTATCTATATTGCAGTTGCTTATATTTTTATATGCAAAGGCAGCACATATATAATTCATTAATCATCTATAAATTTAAATCTACTATAACAGAAAATGAAAGTTTTGTTAAACTGTTGTTAATTGCTTTTGCATGTAAATGTGTAAGTAAGTGGTAGAGCAACGCTGAAGCTATTACTGGTTTCAGTATGAATGGGTCAGCTCGTCCGGGGTAGAACAATCCTCTCGCAGATAACTGACGTGAAGTAACAGTGCTTGCATTTTTGCGTCTCGTTCGATCAGTGAGAGCGTTGGAGGCCCATCTCCTCCTTCCCCTTCCCTCTCCTCTCCTCTCCCCTTACCCCCCTTCCCCATCCCTCTAAACACAGGCTGGTAACGCACTTGCAACTCCTCTGGTGTTTCGAGTGCCTATGGATGGCGGTGATCACTTAATATCAGGCGACCCGCCTGTCCGTTTGCCTGATGTATGACATAAAAAAACTACCTACAGCGTTCAAAGATGTTATTTGCATCCGTGTTTTCTCGTTCGCTTGCATTTTCCTCCACTTGTCGCGTTGGAGGCGCTCCGTCGCTTCTCTATATCAATCATTTTCTAACAGAAATTAAATCAGGGATAAAAGTGAAATGTGTCACTTTTTTTTCGTTTCGAGTTTTCACGCCTTAATTTAGTGTCGGCTTAAAGGAAAACAAGTGGTTTCTTATGGTGCTTCTATTGTTAAAATATCAAGTATTCATTTTTCTGTAATATCAAAATAAAAAACATATATTTATAGTCAACAAATATATTCTTAACGAAATTAAATTAATATTATAAATCAATTAAAGTAAACAGAAAACCGTGAAATAGGGGACATATATTTTTAAATCTCGCTTTTAACTTGTCAACTCATAGTCACTTTATAGTATTATAGACATATTACTAAATAAAGATTTAGTATTCATAACAAAATAATTGTAAAGTAATACAATTTTTTGCAATATTATACTCGTGGGATTATTCTCAGGGGATATGTGGTGCGCACCCTTTGTAATTCAATACAGGATAATTATTTGTATAGTAATTTGTACTTATATCGTACTAGTTACTGCACGCTGTATCGCTCGTGCTAATTAGGTTTGTTCTATGCCTCGGATACAATACTTTTAACTGGAAACACACACACACATTCATATTTATAATATTAGTAAAGATAATCCTGAGAAAGTCATAGCATGGTGGCAGTGCCTTCTTGCAAGTGCCTCCTAATTAGTTACTAAACGTTTAATTAAAACAAAAGTCGAGGCAGTCATAAGGACATTCCGGCAGAAGATAAAAGTCAAGACAATGGAATATATATGTTTCTTTTTATTTTAAAATTAATTACAGCGTGATTTATTTAAATTTCATAATTTTTAAATTAAAATTATTATCATTAGTATTTTTTCATATTTATTGGCACTCCGAATAACAATTATATACTTCCTTATACACTTTATTTAATTAGTGAAACGTATGATTGGATTTCAATACAAAATATAAATATTAGATGTACACAGGCTGCTAAATTACGTGTCGCTAGTCTAACGCAAGCACAATACGGTCGATCATACTTACTTACATGCTGTCATGACGCCAAATATATAATTTATAATTAACCTCCTGCCAAGATAAATAACGCTCAACGAGACTAAAAAAGTTTTCACTTTAAGAATAGGAGTGTTAATGTATGTAAAATGTTAGTATACTGTTCCTCGAAGCGCCATAATACTTAGTTTGTATCACAACTGTCACAACTCCGTAAAACTGTGTAATCCAAGCTGTACTGACGAATGATCCGAAAGATAATTCGGTAGTAAACATGTTAGTGCGGTATATATTCCATTTTGCGCGAATTACACCACTCCCGCCGAGGAATCTAATTACACGACGGCCTGGATGCGTGAAATATGGATGTGCTTATTTAACTGATATTGTTTTAATAGCTAGAAACGAAGTAGGGAATTAATATTTTATTGTGTTTACTGCTTGATACTGGTGTAGGTTAGATGTGGCAAATGTGCAAATGTTAAGACTGATATGTTTTATGCAAAATTGAATTCTATGTGTATTCGGAAACAGTACAAAAACGTACATCTATAAATATATATCGTATATTTTATTTACTTACTGTTTTCAAATTACATTTAATAAAAAAAATGAGTTAGAGGTGCTATATGTACAGGCTAAAATTTTAGGATTTATCTATTTATCTTCACTTTCTTCTGTAATACGCCCGTTTCCCCAACCACGGCTAAATATATAATATTAGAGATGATTATATCAGAGATAAAAGGAACAAAGGACCCTAGACAGAGAAGTTAAGGATGTGTAAGTCACGTATAAAAATGTCGACAGGAAGAGTAAACATCATATAACCAGAAGATAGTAAATTATAATGGTAGATGGGTAAAGAGATACAAGAGGAGCGAAAAATGTAAGGATAGATATGTAAGAGAAATTAAATGTATATAAAATGACAGTTGCTAAAAGGGAATGGAAAAGAATGTAAATGGAAATTGTTTGCTAATTCACATGACACCAACGACCGTTGATTGTAGAACTTCAGCTGGCAACCATAATTTTGAAACTGTATTTGGTGTGTTATCAGGTACAGTTTTGGCGTATTCCGAGAAAAAAATGTGCTATAAAAAAAGTTAGTTACCTTAATATTTCAATAAAAAGAAAAAATAAAAAAAGTCAATTAATTAAGTAATTTACCTTGTTTAAATCTTCGTAGATCAACAAGCCAAGAAAACTGACGATTCTAAGCCCGGGATCACGGGTCTTTCATATCCCGTAAGTGTCGGAGAGTGTGTGGGGTGGTGGGAGCGATTTGCTCCTAATCATGTCATGAAAAACTTAACGTTTACAAGTTATGTTATTTTACTACAGATATGTAATAAGGTTTTTTGGTAGTGCTTATTATTTTATTTCCTTTCTCTCTTATATATTTGGCATAACATTATCAAAATTTAAATATTTAATCAGGTAAATTGTTAATTCACTTTTTTAGTTTAGTTTATGTTCTAGCATAAAATATCTTCACTTTTAATTAATAAATACCTACTATGCAAGTTATGTTTACTTAAAAAATTGCACATCGTAGTCATTGATTAAATAACTTTTATTAAGAATAAGCTGATATATGTAACTGATTGTAAACCCATTAAATAAATGTAATATCACAATGGTCGAAATTCGACCATAATAAGGAGCCATAGTTTCACTCTCATATTATTATTTAGAAGAAATAATGGAAAAAAAGTTTTTTCGTTGGAACACATCATGGCTAGCTAGAGGGAAACAGTTAAGAATAATAGAGTCATTTGTTTTTGAGCATACCTTTTTATTTTTTTTTGCATAGTACATATACTGAAGAAATCAGTGTTATTAATTTAAAAAATGGGTAACGGTTGTTACTTTGTTTAATGTTGAAATTTGAAAAAAATTACTGTAAAGGAAATCGGCTGACAAACAGAGGAAAAATGTAAGAACTCTTTTCCCTTTGTATATTTGTGTATAGATACATTATTGGTTATTATTGGTTACACATATATTTTGGATTTTACAAGAATATTTTATTCTGATGTTATTCTAGATCTTTCTTAGTATGACAATAGCCCTATAGAATGTAGTTATTATATGTGCAAATATCATTATTTATTCCCTATTATTAATTTCTATTTACTTACAATATATTTATGAAATATTTGTATATATATATATCTGCTACTTTCAGAAACAACTTGTTCAATTAGAAAAATTATATTCGCTTTTTTTTTTTCGAACTGACTACGCTGTTAACCCAGCAAGGCCTTAACAGCTTCACCGGACTACTGATTATGTTCGCTCTTTTGGGCAAAATTCTAGGTTATAAAATTCCACTTTAGGATTCGGATCGAAACAGTAGACACAAACGCGACAGACGATTGTGTATTGACCAAAGGGCTTGTTAAGCGGGTATTTAAATATAACTCAAATTCAACATTGATGTAACTATGTGATAAAGATATCATAATTAGTCTAGTAACCTTAAGAAACTTTCCAGTAATCTCATAAGTAGGTACAAAAATAATATCATCGAGATCGGTTAAATCGTCTACAGATGGAAAAAATAGGTACACACGTACATCGGAATTTAATATTAAAATATGTAAACAGAAAATTATAATATTTAAATGACGTAATCTTACATTATAGATTTAAAAGAGGAGTAAACGTTATTGTAATCATTATAAAGAGTTACATTAATTATTATCCTAACCAGAATTTTAAAGCCGAATATTGTTTTCTTACACTTACCCGCCTTAAGTAATTAATCGATTGTCATAAAATTTTACTTGCACGTTCTCCGGAGTACGTAAAAGGACATAGGGTATATTTCACTTCAAAAAGCGTACTATTTCCGAGAGAGAGAGAGAGATAGATCATATAATTATTAAAATACGAACAAAATCGCAAGTAAAAGCTAATTCACAAATTTAAAATAAAGAAATATTAATATAAATTTATTCAAATACATACCTGTATGCAGACGAATAAACAGCTAATAAGCGGTAACCAACGAAATACGATAATCCTCTCAACAAGAATTAGGTATTCAATCCGTTTTATAGAAATTAATGTATGTGAGTTATTATGTGTGTGATTAATAATCAAATTATTAATCAGTATCTACTTATAAGTATTAACGATAGACAGGTTAAGTGTAAAAAAATTAAAATTTAATACAATTAATAAAAATTAGAGAACAGAAATGCTAACCATATACACTTATTAAGTTATTTATTGATCTAGTAATTTATTTGGAATTATATTATATGAGTATACATATAACATCGAGATAACTTAAGAACGCATAAATAAATGATAATTTCTTATGTATTAAGCCCTTGACTTTATCTATAACACGTAAGTACGTATTTACGGCTACATTCAGAGCGGCCAAATATATTGACGAGGATTGTAATTTAGGTATTAGTATTACCAAGTTCCTAATTTGCTGTTAACCGTACCTTTGTTATAAACGAAGAAAGAAAGAAACATTTATTTCATGTGAAAACATGGACATTATCATCCACACGGAACTAGAACTAACAAGAATCCTAATTCTAGCTAATATTATACACGTAAAAGGTAAAAGTGAGTCTTTTATTGATTTGTCATACATACTTCACTCCCTTACTAGTACTCAATCGATTTTCACGACTTTTGTTATGTTTGTTTAGTTAAATCTACACGTTGTTTGTGTTATAGAAAAGTACACACAGTATTTTTCACCCAGAGAAACAGTGCTATTTCCCAGAGATAGTTTAAGTCTACACTATAGCGAATCTGTGAACAAAAGTTATTCATAAGCATATCAAGAATAAACTGAGGAACCATGTTATTTAATCAAAACAAGCATTAATAAAATACATAGCATAAAGACAATTCTATAATTAAACATAAATTGGGATATCGGGTTAGAGGCAGTAAATTAGTTAACGTCGTTACAAAATCACGGATGTCATGCTGATATTAAAATAATAATTTCATTTACCAACTTTACTTTGATGAGTACATAGAGAGCGACTGCCGAGTTATTCACCGTCCTTATGAAATATTAAAAAGTTTGTGGGTAAATTAAGAAGACTCTACACGTGCGGCTCCATTAGGGTCTTTTAATAAACTCATCAAGTCAGATGCTCTTAAATTGAGCTGTTTTATGTTTGATTTTTATTATGGAATATGAAAAGAAACTAAGCATATAAAAATAAGCATTATTCTTTAAATAGATACAAGTTACTTATGAGGTTTTCGCAGAAAATTGAATAATAACAAAAAATGTGTATATTGTAGAAGTTTGTCTTATATGTTATATAACCGTGATCACATATGTCGTGATATAATTTCATGTATTATAAATAAGTAACTCGTAATATTACGATAATTTCAAAATCTCTTTGAAGTAATTCTAACAAACTAGTTAGTATTCTAACGCGGCTTTATAGTACCATATACATTATAATAAATCATATTTCCAGAGAAAAAGATAATAAACAAAACCTGAACAATGTTTTTAAAGTGCATATGAATATTATAATATAAAACATTGACCCTGGCGAATGTTTCGGCGATGTTAATTGAACTGAAAAAATTGTATTTATTTTATGTATGGCCTCTGCCTATGTAGGCAATTCCGCCAATGTCAAATGTGACAAATACACGTTTTAAACTCAACTGCTAAATATGCGATGTAAGAACGTAGAATGATCTAAAATAATGACATGTCACCATAGGCAAGTCACCAAAGGGGGGTGGATACTGTGCTTTGAGTCCCACAGAGATAATATGCAATACTATATTAGAAATATACATCTGTTGTACTTAGCGTTATTATTCTACGAACAATTTTGAATACTAATCTGTCTATTATCATCAATATACAGGATCAATATAAAGGATTGTATGTATACTCGTATACTCACCCTTATGTGATATCCCGTCATATAATACAAGTCGTGAAAACATTTATACATAGTTTGTTATCGTTTTATTAACGTATTTTCATACGTCGCCGCAGACGTTAACTTTTGCGTTAAAACCTCGTATGGAGTATTTTAAATATTAACAAGAATTGACGTAATTAGGGAGGCGTAACTTTTACGTAACGTACCTTTTTAACTTTCGGTTATGGTTTGAGTGGCAAGTTAGGGTTAACTTTGTTATTTACGACAGGCTTTTTATAGAGATATTTGAGGTGATTTTAAAAAAGTTTTCTTGTATTATCTCTATTATTAAATATATTATTAAGTATTTTTAATTGATTAAAAAAGTTTGTACAATTTATGAAATACATTTATTTAGGCTTTAACTATTACAGTACATATTTTTAGAAAATGTAATTGAAATGAAACTATTTAATATAAAAAAAAAAGTTGCCATCCCATTATGACATGAATATTAACAAAAGAAACAATCAACTAGCCGAGGAGACTCATTACCAGCTACACTCCACAATAAACAATATTTGTTATTATTTAACCCTAAAGCAAACAATGAGAGTGTAACAAATGCAAACACTCCTCGATTACCGCGCACAGAGGGTAATTACTGCACCCCTACTGTGCAACACCCCTTATAATGAGCCTACCAGTACGACAAATATGCATTGAACTACGAAAATGTATTCGTGCTTTCCACTCGCAATAATATTTGTAAATGATGAGAGTGGAGCGAGAGGTCTGCATACACTGGCCAATATGAGTGGAAGTGACAAAGTCGTGTGTTAACATGTGTTTAGGAAGGTTACAGCTTAGCGGGGGTTGAATCGTTTTGAAAGCTTTGTTGGTTTGTATTTTTAAATGTTTCTTGATTGAGATTTCACACAGAAAAATAATGATGAGTAGATAATATCGCACATACAAATAATTATCATTAAATTAGTCCCTTCATATAATTCAAACAAAGTGAAAGAAGGTGATTGTCGATAAGCAACTTGAGTAGGCCCCCTGGTTAGTGGTTACGTCAATCAGCTATCGTTGTAGCTATTTATACCATAGTGTGTATGGTTATTATGACACTATTGGAACAAGAAATTTAAATTTAAAAAATGCACATTCAAATTTGCTATGAGGTTAATTTAATCAAAATAGTAAGTTTTAATATTTTAAAATTTTCTTTTTTTTTTCATATAGGATGATAACGAACAAGCGGGTCACCTGATGTTAAGCGATCACCGCCGTCCATAGACACTAGCAACATCAGGGGAGTTGCAAGTGCGTTACCAGCCTGTGCTTTGGGGGAATAGGAGGAAAGGGGATTGGGAGAGGCGAGAAAACGGGGAGAAAAGAGAAAAGGGGGAGAGAAGAGAGGGTAGAAGAGGAGATATGGGCCTCCGGCGCTCTCACTGACCGAACGAAACACAACAATGCAAGCACTGTTCCTTCACGGCGGTTTTCTATGAGAGGGTGGTACTACCCTGGGCGAGCCGACCCATTCAAGCTGAAACCAGTAATAGCTTCAGCGTGGCTCTACCACCTTGAAATTATTTACCTAAGACGTATCCAATATTTACCCCATATATATGTATATATATTTATATATTACTCCAATATTACTTTCCTGAAATCTTTTAGAACGTACTATTTGCCGACCCAGAGAGTCGGAACGATTATATGTTAATCACGTAAATACCTGTCCTGTATAAAATGCAAATTTTAAGCCGCTGCCCTATCTGCTTAGTTAATTATCATGAAGAATAAGTTAAGAGTAGGATAGAGGAGGAAATATCTAGAACTACAGATCTAATTTTAAAAATTGTTCACTAGTAGTAAGCTAAATTGTCCTCGAGAGCTACAAGTAAATTATACAGTCACTAGCTTTTGGTCGCGGGTTCACACGCGTTCATTACGATTGGATCTATTCGTCGGGAATTCTACTTTTTTCTATATTAAATGTACGTTACGTCTCCTGTACCCTTAATTACGTGTATGAAAAATGTTATGTTCATCGGTTAAATAGTTCAAGCATGAAAGTGTGCCAAACAAGCAAACAAACTCACATACGCATTTATAATATTAGTGAGAATTTAAGGCGAAAGACAAAAAGGCGGTCTCTAGTTATTGATTTCTAGATAGATCTATATACTAAGAATGATATAATGATTTTATGTAGTGCACTTCGAGATGGCTCTGAGATAACTGGATTTTTCTAAACTCACTTGACACAAGACTTTTGTTTATATTTTGACCAATTAAAAGAAATATTTTTATAAATTAACGCCAATGTATTATTTTGTTGAGTAAGCTAAATAACTGCAATGATTCAGCAACACCCGTTCGATAGTTTTTGTTTGAAAGAATAACAGTTTCTATCCATTCGTACAAACTTTCTCTTTTATCATATGCACTATCCGCTTATCTCGGCTTCGTACTTAGGAAGAAATTGTAAAATCAGTTTACGCTACGACCATGTAATGAGATATTAAAAAGGCAACTCGATAACTGAATGTCAATATTTTGAAGACCTCTCTACCATCTTTTGTTCCATTCACTCACTCACTATTTATGTGGAGATGGAGATTTTGTAACGAGCAAATTTTACGGAAAGTACGATTTTTCTTCAAAATTACTTCCTACAAAATCTTTTCTTAACAATTACTACAAATATAACAAGGACTACAAAAAAAGAATTAGCCGCATATAGTCCAACAACTCTGCGCGCAACGTACATAACAGTCCTGTGAGGTGTCAGACGTTGGCGGGGACAAGGTTCTCTAGATATTTTCAGTCAACCTTGAGGGATAGGACAACTTATATTTCGATTACTGACCTCAATATTTTGAAATTAGAAATGAAATGATTGTCAATGTTAATGATTGTTATCTATTCTGAGTTTCATCAATCTCGAACAGATGGCGCTATAAATTAGTCTGTTAACAGAAAATTGTAGGACTGACGGGATAGATGGCGCCACGTTTTAATTTTGATAATAGTTTAACATAATTTTAATTCAATATATAATAACTGAACCACAGCAATGTGTGGCCAGATCAGCTAGTAGGATACAAAAATAGTTGTTGGCATTTAGTATATCAGAGATTGATAAACATGAACATCGTTTAGATGACAAGCATACAAATTGACAGTTTATGCGCCATCCACTTTAATATTACTAGTCACTAGATGGCACTACAGTGAATTAACTTTCATACCATTTAATAGATCACTACGATACGATAGGTACGATTAATATGAACGACAAATAATAAAAATGTATGTAGAGTCGAGTGTACAGCTAGTTTTGTAAAGTAAAATATCTTAAAATCCAGTTAGAATTATTTACCCCAAAAAGGGGTCCCTAACGCGTTCAAATATTAACCACCCTTGTAATAGATAAAAACTATTAGGGCACGTCGGATTATGGTGGGATTATTATTTTAACTAAATTAGCTTACTGTCGACGGAGTACTCTGTGGATTATACGAGTAAGTGGCAAAGAGTAAAAGTAAATTGATACAGAGAGGAGACACGACTTCTTGGTACTTTGTATACTTTTTATATTTTTAACTGATATATCGCACCCTTAATAAAGTATGGGCACATTTCGAAATTTTAGATACTTTAGTTTTTGCAATAGAAATGCTAATTAGAGATAGTTCTGCAAAGTGGATCTCAGACATAGAAAACCGACGATACGAACGTCATAACGATGACTTTGTAAATAAAGGCATTAGAACAAACTTTGTAAAAATAATGTAATAGTCGGTTTGTTTTTTGACGTTTCCCAAAAAACTACTTTTTAAACTTATGTATGTGTTTACCTTATTAAGGGTGCGATGTATACCATATATTTGTGTATCAGAAAGTTTACCGAATGTGTTAATTCGTTGCGTTCTTTACTGTTTCATCCTCGTGTTACAATCTTTAATTTTGGAAAATTATAACTGTCATACTAATGATTAAAATATTTATCTACTATATATTTTTGTATTTTTTAGATTTGAAATTTTGTCAATGAAAAAGTTCATAATTACTCTTTAATAAAACATCATTATATTATAACATATCCTCCTATAGGGCTTATTGTGACTGTAATTTGAAAATTGTAGCGCAAATGGTAGCCGTTTCAATGTCCAATTATGAAGGAACTCGCGTTGCACCCTATCTACTTGGATACACAGCTCGCTTTATTGTGGACTAGTAAGTCTCCAAAGTCTATCATACAATGATCTCTCGTAGCGAGGTCAGTTTATGGAAATCGAGATCTTTCTCAAGTGGTCGGACACCCTTAAGGATTGCTGCGAAGTATTATCTGTAATCTTTGAGTTATAACAAGTAACAAAATAGGGTGGTAATGACGTACCGTTACTATTCGGAGTTTTGACATATCGGCTATTGGGGATTTATGTCGTAAGAGATGGCTAATATCACATTATATGAAATTAGTTTAATATTGTTCACGAAAATGAAAATTAAACAATGATCAAAAGTGAATATCGTCAAAGAGATTGCGACAGCCCAAGCCGAGGTGTGCCGTGCATCCTTGAGTTAGTCGCCCAAACATCCTCGTCCAAGAGAACTAAATTAATTAATCATCTATCCTATATATAAATAAATAGAGATAATACAGTTAAGTACATGTTTATACTCAGTTCCACAACCGATTTTTTTTTTAATAGACACTGACAAAATTCAGTGTTGTTATCAACAAAAAAAAGGAAAATTGTATGTTCTTTCCTCATCTTCGACGAGTCGAACCTTTCATTTAGGCTTCTATTCATCGCACTACAGTATTCTTATATTAATTAGAATATACATATAATAACTTAGGTTGGCTCAGATAGGTCGCGATTTTTGCACAAAACAGGCGACAGCCCAAGCCGAGGTGTGTCGTGCACCCTTGAGTTAGTCACCCAAACATCCCAAATCGGCTGAGTGCCTTCAGCGCTCGCCTCAATAGTCCGGTGAAGCTGTAAAGACCATTCCAGATCAACAGCGTTTACATTTCGAAAAAAAAACAACATATAAATAAGAATGTAAATCTAACAACGTGTTTGTACTTTTTCGATTTTTGTGAAAAAAATTGTTAGTTGCAGGTGTTTTGAAATAAGTAATAAAATACGTTTCAATAATTTCTAGATATGTCTGTCTGTCTGCCTGTTTGAACACACATCACTTCTAAAGTACTGCGTTCACAATAAAATCATATCATAAAGTTAAGTCCGATGAAGCTGTTAAGACCTTGCTAGGTCAATAGCGTAGTCAATTCGAGAAAAATCATATCATAAAGCATATCCTAGAGTAACGTTCAGTCTTGGTAACATTGAAATCCGTTCACTTCATCAAAAGATAATGTAATATAAATGACAACTCAACTTAAGTACGAGAGAAAAGTGAATAGGAAATGTACTCAATATTGGATTTTATTGGTCAGTGTTTTTTACATTCGCTTCCACGCGGACGGAGTCGCGGGCACAGCTAATAATATAATAATTGTACACTCTTTGGCGAAAAAATTTTAATAATATTATAACTTATTCAATTAATGAATAGTGGTCGAATTTAAAACACTGAACGACCACTAGTTATATTAATTCTTCTAGCATACGCAAAAATATATATGTAAATATAATTTAATTGTCTATTGCTTGTCCGAGCTACTCCAAAACGGCTGATTTAATTTCGACGAGACGTTTTCTGATAGTGTACTTTCCACCTTTCACTATTTATGGAGTTATCTAGACTATATATGGTGACGCTTTTTATAAGAATTAAGTAGTAATGAGTACATTTAGTACATTATTAATAGATTAAAGACATCATTTCTCAGTGATGACTGTGTTTGCAAACCTTTTTGATCATAAGTTTGAATCGTTGAGACAATTCTGTTTCAGATGAGCATGGTTATTCGACGCTAATATTGTATTTATTGTCATTTTTTAGGTGGTAGGTTTAAAAATGAAATAATATTGAGAGCAATAATTTTAAATTTTGTTTTAGGTATGGTTCCAAAATCGTCGAGCGAAATGGCGAAAAGCGGAACGTCTGAAAGAAGAACAGAGGAAAAGAGAAGGTTCCGACGTATTAACTAAAAGGGATCCTTCAGATGATAAAGTAAGATATAAAGTGTTTGCATCAGTATTCTAAATATATTTATGTTTTTTCTATAGTTTTTAAGCTATTATTTATTTTGAATCACGCTAAATATAGAAACTCGGTATAAAAACTCATTTCTATATTACTACTGGTTCTTGAAAATGAAAATACTAGTAGAATCTTAACAAGAGTTTGTCAAGTTGTGAGGAGTATCTTTTTTATTTGTGTACAAATAATGGTTATAACTCTAACGGTGTTATTACAAAAAAGTTAAATACTTGGTTTAAAAAAGGTTTCGTACGAAATGCACCACGCTCGCCCGAAGCAACAACGCGTTATCCTTTTTTCGCAAGTGTAACCTAACCTAACCAAAGCGAGACAAAAGAGCAAGACGGCGAACATTTACCGAGAGAACTTTTTAAAGCAAGCGTTCAAAACGTGTTTAATTTTTTTGTAATAACACCGTAATAGTTTTGATTTGAATAACTCATCCTTACTATTTGTCCCATTCTCACGCTTTAACCATTCAACTGATTATACGTACATATTATCAGGGTTACGTAAAATAGATTACTACTCATACCTACTTTTCGTTTAGAAAAAGTACTATTCCCAAAGCATAGATCAGATTTTAACCCGAGCTAAACTGCAAGCAGGAGCTGGTATTATATATATGTATACTAATATTATTAAGCTGAATAATCTTACAGTGTTAGATAGCTCATTTATCGAGACAAATATCATCACGGTAAATAGGAGCGGAGCACCAATGAAGAATGTTTCAATATCGATTTTTTTTTCCTTTTTATAGAAGTTTGTCATTAGTTATTAAATAATTTTATTTTGCTAAGTTTAGAGTTATAATGGAAAATTCATGTTTGTTGTGAACCTAGGACCGTACACTAATCAAAAAAATACAGGTATAAATTTTAGACTAAATCTGGGATTACGTTGAAATGGAATATTTCGATTTTCTTTTAAACAATTTGTAGGTTGTTGCATTTGACCACGAACTACTGATGATAAACAACGATGTGGTCTAAAATAATACCGTACCAAACTTAGAGAAAGCCTATTTCTAAAGTGAAATTGGTGGGACATACCTGTAGGTGCTTAGCATGAGACTTTCTACTTAAGATTGGGAGCTAGTCGAGCGAATGTTAAAAAATATCCTATACACCATACCATGGTGGTACAATTTCATCGCAATGTTTTTTTATACTGAAAGCCCCAGTTATCGCAGGATTCAAACTTAGATTAACAAATTAGGTGTTTGAACTAACGACGTTTGAAAATCATGGATGACTATAAAAGGGGTGTAAGGGGTGTCGAGTAACATCTTAAGACTTGAGACACCCAAGCCAACCTCACCTGCACGTGGTGCACCCCGCTGATCAACGAACGAGGCAATGGCGATAGCGGGGTGGTAGGGTTTTACAGCCCGACTGGGTCGCAACCACCATGTGCATGGCGAAAAAGCCCGCCATAGTGACTCGCTTTTGCGCGTCGCGTTTCGGGATCAGCCTGTACATATCCAGTGACTTTCGTCATTATGGCCGGCATGACAGCGGCGACTGACGATGGATAATCTGTCTCTCGGTGGTCGCCACTGTTTTTGGATTGTACTATGCTTACCATCAGGCATAGCGCAGTCACTTTGTCGTGCTTCAATAAAAAAAAAAATTCATCCTCAAACTGAAAATCCTTCGTGAATTTTCTATTCATATTTTGCCACCGTCTCTGGTTGTCGTATGAGATTGAGGTCAGCATTATTATTATTGTACTAAAGGGAACTATGAAGGCTTCAATCCTGTATCACTGTGACCAGTATGATCTAATATGATCGCCCCATATTGCTATAGCTCCCTACCTTGTCATATAGCATTTATATATTGCAGGACTTTTTTGGTCCCAAGCATCTGCACCTCATTTGGGAGCAATACGTGCGTGCTTGAATCTGATTGCGTGTAGACTTGAATCACACTTAAACATTGAGATTAGTAACTAAATAAAAATGGAATGTGTTCGGATCAAATGAATGTTGAATTGCAGGGTTCGTCTGAATGCGGAATGTCCCGCGGGTCTGCAGAGGCGTCGCCCGTGTCGGGTATGGCTGCATCCCCTCATACCTCGCCACCTGTGACTCCAGGATCTCCACGTCGATCCCCATTACGTTCCCCACGACGCTCGCCTAACAGATCGCCAAGACCTGAACGGTAACACATATTTATTTTTATTAGTAACATGAACAAGTTAGAACATGTCCTGTATAAACTTCGGAGCAATCTGGTATGACTCTTGAATAAATATCTGTATACACATATAGTTTAAAAAAGAAAGGAGGGTATTATAGGGTGAATCGATACCAAAAACGAATGTAACTAACTATTTGTAAAAATATGTACGATGAAATGAAATCAGATCGAGTTTCTTGATTAATTTTTTTGCTCTTATTGAATGTAATAATGAATTATGGTCAAATTTCGACAACAAGATGACCATTAAGTATGTATAAGTATTTATATCTATTCCTTTGGCATTCTTTGTAATTGAAATACTTCGATGGATTTTATCGTGTGGTATGTCAAACAATTTGTCTTTATTGTAAGAATAATATAGGTTTCAAAGTATTTACGTATGATGTCTGTGTATTAAAAAAGAGGGGATGGATAACTCTCAACAGAGAACCTGGTTTTTTAATATAAATAAAAACAGTTTTATATTATTAAACGTGTGGGCTTTTTTATAAACAACTCAATTTGTTATTCCATAAGATCGGAAACTAGTTGTCCGTCGCCAGCACCGTCAGTAGGCAGTGCCGGGTCCAGGGAGGCGACTGCAGAACAAAGACCAGCTCATCATATCTTCTCGCCGTTTGACCAGTGAGTTCGAACACTATATATATTGGTGGAGGAATGGGTAATAACTAACGAGACTCGCTTTGCATGTTAATTAAATAATCTTGCCATCGTGAAGATATACTTAATTAATTACATATATTTACGATTTTTTATCAAATAATGCTGTCATTCAAGTTGTGACTATGTGTCAGTTTATACTATATTGTTTATTAGTTGTGCCCGCGACTTCATCCGAATGAAACGCTATGTAAATAATTAGCAAAGAATAAAGTCTTCCGAATGGATTAAGTCCATTTACTTATCTACTTTTCTCTCGTACTTACTCCGCATCGTCATTAAAATTACAAGTAATTTTTGATAGATTAGTCCGATTTTAATGAAACAAAAACTAAGTTATTCTCAAAGATATTCTTTATAGTTTTCTTTTCTTGTACTGGGTTCATAATAAAACCTCACCATCATTCATCACCTCATCATCATTGCTAAGGAGCAATGATGCTTGTTTATACAGTCAGATAGATAAACAGACAGACATTTCTAAAAATGACTTAAATGTATTTTATTTCGTACTAGCCCCTGTCCGCGACTTCGTCCGCGTGGAATAGTTACTTTGGGCTCATGCTAACATGTAGCGGAAGCTCTCCAGAGGAAATAAACTCGGTTCTGAACATACTTCATTGGTGCTTCGCTCTTATCGGTCGTAGTGGGAGGATAAATAATCTTTTTCGATAAATAAGCTATATAACATTGAATGAATCTTTCAAATCGGATCAGTAGATCCTGAGATTACCCCCTACAACATTCCAAACTCACAACGTCACAGACTTTATCTGATTATAATATTAGTATAGATTTTAGACGCCTACAATTTTTTTCACGAAAATCGAAAAGTACTGACATTTTAGATTTACATTCTTATTATATATATAGATTTTAATTCTGTTACGTTATTTCTTACATGATTCATCGTTGCGAGACTAAACATTGTCTTGCTCTGATATACAACACGAGCATGACGACATGCGTGTCATCATGAGAGAGTACTATCACAATAGAATTAACTCAAGTTGTTCACCCGTGACTTTTAAATCATTCGAGCAACTATTGATCAATTACATATTTGTTCTCACTTCCGTAGTTATACTTTTGATAACAAATTTGTTAATATATCCATCCTAACTACTTATAGAAATGCGTATAATAGTTTGTCTGTTTTCCATTTCACACTCTAACTATTCCATCACAAAAGGCCACCTCTAGTCCAAAAAAACAGTACTATTTTCTAGAGATTGGTCAAATCCACATCAACACGAGTGAAACTCCGGGCAAAAAATAGTTCATATTAAGCAATACATAATTTTTCTCTATCAATTAGTTTGCTTATAAATTGAAAACCATAAAACCGGTTTATTGTGTATGATTTTTGTTTATATATGTTATCTACTAAGGTTTTAATATTTTATATATATGTCGGAGAGCACGTTATTCTCGCTGACATCGTCATTAATGGTTACGGGTTTAGTGGGCGTGATTCGGGTAAAATGCGAGCACAAAACACAATTATCACGGTTTCACATTGTTATTATTTATATTTCACAATTTTTCATTGGATGACAATAATACCGTTGGAAAGATTAAACAATTACGACCGAGCAGCTAGTTCGGGGCACCCATCTTATTTTAACCACCGAATATATACTCTCAACAACGATCCAACTCGATCCGTTGCTATCTATCAAACGAATGTGTTACCAACACTGTCCGTCCTTCTAAAGTAAAGATGACGCTGGCTCTGCTCTGATTGGTCGTTACGTAAATTACAATATTATTTATTGTTAACACATTATTAAGGTTTTAAACTACAGAAACACATGCAACATATAAAATACAATAAAAATTAGGCATTTTGAAAGTAATAAAACTGTCCGCCTCTTACAGTAAAGATCTCTTCAACCTCGCACGAGGCACGTGCTCTACTCTGATTGGTTGTTTCGTGAAATATAGTATTTTTAACTTTTATTTAATATAAGGGCTTTTAAATTATAGTAAAACGTAACAAATCAAATAAAATTAAATTAAGAATTTAGAATGTAGACAATATCATGTATGCAAACAATAATCAACTCGACTTATAGTTTCCTCAAAAATATATATATTTTTTTAAACTGGATAATATATGGAAAAAGTTGAATTTCAAAATAAATTTAGTTGACACAAAATAACTACAAGTATAATTTTGCAATATTTTATCTTACCCGTTAAATATTCATTCCCATCATTTAGGTAATAAATATTCAATATAAAATGGTTAATAAAAAAAATTTACTACACGTGGAGGTACCGAGAGGGTTAACTATAATTATTATAGTATATAACTATGTATAGATGCATGGAAGTAAGGATTTTTCTAAGCTTGCTTGACTAGCTACCACTTTAAAGTTTACAATCGATCGCTAAGTAACTTATCGCTGTATTCCGATAACTGTAGTAATAGTCAGTCCTAGTCTAGGATTAGCGTATTTGCCGTCTGAGACACATCGTCATTTAATACTAGATGAGATAAAAAAAAGAAGATACAAGTCAGTTATTTAAATTCCTCTAAGGCGCATCATAGGGCACGGTTAAACTATCCAATTTATAAATCTTCATCAAAACTCGCCATTACACTATTTAGTTAAATGCTTGAACTTAAGTCATGAATCACACAGTAACGTCATGTACGGTGGTCGGCCTGAGTTCAGATGAGTTTATTATGACTATTAATCTGTTAAATGTATGACGTTGCCCGTTAAATTGTAAACATCGGTCTAATTACATATTATGCTACGAAAAGTGACATTTGTACTAATTAATTAAATTAATTGTCCAAACAAACTGATGACACTATTTGAATGAGTTCTTTAAGTTAAAAAATTATTGTTAATTATACTTATAATTATAATGAGTCTAACGTTTAATAATATGAGGTAGTCCGGTTAAGCTGTGAAAGCCCTAAACAAGGCCAATAGCGTAGTCAGTTCGAGAAAAAAAAAATATATGTACGCGCGTGTTCGCGGTTGCTGGATGACCAGGGACGCAGAAGAGAGGGTGCACTAGAGATGCGCAAGATTCGACAAACTAGGGTGGCGTGCGTTACATGCGTCAATATTGTTATAGTTTACTTTATTAAGCCTATCCTTACCGATGATATAAATTCGAATGTGAGTTTGTTTCTTAACAAACTGCATCGCAAGCCGCACAAACGCAATGCAGTCGGTTACGTTTACTAGCATGACATGACGCGAAATTATAAATGAATCTCCTGCCAAAAAGATATCGGTCAACGGGCTTAAAGAAGTTTTCACTTCAAAAATATTGTTTAGAATAATTAATGTTTCTTCATACATTATATGACCTCGTGTGGCATCAGTTAAGAACGGCCAAGCGACTTATTATGAAAATAGGTTTATAAAGGCAATTATTCGATTAAGGATGCGCCCGTTGTTGCGGTTTAATGAACAGTAATTATATTGCATCGTACGCGACGTGGTGACGTGTTGTATGTATCTGTAGCGAAACAATGATAATATGAGTCAAGTTGTAAATAAATTAAATTATTTTGCATTTAACAGACTAACATCTCGTTTACGATTGGCATGCAAAGTAATTATTCACTTTATTTGAATAAAGCCAATTGACAATGCTTCAATGTTTGTTATATATTGGTAAATTTATGCATCTAAAAATAGAAGAATTGTCTGTTGTCTATCCGTTGTAATCTTCAAAACGGCTTATTTTTTATGTTTTCGGAGATACACGAACAGACGGGTCACCTGATGTTAAGTGATCACCGTCGCCCATAGACACTAGCAACACCAGAGGAGTTGCAAGTGCGTTACCCACCTGTGTTTGGAAGGAAAATGGGGAATGCGCATAGAGGAAAGGAGAGGAGGGGAAGGGAGGTGGGTCTCTGGCGCTCTCACTAACCGAACGAAACGCAACAATGCAAACACTGTTACTTCACGTCGGTTTTCTTTGAGAGGATGGTACTACCCTGGACCAGCCGACCCACTCATGCTGAAACCAATAATAGCTTCAGCGTGGCTCTATCTTCAAGGATTTTTACAGTCAGATAGAATGTTCTTCATAGTATTGTCTAGGCGATATAGATTTAGGCTTTTCATGAAGATTGAATATTAATAGTAAAATTTATCACAGATTCATTAAATACGCAAAAAGGTTATGGAGGGTAACTAGGACTTTACGGAAATGTAAGTCTGTTATGTTGTGACTTTTACTCTCTAATCATAATCTTAGGTTACTGAATTCTAAATTTCTTAATATTCGTGATGTCTTACTTACCGTAAACTTTGATCGTACTACCGTAGAAAATGTATTTTATCGTCAAAAGAAACAATAAAGATTACTTACTACCTTCAGACTCTTCTCGTATTATTATTACCTATTAGCCTCTGCCCGCGACTTCGTCCTCGTGTAATAGTTATTTATGGGCTAACACAAAGCGGAAACTCTCAAGAAGAAAAAAAAAACGATTTTGAAACATTTCTCATTGGTGCTCCGCTCCTATTGGTATTAGCGTGATGATATATAACTTATAACCTTCCTCGATAGATTACCTATATAACACTGAAAGAATATTTCAAACTCCTGAGATTGCCTCCTACAACGTCACAAGCTTTACCTCTTTATAATATTAACTAGCTGTTACCCGCGGTTTCGCACGCGTTTTTTTAATATATTAAATAAATTTAAAATTGTGATCACACATCCAGCGTAAATTACAATAATAATTTTTCAAAAAAGTCCGATTAGGCCTCCACCCAATTAGGCTTCCCATGGCAAGACCGAGGTCCTGGTCTTTCATTGACCTCAGAAGGCGCCACCTAGAGCGTCCCAGATCGTCGTGGGAGGCGTGTCCATCGGCGTTGGGTCGAGGTTAAAATACCTCGGCCTGCTACTCGACAGCCGATGGACGTTCGAGGAACACTTCCGGCAGCTGGCCCCCCGCTTAATGGGCACATCGGGCGCACTAGCCCGCCTAATGCCCAACTTGGAGGGGGGGCATAATTCCATCTGCCGGAAGTTGTACCTAGGGATCGTGCGGTCAATGGCCCTGCACGGGGCCCCCGCGTGGGCGGACGGCCTGACGGCCACCAGCATCGCCCACCTGCGCAAATTGCACAGGGCGATGGCCGTCAGAGCCATACGCGGATACCGCACGATCTCATACGAGGCGGCCTCCCTATTAGCCGGATCCCCACCGTGGGACCTGGAAGCGAGAGCCCACGCGCCCCTTTACCAACTACGGTGGAGGCGTTGGAGCGAGAACAACGACTCGTGCCTCGGGAAATCGAGGCACTGAAGTCCCAGTTCCACCAGGTCCTAGTGGTTGACGAGTGGCGACGACGACTTGAGCGGCCGATTTCAGGCGTGGCAATTATCGACGCCGTTCGGCCGGTCATGGTCGAATGGCTCACCAGGCGGAGTGGCACCCTAAGCTTCCGGCTAACGCAGGTGCTCTCGGGGCACGGTTGCTTCGGGAGTTACCTGTGTCGCATAGACCGGGAGCCAGTTGCAGGGTGCCATCACTGTGATTGCGCGACAGACAACGCGCAGCACACGCTAGAAGTTTGTACCGCCTGCGATGTGCCACGCCGCGAGCTCGTCGCGACCATAGGCCCGGATCTCTCGCTCTCGTCTGTCGTCTGTAAGATGCGGGGGGGGGGGTTAACACCCGCCCTTCCCTGAGGGTTCTTCCACCTTGACCCCTCAGGCCGCAGAAGAGGGGCCAACACTTGCCGGGTGAGCAGAGGTAGTGCCGTAGGCAGTTCCTGCTCCCCGGCTAACAGGTGTAAGATGTACCATGGGGTTTTAGTCCGTGCAAGTCGGACATACGCCACCCTAGCTGCCCGGCCAGGGTGGGCATCCGAAGGGATTTCCCCATGTAAAAAAAAAGGCCTCCCACGACAGCGGCTCAAGCCTAGGTTCGATCCCTCGGTAGGAAGCCCTTGACTGCGTTGCTTGCGCGATATGGTGACACACAAATATACATCACTGCTACAACACTACACGATCACGACCACACACGTGCACGCCTACACGCTTACACATGAAAGTGGAAGGGTTTACTTTTTTTTTCCCTTATCGAACTGAAAAACTCTCAATTTACCGATAATAAATATATGGAGGAGTTGTTGAGGCGTGTATGCTTGGTACACATATACGTTTCAACAACTCATACGTATATGAATAGTTGGCTAGGTTAGCTAAGATAGGTCGCGATTTTGCATGCAACAGGCAACAGCCAAGCCGAGGTGTGCCGTGCACCCTTGAGCTGGTTGCCAAAATAAAATCGGCTGAGTGCCTTAAGCGCTCGCCTTAGTAGTCCGGTGAAGCTGTTAAGACCTTGCTGGGTCAATAGCGTAGTCATTTCGAAAAAAAAAAGTTTTCCAAAAATATTTGTAAGTATCACACGCACATAATCTACTGTAACAAGTAACATGTACATTATATATGTGAATACTAATAGTGTATCGAATGGGATGGGATTTATCATTAGCCACATAACTGGAACTTTAAACTGCTATATATTGCCCTCAGTGTTCACTTACACTATATAAGAAAGTAATGAAAACATTAAGCTAAACATTATCAAACAATATGTGTTAAATCTTTAATTATATAGATATGAGATATACATAGTGTCGATATAATTAAGTTATTATTATACCTTGCTTTAATTTAAATCACATATAAACATTTGACTTTCAATTATATTTATTCTTGGAGTCCAGTACAGCGCACGTTACACGTGCATCTTTACAGTGAACAATATATTTTTGATTAATTTTACACGGACGAATGCACGGATAACAGTTCATCACTACATAGTGTAAAACAAAGTCGTGTTCCACGTCTGTCTATATGTCTGTTCGCGATAAGATCAAAATTTACAGAAAGCATCTTCATGTCGTTTTCACTAATTTATAAAATGATTCTTAGGCAATGATTAGGTATAATTTGTCTTATTATCAGAGCGGGCAACGTCTGCTGAACCTGCTAGCTTAAAATAAAACTGCTAATTAGTTACTTATTTGCCCGTAAAATTCTCGTTCAAATATTACTTGTAGTCCGGTGAAGCTGTTAAGACCTTGCTAGATGAATAGCGTAGTCATTTCTAAGAAAACAAACCATTCAAATAGTTCCAGCCGTTTCGGAGATTACCCGGAACAAATAAAAAAACAGACATATCGACAGAATTAAAAAAAAAAAGATGATATTTGTAGCATCACAGATATATTTATTAACCAAAAACTATTTATTTTAATATAAAATACACTTACTTTACTTTTATAATACGTAATATATCACAAATCAAAAATTGGGAACAAAACTAACGTAGAATAAAGTTTTTGGCGGGATTTTAGTCTGTCATGTAGTGGATTTTATATTTTATTCATAATCTTATGTTACTTGTCTCTATATTGTGTTACATTGGTGACGTTTTATGTGATATGGTTCATTTATTGGGCATAAGTGAAATGAATGAAAAATAATACCACGGAGCATGAATTATGTGGTCTTGAAAATTAAGAAGCTAAAAATTTATGAAATATTACATAGAAAATTTGGCGCTTATACCTTTACATTAACTTGGACATAGAAGAAAACTACTTATAGTGACAACTTCAGAATTGGCAGTATGGGTTAATTCCTTGGACTGTCTTATTGGACGAATATTTTTACTACTACAGTTTTTGAATAGCATCACAAAATAAACTTTAGAAATGTTTGCATATAAACATAACACGCATAATTAAAAATTGTAAACAAAACTAACGTAGAATAAACTTTTTGAATATGAACACAAAATAAACCATGAAAATATTTCCCATAGAATATTATTGCGTTACAATGGCAACGCATATAATACTGATATTAACACGCAGCGGAAGCTTCCAAAATAGCCCGATTTTGAGACATTCTTCATTAGTGCTCAGCTCCTATTGGTTTTAACTTGATGCCTATAGCCATCCTCGATAAATGAGCTATCTAACACTAAAAGAAACTTTCAAATGGGACCGGTAGTTCTTGAGATTAGCGCGTTCAACCAAACAAACAAACTCTTCAGCTTTATATATTAGTATAGATATACATAAATAAATCCAATACAGGCTAGCTAGTTGGCTGAAGCTATTCCTTATTCAAATTTGTTAGAATATAGTATGTGTATTGGATTGATATTACGTTGTTGCATTGAGACAACGTGTAATTGATATAATGATTCCTTTATAGATATTTAATATCTTGCTTCATTGTAACCTTAATACCGGCGTATATGAGATGCTACAAGTAGACAAAGTCCATTTATATATACCTATTATAGAAGTCGAGATTAGGTCTTGGTGCGTACGTTAGTTGGTGAGACTAGTGTGTTCTACAAAATGCCAAGGAACCAATTGCTGTGTTTACGGCTGAACACTTTTTATAAGTAATGCCTCGGCCAGTCCGCGACATTCAAGTCCCCATCATCCACCCTGGGACCTGCCACAGCCGCATAGCCGCGCGACCGGCATCTGCCAGCTGTAGTGTGTAGTTGCTAAGGATGCAGGGCGTCAGGCGAGTTATCTGCGTCTTAACAGAAACATTTTTTTTTTTCGAAATATCTACGCTATTGACCCAGCAAGGTCTTAACAGCTTCACCGGACTACTAAAGCGAGCGCTTAAGGCACTCAGCCGATTTTATTTTGGCAACCAACTCAAGGGTGCACGGCACACCTCGGCTTGGCTTGGCTGTTGCCTGTTGCATGCAAAATCGCGACCTATCTTAGCTAACCTAGCTAACTATTCATATATGTATGAGTTGTTGAAACGTATATGTGTACCAAGCATACACGCCTCAACGACTCCTCCATATATTTATTATCGAAAAATTGAGTTTTTCAGTTCGATAAGGGAAAAAAAGTAAACCCTTCCACTTTCATGTGTAAGCGTGTAGGCGTGCACGTGTGTGGGGGTGATCGTGTAATGTTGTAGCAGTGATGTATATTTGTGTGACACCGTATCGCGCAAGCAACAAACTCAAGGGCTCCCTACCGAGGGATCGAACCTAGGCTTGAGCCGCTGCCGTGGGTGGCCTAATCGGGTGAAACAGAAACATCTCACTAGGGAGAATACCAGTAATAAAATCGAGCCCGTCCATGGGCTTAGAGGTGGCAGCCCCACCACTGGTCTAGGGTACTGCGGGTTAATCGCCTACATCACTGAAATCAAACCGATTAACCTGAAACAGACTCAATAATTTTTGGTGTGAGGTGAAGCGTCTAGCCATCGTCAGATCGAAATGGAGAAGCATTGTGTCTGTCTTCTGCCCCGACAATTTGGGGACATAGGATCCCAAGACAGAGAGAGAGATGCCTATATATTTTGAAGTGATGTAATTAGATACATTGGGCAATTGATTTCTATCCGTATAGTAGATAAATAAAGAATAATATTGATCCATCAGAAATTAGTTACTAACAATAAAAAGAAAGATAAAGCAAGTCCATGAATAAATACAAGCGCTACTATAGTAGCTATAGGATACAGTAAATTCCTGAATAACTCCTTCTACACTCTTAGAAAATGCAGTTAATATTTACAACATTGTTTTAAAAATTACAATTAATTTATCGTACGTCTACCCTGTACAGTTCGAATAGGCCTGAAGGCGGTTAACTTAAGTTTATCAAGTCGCGTCTCAGTTACAGGGAAGATTGAATTTAATCGAATCAAAGTGAGTTTAACTGTCAATAATGATAGCGGGTTAACTTGCCTCACTTAAGTTATTAACTTTACAAGTTGGAGCGTTTGATTCTCAAGTTGTTAATTACACGGTTTTAATTTTATTTTCATTAAGAGAGTTACATTAATTGGATCTATAGATCAATTTTTAATAGCCATTAAACAAAATTCAGTTCTCAGTTTGATTTAGGACCATTGCATAAAAATTGTTGATAGAGATCTTTTTTTTTTCGGTTTCTCATTTTATTATCCGCCACAGTAAAAGCTTACAGCAAAACATTTCGATCTAAATGGTTCGTGTATTCGGAACAAACAAGTTAACGATCCAAAACAACATGGCGTGTCCGGCCGGACCGGAAGTTCCGCTAATGCGATATGTGTTGGAGATCCGAGCTTATATCGCCTACGACTTATCGCCCCATCCGTGAAGATGACCCTGGATATCTGTTCTAACTTAAATCCTAGTGTAACTGTTTATTTTTCTCATCAGTATTAATTTCGAACTTACGGCGACAATTCGTAGTTTATTATAGTCGATTACAATGTTCTTATAGACTAATATATAATTATGAATAATAAAATTAATTGAATGTATAATGAAAGCGATTTCTTTGTATTTTTTTATACACATAAAATAAAATAACATCCTTATAATCTTACATAGGGTTGCCAATCTTGGAATACAATATTTACATACAATTATTTTAATGTGAAACATCTATAGGCACAGGTAAACCTGATTGTTGGTTTAGCGCGACGTGGCGACACAAAACTCGAACTTTGCACCATAACCCAAATTACTCAAAAACATTTGCAACCATATCTGTATAACCAAAAAATTCAAATTGTTTTATCGGCCACTGTTAATTAATGTTAGGCGGCACGCGCCGACAACCTAGCTTCCTTTGATAAATACCGCCAAACAGCACGCCTGTGCCTAGTTGAGTTTTGTATTTAATAAAAATGAATATTTATGTAATAAAATAGGTAAACAATCATTATTTTATGGAACAAATATGTATTACTTTGAATGTTTTTATTATGCCATAGCTGATGCCTGTCGTAATCTGTTGTTTTATGCATATAACTTATACAAGACAATTTCGATGTTTCACATCTGCCAGGCATCTCGCGACGGTTCAATTTTTTTATCTTCTTGTCTTGATTAGTAATAATGTGAGTTTGTTTGTTACATTTTAACAGTTATACATCCTTTTTCACTTTTTATGAATTGATATGATTTTAATTAATTCAAATACTATAGTAATGATTATATGTGAATAGATATTCCAATAGTTACAAGGCTATCTTTAAATGTCAGCACCCTTTGTACTATAACCCCAATAACAATACATTCGGCGCTAGCTCACTATCACTTACAATAACGGCTATTATTTGAATTTCGAACTTGTGCGTTGACGTCGCGTGCGCACGCCGGGAGGTCAATTATTTAGTGCTATACCAGGATTTATAAATAAGTGGATACGGTAACCAGAACTATCAATATTTTCCTATATAATATAACCTGTATTTTTTAATCTATATATATAGTTAAAATGTAAATATAACGTGGCTGTACTTATTACATTTTTGTGAATTAATTATAGTTAGGAATAAGTAATAGAATATATTTTAATCATTTTTAGAAATGTCTGTTTATATGTACACGCATCATTACTAAAGTACTGCATTCACAATAAAAGCTTATAAGAAAATCGTAAATCATATCCTCGAATAACATTTATTCTTGGTTTCATTAAAACCAGTTCATTCTATCAAAAGTTATTGTAATTTTAATGACATCGCGACTTAAATACGAGAGAAAAGTAGATAAGTAAATGGACTTAATATACTTAGATGATTTTATTAGTCACTGTTTTTTTTACTTCAGGTTTCCCACGCGGACGGAGTCCCGGGCATAGCTAGTCATATAATGTAATCTATCTGTTTGTATATTTCAAATAATAGTATTCTGTAATACTCCCGTTTATTATTATATTTGAAAAAGTTTTTTTGGTTTGTCCTTTAACCTTGTCTTCCTCTTTATAGTACCTAGTAGATTTTTTTTTTTCGAAATGACTACGCCATTGACCGAGCAATGTCTTAACAGCTTCACCGGGCTACACCTAGTAGATATTTCAATTAAATTATATCAGAACAATAATTACAAATAATATATAAATATGTAATATATTGAAATTGTAATAAATTATACTGTTAGGTTTATATTATTTTTCCTACATTGCCATACTTAGCATAGTAATAATAGAATAACTAAATCTGCATGTATTTTAGGAATATGTTTTAGTCGTATTAGTTTAGTTGTTTTATAATGATAATGCATGTTTAGGCATTAAACCAATATATTTCAAATGTCGATTCTTAAAAAGTAAAAAATACCAGAAGAAATTTCCTATGTATACATTTGAAGCCTTTCATAAAAGAAAAACTATTCAAACTTTAAAGTTCAAACTTCAGTTCGTCATTTATCATTGCATTATATTTCAATATCTAGATTAATTACCGATAACTAATTTTACAATATATTTAACGTTTTCAGAGGCTACCGTAATGCATAATTTTCATCAAACAAAAGTTTTTCTGAATACATATTATAAACTATGCAAGATGACCATCTCTTAAATCTTTAGCAAAGTGTTTTGTAATTAATAAATTAATATTGTAATGTATAAAATTACTATATTTTTGTAAGCATACAAAATAGTTATGATTGTTCAAAAAACTATGTCTTAGAACTTTTCCTACTTTAGCTTGTACTGAAATAATAATAGTGGTTATTTCAATTGAATAGTAAAATGTATTAGAATATCATATCCATTTTTTATTAGATCAATGTTTCCCATATACAACTCTGCATAGGAGCCATGAATTATCATAATATATGTATCAACGTCGTGCATGCATGCCAGCGAATCAATTGTACTACTATAAAATTTGATTGAGATAGATCATAACTAGGTGTAGTAACTAGTTTGTATTGTACTATTTTAAATACTTACATATTAAGTTCCTTTAATCATATGTAATTGTTGTTACTAAGCAAAAGATATCTCTTTCTCTTGGCTTTTTTATGACCACTAAAATTTTATGTCGACAATATAATTTAAAATATGGATAGGATTTGCTTAAAAATTGCGAATTTCTGAATCGAGTGCATTCGTATTCTTTCTGTTAACGTGTCATGACATTTCTTTATTGGTAACTAGCTGCTCCGTGCAATTTCGTCTGCACCAAATTGGTGTAATTGTATTTTGAAACGAGAAAATAATTAATAAAACTGATACCCGATTGCAGCCTCACCTACCGTTTCCAGTTGTGAATCCAAACTATCAACGGACTCACTCAAACATATACCCAGATTCTATGTGAAAAATCTTTTAAAATAAGCCTAGAACCCTTTCGTAGCATCATCTACCGGGTTCAATTAAGATAAAAAGTAACCTACATAAAACATCCATTACATGACAGACTAAAATACCACCAAAAACTCCTACTATCAAATTGCTCATTTCCAATGCTTTATTAAGCTCTTAATACCATCATAATATTTATTTACCTTACACGCCCCTCTTGAATGACTCTTGAAGGAATAACAAAGTAAACATTCAAATAATACTTGAAATATTCAAGTTTACTTCTCATGTTGATAAATGATTCTGCCTACTCCCTAGAAGTAGCAAGCGTGACGGATGAGCCTCTAAAAAGATCACAGACCTCAATTAACTAATAAAGCGACACACAAAATTGTTCATTCTCATCATACGTTAATTAACTATTATTTCTAAAACACTATCGTTGTGAAATCTAATGAAATGGTTCAATTAAAACGACATTTGTTAGTTTGCTGTTGGAACTACATAGCATTTAGTGTGTCCTCTATTAATTCTTTGTTAAATTTAATCAGGTCTATAATTTTATAAAATGAATTTATCTTTTAGGTTGTTTTTTATGTTGTATATAAAATATGTAGCTATATAAAAAAGGTTATTATATCTGAGATCGATAAATTTCAACACTAAGACGAGCTTTTACCTCCGGCTTAGTCGCGTTAATGTAGATATCGCACGAGAACAGTATTTTTTTCAGGTTAAATGGGTTCATGTCCTTTGGATTTGGATTTCATGTCATTAATCTTTGCATTATAATTCCGCCAGTTAGAAAATAAGGTTATTTTGACATTTAAATAACTTTTTTTTCCTGCGGTTTCTTTCACGTTAATGTAGATTAAACAATTTAAAACATTATTGATTTTCTGGATGTAAGGTACCCCATGTCCTTTTCTGTACCTCTAACAACTTGCATCTAAAACTTCATGACAATCGGCTGAATAGTCTCAGCATGCAAGCGCAATAAACAAATCAACACATAGATTATAATATTTTTAGGATTTACCCCAACCTTTCTAGAATATATTAGGTTAAGAATTCAATGATAACTTTATATATACTTCGCGTCACAAACATCGAAGAGGTCGACGGAGTCAGGCAGCGCAGAACAATACACCGGCTCAGTGTTCATTAATGGCATTAATTAATGTTTAATTGAGCCAAATAGAGTATCAATTTAGCGACGGCAATTGGATCAAGTACGTTACCGGAGTACGCGCACCGTTCGTTTTATACAGCGCTGTATGTTTACATTTTTATTTAGACAGAGACGAAATCTCATCTATTTACATCATGAAGTTATTATTTGTTACGCTCTTAGGCCTTATTACTCAACAGATTATCATGACATTTTGTGTCCAAGTTGTCAGTGTTACAAAAAAGCGTATAGGGTACCTTTAATCCCGAACAATAAACTGTACTGTAGGTGGTAGAGCCACGCTGAAGCTATTACTGGTTTCAGCATGAATGGTTTGACTCGCCCGGGGTAGTATCACTCGACCCACAGAAAACCGAAAGGAAAGTAACAGTGATTGCCTTGTTGCATTTCGTTCAGTCAGAGAGAGTGCCCGAGGCCCATGTACCTCTCTCCCTTCCCCTTTCCCCTTTCTTCTCCTCCCCTCCCTTCCCCTCCCCCTAAACACAGGATAGCAACGCACTTGCGACTGCCTTGGTGTTGCTAGTGTCTATGGATGGCGGTGATCACTTAACATCAGGTGAACTAAAGTTCGTTTGCATCTTATGACCTAAAAAAAAAAAAAATAGGGAAAGATGAAACTTACATTGATGGGAATGAAACCGAGCACAAGAGCTAGTATCAAATAGTCCTTATGGGGTCGTAGTATTCATATTGGATCGAGAGGTCGTGGATTATATTGCCGCACGTGACTTTTATGTGATGAAGTTATAAGCCATCATGTCATGTCAGTGATGAAGCGATGATGACTTAGTTGACAGTGTATTCGGACAACATGTTGATAAACGTCGGTTGGAATCCTAACGAGCACCTATACATATACTCTGGCAGCTGCAATTGACATCTCATTCATTCACTTTTTGGGTTTAGCATGTCGTAATCCATACGTACCTAAAACACGTCACTACCCTACTTCTAAATCTAAAATCAACTGTCCAACTGTTTGTACCAAGAACTTGTACTTAATAGCTACGATCTACAATATTACAGTTTACAATTTAGTTTAAGGATGAAGCGAAATCCGATTATGACGATACAAATATATAAAACTTGTACGTCCAAGTACAATAACAAGGACTAAACTTTTGCATAATATTAAAACGCTTAAATTAATAATATATGTTCTCCATTATTAGAGTTTTTCTTAGCAACCAATCTTCTAGCAGATTGTTACATTTTCGAGTAGATAATACAAAACATTACAGGTTTCTTGTGATCATTGCAATATTTAAACAAGATAATGGTCCTCGGTTAGAACTTTCCAGGGAGTTTTTGTGGCGTCTCAAAGTTCATGCTCCGTGGTATTATTTTTCATCCACTTCGTATTGAACAAAAATAAAACAATAAGTAAACAAAACCGATATTACTAAGTATAGAGTCAAAATCGGGACATTATGAACAAAATATGAAATCCACTATATGACAGACTACGATTCCGCCAAAACAAAGGCCGTCGTACACTTAACACTTCGACAGCTACACCGTAATAACATATTGAAGTGAAACTTTTAATGCGACTTCCAACAAGGTTGCGTTAAACATCTAACGCTACCATAGAGGGGGTATGAAAGCACTGTTGCGTTAAACGTTCAACAGAGGGCTTCGTGGCAGATTACGCCCGCGAGATAAACGGCCGACGTGGTAGATCCGGGTGCATATACTACGCCGTGCTCAAGAGGACGCCCGGGCTCATACCCGCTATCTACGATGTCTCAACACTTTTGTGCATGCCAGGCATCACTATAGAAGCCTGGAGAGGAGAACGCCGGCTGGCGCAGTGTTTCCGCTGCCAGCAGTTTAGGCACTCCTCTCTACAATGCCACCGACCGATCGCCTGTGTGCGATGCGGCGGCCCACATGCCGCCCGTCAATGTGACCGCCCGAAAGAGGAGCCGGCGACCTGTGCCAACTGCGGGGGCGCCCACACCTCAAACAATAGGAGATGCCCTGTGTTCAAAAGAGAGCTCAGGAACAGCCGAGCCGGGACCGTGGCCCGGACGACCGGAAGGCCCACGCAAGCGGGGGAGGCTACGATGGCACCTGCCAGCAACCCCCAACCCGCTAATAGACGGACCAGGAAGAGGAGACGCCCACGCAAAACAGTGGAACAACAACCACTCGGAGACTGCCCACTTCAATCAGAGGACCCTAACTTAAACCCCGAGGAAAGGGACGTGGTCAAGAGGATGATCACGGGAGACTTGCCCATTGACGTAGAGACACGACTGGGACAACTGGTTGCGAGTCTCCTACATGCCACCACGGAAAGAGAAGCCAGGCTGGAGACAGCCTCCCCTCAAGAAGCCGAAGAAATCAGGGCAAAGGGCGAGGAGCAGGCCAAACGCATGTTCCAGGCCATCGGGCGAGAATTACGACGCCCCCACCAGACCGCACCTAAGTAAGAGCGAGATACCAACTCGCCGAGAAAACCCAAAGAGCGAGACGACAAGCATTCGCAACAAAACCACAGGGGGCATGCTGTCTTAGACGGTACCACCCCCGTATACTAGACACCCCCGTTAATTCGGGGGGCGAGAGAAGCCACGGCCAGAGGGTTCGCCCTGATGCCGTCCCCCCGCACACCCTCACAAGGGTGGGCGAGAAGAAACCCACGCTGACGTTCAACAGTCCTGGGGAAGGGGAATAGAAAGAGACAGAGCGAGAGTGAATGCGTGGCACTCGAAAGCATGCGCGTAGAATACATGTTATATCAATTTCTACCCCTTCCTATTTTCATTTCCACATTACGAAAATTCACTTCTACTGCGCGGAGGGATTCCACGCACTATTTTTTTTTTGTTTTAGGACTAGTGCTCCGGACACCACTGACCATCGTAGTGTCACAAGAGAAACTGTGTCTGGTCATATGTATGCCTAATGTGACAGTCCAAATGTTAACGCCTGAAGCGGTCGCTCTGTTCACCGTATTGTGAGGCCGACCCTGTATAAATGTAACTGTAGATTCATAGTCATAAACTATATCTTCATAATCGAATGGGAACGGAGTGCGTCTCAACTGTTTCATTAACAACATTAATTAGAGTTGAATTGACTTAAATAGTCATGCAATTAGTTATACGGCAATCAACGCGAGAATACGCGGAACCGAATCTATGCTAGTTGGTTAGTCTGTCTATATATTATCTATCAAGAATATTTGTTCAAGGACTGTACCATTATATTTTTTCTCAGTGAGTTTTACTATTATTTGAATGATACACGGCGAGAAGAATAAAATTACTGAAAAATAACCACAAACTCAATTAGTCTACTTTTTAAAATGAAATAAAATAGTCGGATTAATTTAGTACTTTATCAACTTTATATTTACCAATATTATATTACGATTTAATATCTAATCAGATTTTACGTAGAAATACCTTAATTTATTTATTAATTCACAGCAATGGAAAATACTACGGCTATATAAAAGAAAATAATGAAATAATACTAAAAATACTAGACCGAAACTCAAATGTGTATTTAGACATGGATAAAGCGTACACTATTAATAATGTTTAGAAGTTATTTTATACGACTATAGCTTTTACTCGTGGCTTTGCTCACATTAATGTAGATTTGACTTCCATCTGGAACAGTACATTTTTTCTAGATGAAAGATGCCATATGTTCCCTTCTCTAGCCTTGATGCAAAATACCCCTATATGCAAAATTATATGATCGTTTGTGTATGTAAGACGTGAAAGCGTAGCAAACAAACAGACTCACATAAGCATTTGTAATATTAGATAGAATTCAAAATGAAATATTACAAATTAAACAAGAAATTAATAAATATATAGTACGTAATTATTATTAACTAATACTTGTACTAACTATGTTGTACTTCTTTGTATTAACAATAAATAATAATACGTCATTTTGTAGTACCGCTCTGAAAATTGATTTTTAAACGATTGGATTCTTCTAAGCCAATCGCCCATGAGGGACAGTAATCCCTAAATAAACTTTTATACTGTACAATTAGTCGTTCTATATGGGATTTAATCCCATGTACAAATTAGCGGGAGCGTTCGTGCCGACAAATGGGCTGATAACGAGTTTATTTCGACAACACGAGACGAACATGCTCCCATTAATGATGGTGCATTAGAAGTCTAACGGGACTTAGTAAAATTTTGATTTAGTAATATAATATCAAAAAGAAGCGATGAAATGTTGGTCACTAGTAACCTCTTGCAATGTCCTTCGCGTTGATTACAATCTAAAATGTAATAGGAATAGACATTAAGCCATAGCTTTCGGGAATAAAGTAGCTTCTCATTCGTTTTTTTTTATTTACTTCCACCATTAGATACATTTTCTCTTACAACCTTCTTCTTCTTCTTACCCTTATCCCATCTAAGTAGGGTTGGCACATGTTTGTCTTGTTGTGATTTATAATTTGGCTTGATTTTTACGATCGGCCGCCTACCTTACATCAACCCTCCTTGGAATTATTTATTTGTACTAGCATATGCTTATGATTATTATATATAATTATGAGGTCTGATAGGTACATCTTTTAGCATTATAATTCGTGTGTAGGCTTTAGCTTTGGTAGGCTATTTATTTCTGTTTGATCGGCGCTACCATTCGATTTAAAAACGAAGTTGTTCAAAATTTGTGATCATGTATTTTCTCTCTCTCTCTCTCTCTCTCTATTTCAAACATAGTCACAAAATTCTGTATATGCTTCAGTTGATGCATTCAATAAAAAAAAATAGAAATAAGAAGTATAAACTAGTTTGTCAGTTAATACAACCAACATATGTGCTTTTTAAAAAAAAAAGTTTATTATAGTATGAATTTAAATTTTTTAATTTGAAAACTAAAGTTATTACAATAGATTATCAATGTATCTTTTATACATACGAGTATAATAAGAATGTAAATCTAACGTGTCTGAACATTTTTGATTTTTACAAAAAAAAAAAATTGTTGCAGGTGTCTAGGAATAAGTAATAATATAGGATTCAATTATTTTTAGAGATGTCTGTTTGTCTGTCCAGCTGTTTGTATGAGCACGCTTTACTGGTAAAGCACCATGTTTACAATAAAACCTCATCAAGAAGATCATAAAGCATATCTTTGAGAGTAACTTAGTCTTTGTTTCATTAAAATCAGTCCACTCTATCAAAAGTTACTCTAATTTTAATGACGGCTCGAGTTATATACGAGAGAAAAGTAAATAAGTAACTGGACTCAATACATTCAGATGATTATTTATCACTATTCTTCTTTACATAGGGAATCCAAGCTGACGAAGTCGCAGACATAACCAGTAACTCAATAAAACCCGTAAAATAATTAAAAATATATTTCAAACAAAACGTAAAAACCACTCGAAGCACGACACTAAGTAATAGAGTGAGGTCTAATCGACACATGAAAATGTATTTATCAAATACGCGGCCAATTACACCGACATGCGGGCGCGTAAGGGTTAACGCGAAACGCTCTTAAAGTTCATTACATTGTTAGGTCACCTTATATTTAACTGTACTAATAGTATTTTAATGTTCATTGAATAATATCAATGTTTATCTATACATACTTGATAGTGTCCGCAATTTCTCTTTAACATTGTTTATGTATTTTGAATAACAATATTTTTATTTTTTTACTACAGTTTAGCTTTAAAACCAAAGTGAATTAGAAAATAATCTAGATCTATGCTCGTGTTCAGTCCTAATATCTATATTTGATATGGTAAAATCTATAAGAATAATTCACCTGTTGAAACGATTCACACGCCATCTGTTGTTCGTCGACAATACTAAACCTGCTCATAAGTATACCAATAACTACTATGGAGAGCTGATATGCTAATCTATATAAAGTTCATCTCTTTTAAATAAAAAATATAAGCAAATTGAAGTAATAAATAATGATACCTTTCAAACTTTTGCGGTAATGTAGTGGAAACCTTGTTATAAATAAATAATAAATAGGAAAATAACTCCAATATCTTAAGGAAGAAAAATATCCTGAAATCCTTAACATAGAGAATTGTTCTGTGTAATCTTCAATTGGTACAGAATACAAATTACTAGATGTGAGTTATTGGGAACTGTCATTCGCACTCGAATCCCAATGAATATGAATGATCCTATTTGGTTCTTAATCGCTAATTCATGTCTAGTAATAAATGATCTATGTCGTTTGGCATATAACAAGCAAAGCACAAAATTATATCGGTAACCTACGCCAGCTTTCTAGCCAACTTGTTTCTAAGCTTTCCTTGTGAGATTACAAGGTTCTTTATAGTGAAAAAGGATAATAAAAAAGCGTTTAAATGCAGAGAATCCACAAACCGCCTCGAGACATGACGTCATAGTTTGCAAATAGTCGCTGAGGGTATAGTAAATTGAGCGAATATAGTCGATAAACAAATAGCGAGAGGACACGCGACTCGAGTGCACGCGTGCTCGTGCGAATCCATTGCTGGTTAATGCACCGTAATTGGATCTTGATTTTGTTAAATGACATTTGATGAGTCATTTATTCCACCATTGTATTTATTTGGTACATACTTTTGCTACTATTTCTTTTTAGCTATAGTAGAATTTATCCGAATAAGTAAATACCAATCCACCTCTATGATTCTTTTAGTGATCTTAAGATACATTTAATTTACATACAAAATTTGTTTATCTACTTATCCTCTGCAAAAAGCGTTCGGTATGTAGTCTGGGTAATATCTACTGTGTTTTTTACGAACTGACTACGCTATTGGCCAGAAAAGTCTTAACAGCTTCACCGGACTACGTAATATCTACTGTAAAAACTGCTCTATCTAGCAGTGAAAGTTTCAGCAAAATTGATTCAGTCGTTTCAATGATAAACTAGGATAGATATTAGCAATTTTATTTATATGTATGGAAAAATGCAAATGAAAATTTGTACAAGAAACTAGCTTCTGCCCGTGACTTCGTCCGCGTGGAATAGTTGCTTGGGGCTAACGCTAACAGGCGGCGGAAGTTCTCAAAAGGTCGGATTTTGAAACATTCTTCATTGGTGCTCCGCTGCTATTGGTCTTAGCGTGAAGATATACATATAGCCATTCTCGATAAATAAGTTGTCTAACACTGAAAGAATTTTTCAAATCAGAACAGTAGTTCCTGGGATTAACACGTTCACGCAAACAAACTATTCAACTTTATAATGTTAGTATAGATTAGTGTTATAAATTTTAAAGTCAGAATTAATAATTGAGACATATATGTGCTTTACGTATATATATATGTCAACAAAAAAAACTATTGTGGGTACAAAAGATGTATTTATTGACATGAAAAATTTATTCATTTTATAATATAGATTTTACTATTTTGTCACACAATAAAATGACATTAAAGTAGTACGGTGAAGCAGTCAAGAACTTGCTAAGTTAATAGAGTAGTCAGTTCGAAAGACAAAAAAAATAATTAAAAATGCAATTTTAAAGTACGTGTTTTCGATTTATGAATATTTCCACTCCAGACACGTAAATCTTGATTTTAGTATATTAATTGACGATATAGCCACGTAAAATTATAATAAAGCCATAAATATATTGGATACTCGATGTTTTTTATATGAATATCATCGATAAATTGTACATAGGTCTCAAATAAAGAATGCGCCCCGCTGTGGCCCGCCGCCGGCCGTTTGACAATATTGTGCTATAATATACTAGAGTCACGTGCCGCGTGCCTCACCATCCATACACATATTCTGAGTTCGCATCCACTATACAAAAAAATGGACAACAGGGTTTTAAGTATTTCTGTTTTTATCCTAACAAAAAATATCAACTACTTTAAATTGTATGATTGAATGTTATGTCCAGCATTCTTCATAAAATAAATCATGTTAAGAAAATAACTTGATTCGATTCTAAAACTCTTTAAGATTGTAAAACGACTGAGTACTACATTATAACATTATTTTTATGAAAAATATCGTCCTACATTACAATATAAACGCAAAGAAAGAAAGTTTGTTAGTTTGCTAAGCTTTGACGCTTTAACCACACATATGACCGTCATGAAATTTTGCATACACGTTGCCAGGACTATAGAAAAGGAGGTAGGCTATCCAGCAAAACAATAGTGTCCCCTAGGAATAGGTCAAATCTACATAAACATGAGCGAAGCCACGAGCAATAGCTAGTAATGTAATATAAACCTAAGATTTCAACTTCATTCTTTTAAGGTAAGATCTCTTTCTTTTAAGGTAAATTTCTAGTATCTATTATTATTACACATAAATGTATACTAAGTTGTAATTTCTGTTTGCCCAAGCTAAAATCAGAAAAGGCTTAACTGATATCGATGAGATTTCAACTGGGATGTAGTTACTTCTGAGCGTATTATCCAGATTAAATATAATTACGATTTTTCGTGGAAGATATAAGACAGCCCACAACTATTCGCAGGAGATCAGTTTGTGTTCAAATAAATTTATGAAATCAGTAATATTAAAAAAATTTCAAGAGTAGCTTTATTTTTTTTTTATTTTATTTTTTTTTAATTCTTACGCAGTGTAGTATCATTTCATTATATCGCATATCCCTAGCAATACCTAATAAAAAAAGCAACAAAACCTAAAATTTCTTATCCATAATTAGCCACGCCTGCATAGAAATCGTTAGAGAGGCTATAAAAAAATAAATCAAACGAACGCAATGATCAACGGTGCGTAAAGATTGAGTGGTCGTATGACCTTTTTGTTATAACCCCTTCGATGACCGCATTATGCGGGTAAACCGAATGTAGGGGTTAACTAAATATCCTAGCTAATAAGTAATATAATTATTGTTTAAATTACGCAACAGTTTATTGAGCTAAATGTGTGGTATTCGATTGTGTTAAATATAAAATTGTTATAGAACTCTGCGTTGTTCATTATCGTAATAATCTATACAGAGGCAACAACATAACGTAGTCCGGTGAAGCTATTAAGGCCTTGTTAGGCCAATAGCGTAGTCAGTTCGAAAAACAAAGGAAAAACATAACCAAACCGTTGGCCCACTTCTACACGGCAAGAAAACCAATTGCCAAACGCGTAAAGCCTATTAAAATCTTAGTTTTCTTTTATTTTATTTTTGGCAATCAATCTTTCTGATTATTACTGCCATTGTCACGTAGTCAATAATATCACAAGCGTCGTGCGATCATTTCAATATTAAGCATCCTTGCTAGAACCTTACAGGGAGTTTTTGTGGCATCTCAGAATTTCATGCTCCGTAGTTTTATTCCTTTCACTTAGGCACAACAAACTAACTATATCTATTAAGTAAAAAAACACCAAATTTACACAATATAGAGTCAAATAACATAAGATTATGAATAAAATATAAAATCCAATACATGACAGACTGAAATCCCGCCAAAAAAACTCTAAAATCTTAGTTACTTACGCTAGTTTCTTGTGTTTTTAATCTCTATATTTTTAGTAAATAAACTGTCTATTGTATCATGATGGTTGTCTATCAATTTATGATTATTCAGGTATTTGAATTTTGAAAACTATCCTCCTAACATTTCGGTGATTCGATCGCGTTCCGAATTCGTTACCTGCTATTACCGAATGAACTAGTATGTAAGGGTATCCTAACCCGAACGTAACTCGTTTATCGCCTTCATTCAACAAGCACCATTTTAAAAATACATTTCATTGTAAAATAAACCTTATTTGTAAAGGCATACTGTTTACTTTTTAATAATTTAGTCTAGATAATTTAGGGTTGAATAAGGGTGGTAGCTATGATTACGTAGTGTCAAGGTAATAGATACTTGTATTGATTAAAAGTAGGTATTTTATACCTAAATAGTATTAAGTTTTTTTTAGATTTTATCGATTTTATTACAAAAACAAATGAACACGGGTATAACGCGAGTTTTACTAAGCAGTACCTAAAATTTAAAATCTAGTTGAGGTCATGTTTAAAATACTTTATTACAAAAGCGTGTCCATGACGTCTCTAGTTAAACATCTGATATAAGTTTTTTATGCAATTTTGAATAGCATTCGTTCAATTCGATCTCATCAGAAACATTCCATTACATACTGATGATATTTAGGAATTAGGAAAATTTACTTATTATACGATAACTTGGTTATCATTATTGTGATATTTTAGTTAAAAGAATATGATGTATAAAATAAGCAATTTGTAATATTTTTTATTTAATTTTTATATTAAGTCCTTGTGGCCTGTGTGGAAAAATCCAGAATTCTGCCAGTGTCATGTACAGTAAGAACAACTCCAATGATAATTCAACAATAAAAGATCTGAAGTTGATTTCAACCACCACCATTTATGTCTAACATATAACAAACTTATTTATTTCTTCCAAATTAATTATACCCATGAAGTTCATAATTTATTACGAAATGTCTTTTGCCGAGAGATAGGAAAACAATAAATCTAACAATAACATAAGAATTGTCAACTCAGACAAGTGTTTGAGAATATTAAAATTTGAATAATGTCCATCTGTACAAGGGTAAGACACTCTTTTGTGATGAAACTTTTTTTAAGTAATAGTTCAAGCACAATATAACTGAGCTACGGCTACATGACCTTTGAATGCATAATTATCAACCACATATTAAATGTCAACAAAGTAAAAATTGTACCTAATATGTAACGGGTTTTAGGCTTATTATAAAAAATATTATTCAGATACTAATTGGATATAAGTTTGAGTCCCTGGATAGTTTGTATTCACAATTAGAAACGGCAGATGTCGCTGCAATTGGGTTTAGTAAGATTTTTCATGTTTAAAAATACAAATGAAACCGGTAATAATTGATCTGTTGTAGACGAAGTTGCACGAGTCAGCTAGTATGATCTAAAATGGTAAATACTAAACCTAGAAGGTGACTGGCTCTCAATTGCCGGGATACACCTATAGGAGGTATTTGGCGACAGATTGTCAACGTAAGGGTGGCTAGTCAGGAGAGTATAGTAAAAACCCTACTACCATGCTAAGGTTACGTCATTTTTTTTTCCTTCACTGAAGTATCTCATTTATTCACAAGGTTTCGAAGCTAATTACTGAACGATCTTAAAAATTATCATTCCATTCTACAAATTTACTCTCGGAGAAGACAGCATATATTATTTTTTAAATAAAACTAAGGATAATATTTCACCGTATTTCAGTTAATTAAAACTTAAAGCAACACATTTTATATGTAATTTAATTATTTTATATACGTTTATAAACCTTATAGACGAAATATTTTATAACTAATTATTATTTTTAATAGCAACTTACAAATGTAATTAATTTTAATTAGATTCCGATAGTAATTTTACTAAAACCCTTAAATCGTTTACTAAAATCGAAACCTTTACCAGTTAATAAACTGTGTTACTAGAAACCATTATTACTAGAAATCCTTACATAAAATTACCTAAATAATAAATTAAAGTGTTCTCATTGTAATTTGTACGTCGAGAATAGAGATGAGTCTATAATATTCCAGACAGTTTGCATTGCAATATTGTTCTTGTAGGGTGGCCATGATATAACAAGGCTTGAGATATTGGAAAAATGCATTACTGTACTAGTTCGTTTAATTATACCAATTTAATACGTACCGTTATTATTCATATTGTAGTCTAAATTGGTTCCTAGACCGTAATAATAAAACGAGGAATACGTAAATAAGATTGAAATGTATTTGAATAAATATATGGTTTTATAGTCACGAACGATTTGTCAATTGTGCTATGGACATATTTGATGTAAAATAAATTTCAGCCAGTCTAGGTTAAGATGACATTCAAATTCAGTGGATGTAAGTACTGGAATATATATAATAAAATTGAATTATTACATTTTGTAACTCATTACATACTTTTTAGTAAAGTGATCAATATACTTATATTTTATTTTATAATTTTTAATTCGGTAATAAGCGTCAAAGAAATTTCACATAGATTAGATGAATCAATGATGTAGTTGATATACGTGCGACAGTCTCGTTATCTCTTCTACTCTCAAGAAGTAAGTTTGTGTAGTAAATTATTGTACTTTAATTTTCTTGTTGAACCATAAATAAACATAATGCAAAATAGCTCAGCGTTGCGTCTTTGGCTACATAACAAATAGTTCTAATACAAAAAAATAGTATAAGCTGCGGATACATAACATTAATAACAGCTCTGGCTGTATGTATATGAATGATACGGAACTTTTAGATAAATCCGCCATAATTATTATGTCTCGTTAGTAAATTGCTTCAAATAATTTAATGTAATTGTAAGAGCTAATAAATCCATTTACAAAACAATTTTGTCCGATTGTACAGAATGCTCTGTAACCTAAACGAATTGGTGGAATTCAATAAATCAAGTGTTATTAGATTCGTCTTAATATGAGCGACATAGTCAATAGATAGTTTAATATAGTGTTGACAATTAGAGAGCTAAAATAAGTAGAGACATTAGTCCGAGTATTTTAGTAGATATTGTAACCCTACTACTATCGTCCAGTCTACACGGCGAGCAACTTTCAAAACTTGGCAGTGCTGAAATAATTCTCTAGCCCATCTCGGTAATGATTTACTTAATAAAAATTATGTTAACCTATTTAAAACTTTCGCTATTTCCTCAACAATTTGTTCAAAGTATATTAGTGTAGTCTATATCTACCATGTTCTGATTAATCTCTTCGGGATTATTTCACATAATAATATAATTTTTCACTGTAAATGATTTCTAGACTATATATATGTATTACAGAGAAAACTTAAGTTTAAATTTGAACAGAGAAGGAAAATGTAGGCACATACGCAATAATATTTCAGTTGGAACGGTGAGATACATAAGCAATGACTATTTTTTGTTGTTACACACTGCTATGGTGGCAGCTACTGCGCTTTGCCCTCAGACACGGGTAATCAGAGTCTTTGTTCACACTTGAATTAATCACATATTGTTTTTTGGGGTATTATCTATATTTTCGTTTTGACATAGTTGTTTTTACCATTGTGGTGTACTGATTTGTATATATTTTTCTTTATTATAAGTTTTGCACTGTTGTTATTTGTTGGTATTTTCCTTCCTTCTATAATTTTCTAACTAAGTATTCCTTGATTATTTTATATACCTTGCTTTTTTATGTTATTACATCTATAAGCAATGATTATTATACTAAGCACCACTGATAGAAACACGTGTTTTTGTGTGCATTAAGGTGAAACACGCTCTCAAATTTGTAGAAATGAAAGTACGAATAGATATGCGCTTTTAGAAATCTTCAGAAATACATATTCTGATGAATATGCATAATGGAACGTGAAAAATAAATAAATAACTTTATTTAATGACTTTTACAATCAAATCAAAACAACGACATTTAAAGTAAAGTGTACTTGAAGGAAGATTTATGTCGAATAAACAAAAAAGAAATCATCTTTAAGTAAAATTTTCTATATAAATAAAAAAAAATCACAATATACGTGAGCACATCATTTCAGAACGGCTGCAGCCATTTGACTAAAGCTATTTTTATTCTATAATGGTCAAGACAAGATTTCTCTGAAAGAAAATGTATGAAAAATAATTGAAACGTAGAAAAAATGTGTTAAAAATCTTATATAAAAGGGCAATGAAAGAATGACACCGAAGAAAGTGGGAGATTTTCAAAAATATTGACAGATCCCATTGCATAATGTAACACATTCCACCACCTTCTCACAGGAAACCGACGTGAAGTAACAGTGTTTGCATTGTTGCGTTTCGTTCGGTCAGTGAGAGCACCGGAGACCCAACTCATCTAACCCCTCTCCCTTTCTCTCTATTCCCCCAAACACAGGCTGGCAACGAATTTCCGACTTCTCAGGGGTTGCTAGTGTATATGGACGGCGGTGATCGCTTAGCAAGAGATGACCCGCCTGTACGTTTGCCTGCTATATGATATAAAAAAAATAAAAATGTCTTTGACAGATTTTTTTATATCTTTAGTAAGACACGTATAGCGATCTAGAAGTCATATAGTTAAACAAACGAGCGTACAAACGAAGTAGTCGACGTCAAAGGCACCAGCGATTCCACTAAAATTACATTTACGCGTCCCGCGGGCGCCGTCTTATTGAGTTTCCTATCAAAGAGCAGGCATTTTTAAAACTTCCATTGACTCAGGTAGAGGATCGGTTCACTGTATCCACGGCCAATTGTGGTTTCGCTTTGTTCTTTACCTTCTTTATAGGGTTGACGAAGTTAGGGAGTTTCGGGCGCACGAATAATTTGTGTTCCCGGCCGCGCGATGCGATTACAAGTTTCCACGGAATCCGATCCGACAGTTCCCGGAATCGAATTCACTCGGAGCCGCTTGAGCGTATCGAGTTGCGAACGTTAACTTCTACTTGAATTATAACATCGATATCGAATTATATTTCAACGAATCAAAGTGATTTTTAATATTGCCTGTTTCGAGATTCAAATATTTTCTTTAGTGTTTTATTTATTTCGTAAAACAGTGAAAGAAATAGCCTTGAACGAAAAAAATATTATCTATATACCTTAAAATCCAATTAAAATCAATTGTGAAATGTATACTGCCGAAATTATGAATTTGGTTGAAAGAAATAAAGAAATTGTTTCTTGTTGGAACAACCATAAAATGACCTTAAATTAAACAAACTAATTAGACAAAATATTGTAAAATACATGTGAAAAATTTAAGAAAAAATAAAGCCCAACAATTGACAAGCCCATTCAGCCATATGTGCAGTACAGCAGTAGTACCGCAGCGCTGATTTTCGATGGGAGCCATTGTGATGATAAGAGGACGTTCAGTTGGTTATGATTAATATTAGAAAAAATAATTAAAGACCAAATCTAATAAGTACCATAATAACAAGTAACACAGGCATAAATAACATGTCACAGATATTCACGTTAAATAGATATAAATATCGCTACTGTAACTACAAATATCAAGACTAAACTAATATAATTTTCGGAAGACACACCAATGAAACAGAACATAAATAGACCTGCGAGAATAGATTTTACGTTTGTATAATTATTCAGTTTGAAGTTGCAATAGATAAAGCTTATATGAGTGTTTAAAGTTGCACTTATTTAGCTGATTCATTTTTCTGTCTGTGTAAGTAAGGACAAGTCTTGTATCAAAGATGTTAGAAAAATCGTATGGAAAAATGAAATGTATAGGTTATGAAAACTTTATTTAAAAAAGAGAATATGTTAGTATACAGAACACATTAGCGAAATTTTCAAAAAAAAAATTTCAATACATTATCGCACTGCAAGTGAACATTTGGAGCAGCTAGTTCTTAATAACTTTAAGAATCAATATTAAGTCATTTAAAGAGTATATCGTTACATTTTAATTTTTTTTTCAATGTAATTAAAGAATATCTCATAAAAATATTAACGAATATCAAGAAAAATAAACGAAGCTTTATTCGCATATAAATGAGAAGTAAATAAAGTTTAATACGGCTAACACATAGAGCGGGGATTCTCGAAATGAGCTCATTTCTATTCCGCGCGCAAACGAATTCATAACTCGCTGAAATTCATAAAATCATCCGCGGTATACACTTTTATTAAACGAAAAACATAGATAACGCGGTCCGCGCATAACTTAACATAACATTCTGTTCGTTGTTAAAAGATAATTTAGAACTGTGAGCCGCTTCATCCGAGCGGAAGTGTATATACGAATATCCAATCCTGTTCTCCCCGAGGCACGCCCGTAATTGCTTAAGAGAAAAATCCAAATGAGAAATGAAAAGGGATTCCCTTTTCAGAGGAAAAATTATATAATTGAATATCTCTTTGGTAAGTATTATGAGGTATAAAATATGATAATTGAGTTTTTGCTTACTGCGAGGCGGCCGGAGTTACGCGAGCGTTATTATTTTAGACGAGTCGGATCATTTGCTTGTGTATTACGTTTGTATAATGAAATGTTGTTATAACCATAACAAAAAAAAATATGTTAATATATGAATTTAATAATGTATATACTCGTGTTGATTTTACAGTCGGAATATCGATTGGTTGTTCATAGGTTCGAATTTGAACGGGTATTTACAATTTTTTTAGATTTCAATTTACTAATCTGAATTCGTAAGTCTATCTGTTGGCGATGAAGGCAACCATTGTGAGAAAACTTTAAGAAATGTTCTCGTGGTACCATTGTAAGTGGGCAACATATATAACTCTGAATTTCTCAGGGTTGGTAATTTCCAGTGGTGGTTAAGATATGTCTTCTCTTGGGAAGATGCTTTTGGCTCAGGTATGGTATTCTTATAGACGGGTACTGCTATAGATTTTTACCAACTTTTCTGATGAAATAAAATAAAATGCAAAACCACAGTAGTTTTAAAAACGCTTAAAAGATAAGATATATTAAAAATAGTTGTTTTATAATTCTTTACTCTCTACAAAACTCCTGCTCAAATCTTTTTCTGTTGTATTTACGATTTTTTTTTCACATAAAATATCTTTAACATCAATATAAGCAACGATGTATTAATGAGAGTAAATGAATATTTAAACGTCAGCAATACCATTAGTACATCTAATTAATATATGAATAGTAAATGAATAAACTCTATTAAAAAAGCAAAAGAACCCAAAAAGGTACAATATTATTTAGAACTAATATTTAGAAACTTTATTACTGTTATAATTAAAATTATATATTTTTCTTATCACATAATATGACAATTCAATTTGTTTTTTCAGCTATAATGTAACTTTTTGTATGGATAAGTGTTTTGGTCAATGCAGAATAGGGATATACAACATTTAAGTGTTTATCATATTTTACTATTTCAACAGACCTCAACTCAACATATAAAATCAACATTGCCTAATAGAAAAAAAGTTGAATTCAATTTCCCGTGATGTCGCGGAGGCGTCGCATCGTATCCGTGTCGGCGGCGAGTCGCAATCACGAGTGTTTGTGTCGTAAAGTCGTTAGAGGCGCGACAGTCGCCTTCGTTCGTGACTCGATTTCTTATTCCACCCTCTCTTTCCCTACCGCGCCGTTGATACACTTTCAGTGATTTGGATTATCTCAAATGAATACTAATTTCGTATCATTATACTGCTATTTATCGTTAACTGTGATATGATTGCTTTTATAATTAACACTCCTTTTAATTTAACTCGATACGTATGTTATTCTTGTTTTTATTTTTGAAGTTAAAATGCGCCTAACGTTGAGCGGTATTTTTGGCAGGAGATACGTTTATAATCTCGAGTCAAAATATTAATATTTTGCAGTTCATTATACGTTTAATTCATTAATAGACTTAATAAAAATTTATATTGTAATGATTACTTCGAGTGCCAATACATATGAATGCCACACTAATCTTAATAATTTCATTAAACAAATTGTGAAATTTAAATACACATTTAAATTTAAATTCACACTATAATTAATATAAAAATTTAAAAGAGAACAATAGTTATTTTATTGTTTTCAGTTATCTATATTATTATTATAACATTTGTGAGTTTGTGAAGTTATAAGGGGTAATCTTAAGAACTATTGGTGCGATTTGAAAAATTGTTTCAATGTTATATAACTAATTTATATTATCACTTTTTCGTATGATTTTTCAAATATTCTTTTTCATACATGCTCTCCTGACAAACAACAAAAAGGAATTAATCAAATCAGGGGTTCTGAAATGATGTGTTTTCATTATTTGTATTTAGCAATTGAGTTTTATTTATTGGTATAAGATACTGCCAAAATCCAATTCATAGGCAGAGAGAACTGTATGTCAAAGAACACATAACGATATTAATGTGGTAAAATCTGTATAATATACATCTCAGGTCAATTTTCAACTAGGGGAAGGTATATAGTCAAGCTTGCATTAGAAAACATCACCATTACGGCAATACGAATTGGTTTACAATTTACAATAATTCACTTCAACGAAAACTCAAATCATTTATTGCGTTTTAAACTACATCAATCGACGTTGTACTGAAATATGCAACATTCGAGTCACTATTATTTTAAAATTGTACATACAATACACCACCATATCGTTAGTTTATTAAAAATATAGGGAAAATGAAGTATTGAAAAAATTTAAAATTCAATCACAGCGCCATCTACAGGCTGCAATTGTTTTTTTTTTATTGAAACACGACAAAGTGACTGCACTGTCTGATGTTAAGCATAGTACAATCCAAAAACATCGGCAACCACCGATAGACAGATTATCCATCGCCGGTCGCTGCTGTCATGCCGGCCATAATGACGAAAGTCACCCGGTACTGGATATGCACAGGCTGATCCCGAAACGCGACACGCAAAAGCGAGTCACTATGACGGGCTTTTTCGACATATACATGGTGGTTGCGACCCAGTCGGGCTGTAAAACCCTACCACCCCGCTATCACCATTGCCTCGTTCGTTGATCAGCAGCGTGCACCACGTACAGGTGAGGTTGACTTGGGTGTCTCAAGTCTTAAAATGTTACTCGACATCCCTTACACCTAATTGTGAATCTAACGCATTCTCGGATCCACTAGGACACGAACACAAAATTTCATAAAAATCGGTCCATCCGTTTAGGAAGAGTACAGTGACATACACACGTACGAAAGTACACGTACAGTTACTAATATTACAGATGTGAGTTTGTTTATTTGTTTATTACGCTTTCTTGTTTTAACTACTCAACTGATCTTCGTCAAGTTTTGTATATGAGTTAGAATGAGATAACCTTTCAATTAAAAAAAGTACTATTCCTGAGGGATAGATGAAGTCTACATGAAGTCTACATGTTTAACTACGCAAGTTAGTTAGACATGTAAAACTAGATCTGTTGTTTCTTCTTCCTTTCCTATCTATAGATCATTTTGTAATATAAATTATATAGAATAACATTTTTATACAAATAGTTTGTTGAATAATCTTTCCGGAAAATACCTAAATTGAACCAAGCAAACGCGGGGCGGGGCGAACTCACCCCCAATAACTGCTATTAGACGAAACAAGTATAAATAACACGCGCCGTCGGAACTGCACAGGTACCTACGAGTATCCACACTATACAGGACTGGACTTAAAATCATTCCTACATTACGACAAAATGACAACCGTTATTTTGGGAATAGACAATAGAAATTTAGTTAACTATTAGTAGTTAATTTATTGTAGCTGGTTTATACTTTATACGGTTTTTTATATCATAGGAGGTAAACAAATGGGCGGTGTTAATAAATCACCGCCGTACATAGGCACTAGCAACACCAAGCGAGATGCAAGTGCCTTTCCAGTCTATGTTGGGTGGAAGAATTGGGGAGAAATGGGAGAAGAAAAGCGGGGGTGGGCGTCCGGCACTATCATTGACCGAACGAAATGCAACAATGCAAGAAATGTTAAAAAAACGTCGGTGTTTTTGTGGGTCGGGTGGTCAACCCCGGGCGAGCCAATCCATTTATGCTGAAACCAGTAATAGCTTCAGCGTGCCTCTACCACCAACAAAATTTAGTAGAAGGGAATAGGGTTTAATATGTGATCACAATCTCACGTAAGGATAAATGACTTGACCAAAGATGATAAGCACGCTAAATTTAGGCTGTGATTGACTGTGCTGGGCGATAGATTTTCCAATTGATCGTGGTAGCCAGCTAGGTAAACAGACAGAAAGCTATAGTTTCAACACTATGTTTTGATCCTCCACCGAAAGCTTTGAATTATTTGTAAAAGTTCGGACCGACGTCGATCGACACGATGTCCGGACAGTGAAACCACTGAGTGATCGTTTAATATATAAGAATTCAGCAATAATGATTATTAAGAGTAAGTCTCCATAAATTACTTTAAATGTTTTGGTGTAATCAATCTATTAAACTTCACAACACCTTCATACATAAGGCAAAAATATATCAGTTGTAAAATTTAGATAAGATTTCATTTGATACCACTTATTATAATCAAAAGCATAAAGATGCATATGGTAAAAATGAATCTTCAAAAAATTTTTCTAGTTACTTCAAAACTAGCCTCTGCCCGCGACTTTGTCCGCGTGGATAAGTTACTTTGGACTAACGCTAACGCAGCGGAAGCTCTCAAGAGAAAAAACGCCAATTTTGAAACATTTTTCTTTAATGTTCCGCTCCTATTGGTCTTAGCGTATATGACGTATATATCCTATTACCTTCCTCGATGAATGACCTATATAACACTGAGAATTTTTGAAATCAAGCCAGTAGTTCCTGAGATTACCTCCTACAACCTCACAAACTCACAAACTTTACCTCCTTATAATATTAGCATGGATTACAACCATATATTTACATCTGAATTAGATACGCAGTAAATAATTAAGATATCACTTAATTCCATTTAATATGACATGAAATTATGAAATATTTACAACCACCAGCCATTTCGTACGCCTTATATGTAACATAATTTTTAGAATGAGTTTAGTTAAACCTCCAAAGTTTACCTACTCAATCGTCTTCTTCTTCTTCTTCCTAGCATCTATCTCATCTAGCATATATCTCAACCTAGTGTCAGGGTCCAATTTCAAAATTACTTCTTTCACTTTGCCCGGTCTTCGGCATACTCTTGAGGTCGTTCTATTTCATATACGATTTCACAACGTCCAGCCAGCGTTTTTTAAATCTGCCACGGATTTTAATCCTTATACGCTGATGTTAAGATACCTAATTCCGACTTAGTCTGGCGACGTTCGGCGTATGTCATCCATACTAACAGTTGGCCATACTAACGGAGACAACTTTCCCGCAGCTTATCTGCAATGTCATGGAGTCCAAGACTGTCACGGATGTGTTCGTTTCGAATGCGATCTATTCACATATATAGATAGTATGGTTTTACATCAATCACAAAATCCTAATCTCAGTGATGCGTAATTGCTGGATATGTCAATCTAACTCTGACCACGTCTTGCTCCCATACAACAAGAAAAGTGTACCTATACAATATACAATAGTACTAACTGACACGGCCACGCATTGCTGTGGTTCAGCTATTGAAAACCAAGTTCAAAATTAAAACGTAGTGCCATCTATGATATATCTATAACAGTCAGTTCTACAGTTTTCTATCAACGAACTAGCTGAAAGCGCCATCTTTTCGATACTGATGAAACTTACAATTAATAACAATAATCAACATTGTCAATCATTTAATTTGTAATTTTAAAATATTGAGGTCATTAATCGAAATACAAATATCCTATTTGTCAAGCTAGATATAGATATAGATAAATACCAACGTTTCATGAAGATCGCTTGAGTACTTTCGGAGTTAATCGTAGACAAACATCATAACACTGGATTTTTTTATATGTAACTAAAAGAATATAACAAACCACGTTTCATATTTTATGGGGTAAATATTAATAAAAATATCTTCAATACGGCCCTGTTACGAGCAATTTCAGCTCATGAATAATGTAGTTGAGTCCGCCCAGTAAACGCGTTACGATTTTTCATAATAGCTCCTTTTGATGTTACCATCGCTTCACTTACCACACAGAGTTATTATTCACTACTTCATGGGTTATATAGTTTAGTTTTATTTTATTTCCTGAACGACTGCTATATTTTTGAAGAACGTTCTTTACTCTATTATGTTTGGAATACATTTTAAGTATTTTACGAAAATATATATAAATATATATGTATATCAAAGGAAGTAAACGAACAGAGGGGTCACCTGATGTTATGTGAACACCACCGTCCATAGAGACTAGCAACACCAGGATAGTCGCAAGTGTGTTGCCAGCTTGTATATGGTTGAGGAGGGATGATAAGGGAAAGAAAGGAATGGGGGAGGAAGGGAGGTGGGAAGGTGGGCCCCCGGCGTTCTCACTAACCGAACGGAATACAATAATACAAGCACTGTTACTTCACGTCGGTTTTCAATGAGAGGATGATACTACCCTGGACGAGCCGCCCAATTATGCTGAAACCAGTTATAGCAGCAGAGTGGCTCTACCACCTACATAAACATTTTACAGGATTGTACTGTCGGATTCCAAAATTAAGATATTCAAATGAAAATAATATTATAAAATTCAGGTTTCATGATGACCTAATCCCTAAATTACACCGTAATGTCGAGAGTTCATCTTATCAAACAGAAAAAAAGTAATTATCATTAGTTGGAAATCAAAACTTTTAGGTACTTAAAACATAAGGTATTTGGAATTAGTTGTAGATTACTAGGATAAATTGAAACTCATTAAATGCAGGCAAACACCAACCTATGCAAGATAGAAAAAAAATAGGCATCATACTAAAAAATATGCTACCTATTGTGGATAATAGAATCTATGTCACAATTAATGCGGTTGTTTCATATTGAAAAAATTGGTAATAACAGTAAGATGCAAAAAAGTGAAGTTGTCTTAAATTAGTCATTATGATTGTAGTATAAATTAGTGTAAATTAATATTTTGTTTACTTGGTTTGGAATTAATAGGTAGTAATTATTTTATACATTACTACATTATAGATCTGTAGTAAGCATTCCTACATTGTGTGTATCCATTTCGTTCACATCTATACATATTTATGTTGGGTGAAGAGTGTCGACAATTTTTCTACGTTTCGCTTTTAATGAAAGATTAATTTTTATGAACCAGTAATTAACATATAATATTATAAAAATATTAATTCACAGTTTCATTCTTAAGCCATATTAACTGATAGAGGTCCCTTAAACCGAACTTAAAACCCACAATTAATTAAGAAACGCAATTAAACTTATGCTAATAACCCGTATAAATGTCAGGAATAGTCGCACAGGCGAGGACAATGACGGATGGAGTTACACATTCATCTAAAATGCTATTTAATTCGTACGGAACCCTTTCACGAGGCGCATTAATTAATACAATTTAAGCGAGTAATTAGAGGACACACGTGTGACGCAACTGGTAGTGATGTTATCTTGCATTATCGATTCGTTTTCTATCCCGATTTTTATTCTTTATTTCAAAAGTTTAATTAAATTATCATTACAAAATTAAAAAGAGGTAGTTTAGGTAGCTATAAGTGTGAAGCAGCAAACTAGTGTGCATTGAACCTGAATCCCAGAGGTCAGTAAGCCAGTAGTCTTTGAGCAAGTTATAATAGAAATTGTAAGGGTTGAGTTAAAAAACGTATTACATATTTGAGTCATCATCATATTTCAAAATAAGCTGAATCTAATTTTAGCCGTTTTTGATATCTACGTTATTTTCAAGATTTTCAAATTACGTGTAAAATAAGTATATGTACTATATGAAGATGAAAAAAAAATAACGAAAAAGCTTATGAACTGCAAAATATGAACTTCCATCTCGGTGTATAAAAACTGGATATCTTAAAAGAAATAAACATGTTATATGAACTATTAAAGTTGGATTATCTCATTTTGAGAAGTAGCGAGTCACGTATTGTCAAACATTGCTATTCTGCAGTAGAAAACCACGTGGCGAAGAATTTTGCACAGGCTCTACCAAAATAAAATAATTATTAATCAAAGTAAAAGCAATGTAACTTACAAGCTTATCGCATATAGTTTACCGTTATTAAAAAAAATTAGGACCTTTTTTATATAACTATCAAAGACTAAGTAAAGTGGTTAACAGAATTCTTAACGAAAATTAATACTTAAATAACGTTATGGCTACATAAATTTAATTAATGTCTGTCATATAAATATATTACAGTTTGACAGGATGAAAACGATTAAATAATATGTAATAATTATCGATAATTATACACAACGTTCGTCGACACTTCCCAACCCTAATCCACTTGACAGTAACACGAACTGACTCGGTCGTCGCATGTTTTTTTCAGTCTCCTGTCTCATCCGCGCATTAATTTATGCCTTTTTTACGCAATAAAGTTTAATTGTACTTTATTTATCACTTTTAATTTTTCTAATTTGATAACCGTCGGTGGGTTTTCATTGAAATTTATGACGTGGCCGCGACTGTCGCGGGAAGGCGACGCGGCTGCAAGACAATACCGTCTCAATTTAAAAGCGTAATTCGAACAAATGTGTTTCGATTGACGTGACGGGAACCGACGGAATTATTTTCGTTGATTTGAATAGACCTTGATTCGATTAAATGGTCATCAACGCGTCATTCGTAGGGGTCTGTTACAATTGCGTTGAGTTTATTGACGGGTACGTCTCGTTTTGATAACATACTAATTGATATGGATTGAACTAGACACAAGAGAGATGAAGTTCTTAGCCTTCCTTAGATTAATCGTGTAGGTGCTGAGAACATTGTATTGCAGGGCGAATTATACTGGAACATTGTTTACGATTTGTAATCCGAATATAGGTTTTAAAAGGTCGGCCTATAGATGTACACAGTTCACCTATATTATCAGACACCGCAGTTACAATTGAATAGTCTAGCGTGATATATCTTCATATTTTTTATTTACGATTTAATATATTTTTACTTTATTTTTGGCAATGATATTACAGTTTCTTGCGATCGTTTTAATGTACAAAATGGTGGCCGTCCTGTTAGAACTCTCCAGGGAGTTTTTGTGTGAAGTCAGAATTCATGCTCCGTAGTATTATTTCCCGTCCACTTCATTTGTGCACAATAACCAAACTATATTACATAAAATACCATCAATATTACAAAATATAGAGCTAAATAAAAGGACATTATGAATAAAATATACAATCCACTACACATGACATTCCAAGATCCCGCCAAATACTCTGATTTTTATACAATGGCTTTGAATGTTTAGAATACTTAACTAATCTCTTTTGATATGACATTTTATAATAATACAATTCACAAAATAAGCTTTCAAGGAAGCTACGAAGTAATTTTATGGTGAGTCCTAACTGATATTGGTCTAATCCTAACTAATTATCACGAATTTTTATACACGTTGTCAGTTGTCATTGTCGTTTCATCATACAAAAAGGGAAGCCGCTAGCAAACGCTAGCAGTGAACAAAGTAGGTGATAATGACGGTGCATTTTATTTTCTGACAAAGAATATATTAATGTATATTTAATATCGTATTCTTTCACTACTAGATCATAATAAGCAACCCAGAGTAGTTTCGTAAGTAGACTTCAGAGCAATGAAAAAGTTTGTTCTCTATGTACTAGAAAACTCATTTGTGTATTCGGATCGTTCTTATTGTGTTGTAGAACAAACCTCTTACCGAAGGGCTTACGAGGTCGGTCGGGGTTTTTTAAACCGCAGTAAGCAGTTTAAAGTCCGCCGGGACTCGGTACATTAGCGGTTGCGGATTTGCGCAAATGTTATTATTCTCTTTCCACGGATTGTCGAGTTGAGTTAGTGGTGTTATGAAATATTCGATTAATATACAGTATATCTCGGTTGGTTTTCGTACAAAATTCAATTAACTGGCGGCTGTACATGGGCTTAAGATTTTATAATCTTGAAATTGCATACATTGTAATTACAATGACCGGGATTACTCATACATTTTTAATTCTGTCCAAATAAGAGTTTAACTACAAAAATTGAATACCCCAAAGAAGAATGATATTTCGAATATTTTCACAAGCTGTACAGAAGTTATTCGACATGTTATTAGTTCTGCTTTGGTTAAAACTAAATATATCTTTTAAACAATAACTTTATCAGGCCATTCGTGAATATTTATTTAATTTATAGCAGGATAAAAAAGGATACTCGGATTCGAGTACAGAAATTGAAGTAATTTTTGAAGTTAAACTTAATATTTTGATCTGCAACCGTTTTGTCTGACGAAAATTGATGGGGGCAAACATAGTGTCGGGTAGAGTGGGAGTTGTGTCTCCCTTGCTTTCGAGTATTGGAAAATAGAGACACATACGCTCTTCTCGCTTTCTTTTTAAAGGTTTCACTTCTACCGCGTGTGAACTGCACACGATTATTTTTAAGTAACCATGTTGAAGTTTAAATCAAATAATTAGGATAATATTAATTTTATGTAACATTTGGCAACACTAGCGGATCCCCATGAAAGCGCGTAACTTTTTTCTTTCAACTCAACCCTCCTGTTAGCTTTGTCTTATCGACTTTTGATATGACCTCGAGGCTTTAGGGTTGCTTGTGGTTAGTAACAACTGTTAACATAATGTGGGACATTTGTTCAGTCAATTTTGATTGTAAATTTCAAATAAAGGTAACCAGTCAGTTAAAAATATGATGTGCATTTTGTCACGAATCCTATGTTGGATTTACGATTGAACAGAATATTTGTTTCGTATAATGATTGGTGCAATTTAAGATCTTTGTAGCAATTAATCGTTAATGAAGAAATACTCAATTTTTATAACTAGCGGGCCCTGCCGAACGTTGTCCTGTCTTAACATTAAAAAAAAAACATTCTAAAAGTCAACCGCGGCGTCACTTGCAGGTTCAATTATGGTTCTAAATTTTACTTGGATTCACCTGAACACACACATAAAATTTCATCAAAATTTGTCCAGCCGTTTAGGAAGAGAAGTTCACATACATATGGACAGAGGATTCACTACATATTTATATAACAAAGTCGTCTACCACACCTGCCTGATTGTCTGTTAGCGATAAACTCAAGAACTATTAAACGGATTTCGATAAGATTTCAGCAATAGATAAAGTGATTTATAAGGAAGGTTTAGGTATATAATTTGGTTTTTTTATTACCAGGGTGGGACAACGTTCGCCGGGGCCGCTAGTTATCTATACTAATATTATAAAGGAGTAAAGTTTGTGAGTTTGTGACGTTGTAGGAAGTAATCTGAAGAGCTACTGGACGGATTTGAAAAATTCTTTCAATGTTATATAGGTCATTATCGAGAATGGTTATAGGCAAATTTGGTCCTATTGGTCTCCTATATGTCATCACGCTAAAACCAATAGGAGCGGAGTACCAATGAAGAATGTTTCAAAATCGGGTTTTTCTCCTCTTGAGAGCTTCTGCTACGTGTTAAAAATAAAGGATATCTTCAGTCCACGCGAACGAAATCGCATGCAGAGACTAGTATATAAAAAAGATGTAAGATAATTACTATTGTTTTTTTTTAATTTAATATATCCATCTTTATTTATAGTCATTGCACTCAACTATCCAATTGTGAAAAAAAAAACAAATGTGTACTATCAAATTATATAGTGTCACGGGCAGGACGCGCAATGTGACATCGCGTCCGCGATCATTTTCTTCGAGTCCGCCATTCCCGCACCTCATGCATAATGCGCGCATATAAATTTCAATTTTAAGCCTGCCCCGTTTCAGGTTACACCCATTTGTGGAATTACGCCCCGGCCTGGGGTTTTATATGAAATATCACTGTGGCATGGACTCTACCTAATCACGTAATGCGTTTGCGACGAGACCTTATAAATAAGCAAGTTATCTTTGCATCTCTGAGGTGTACGTGTCAAGTTTATTGATCTCATATACGAACTATGGCTTCTGTATGCAGAGTACACTTTTATATACAAACTAGTAACCGTTCCTGACTTCGTATGCGTTTAATTTGATAACATAAAAATATAGCTTAAATATAGGCCATCCCAAATCAACGACTTATGCTTGAAAGATAGAGCCATTCAACTCAGAAAAACTGCAGGATTTTGGAAATAATAACAGATTTATTACTCATGAATACAACTAGTCTTTGCAGCGATTTTTTTACATGTCAATTTATATTTTTGAATTAATCAATACTAAAACAAAAGGCACTTCTGACCACAAATAATAATTAAAAAGATATTAGATATTCAACCTCATATCATGTCTTACTGCCGACACTCTGTTGTCATTATACAAAAAATCACTTCATAGATTAAACGATGCTTACATGCTATATAAAGGGCAAGTCCTACTAATGATATTATAATTTTTATTTATAATATCATTGGCAAGTACGCCCTCACGTGAAGCACTTCTCACCCATTTGTGCAGATGCTCTTGCTTACTAGCTTTCTCTTTTTAATTGTGTTTTGCGCACCTATGCATATACCAAAGCGTTATAGCAGTTATCGCTAAACATTTTAACATGTTTGTTACATACTAGCCTTTGCCCGCGACTTCGTTCGCGTGGACATAGTTAATTTGGGCTAACTAATATGCAGCGAAAGCTCTCAAGAGGCAAAAACACCCCGATTTTTAAACATTCTTCATTGTTGCTCCGCTCCTATTAGTCTTAGCGCGATGATACATAGCCTATAACCATCCTCGGTAAATGAGCTATATAACAAAGAATTTTTCAAATCGGACCAGTAGCTCCTGAGATTACCCCCTACAACGTCACAAACTCACAAACTTTACCTCTTTATAATATAAGTATAGATAAAGATGCCGCGCTAATAACTTTGAGCCTATCAGACTATACGGAATCGATATCCCTTGGGTCGAAGAGGTCAAATATCTTGGTGTTACATTAGATAAACATTTAAAGTTCAATTCACATATAGACAGAGTGCGAAACAAAGCCGCTATGGTCTTGGGTCGCCTCCATCCGTTGCTTTGTCATAAGAGTAAGATGTCCCTCAAACACAAGCTCATTTTGTATAAGACGTGTATCCGTCCCGTGATGACATATAGCTGCCCTGTTTTTGCACAAATGTCCAAAGATAACTTTCATAAGCTGCTGGTTCTCCAAAATCGTGTTTTACGTAAAGTGACCGGTGCCCCGTGGTACATCCGGAGAGTCGATCTCCATAGAGACCTAGAGATCCCTTCAGATGGGCGTACGTAAAATCACATACGATTAGTTATTTTGAAAAAGCCGCGAATCATCCCAATCCTTTAGAATCCGTATCCGTCGCATAATACGAACCCGTGCCGAACGCTGCGCGTCATAGAAGACGTCTTCGACATATTTTTATCAACCCTCTTGACGAAATAACGGCAGTGAACGATCAGTACCAGCCTGTCTCTCCAAACAGAGCGTGCTTACGCCCACGCCCGCGTAACCACAGATCACGACGCCGTGGTCTGGGGGTTAATTTCGCTCCCGCACACCCGATTAGGCCTCCCACGGCAGCGGCTCAAGCCTAGTTTCGATCCCTCGGTAGGGAGCCCTTGAGTGCGTCGCTTGCGCGATACGGTGACATACAAATATACATCACTGCTACAACACTACACGATCACCCCCACACACGTGCACGCCTACACGCTTACACATGAAAGTGGAAAGTTTTACTTTTTTTCCCTTATCGAACTGAAAAACTCTCAATTTTCCGATAATAAATATATGGAGAAGTTGTTGAGTCGTGTCTGCTTGGTACACATATACGTTTCATCAACTTATACATATATGAATAGTTAGCTAGGCTAACTAAGATAGGTCGCGATTTTGCATGCAACAGCCAAGCCGAGGTGTGCCTTGCACCCTTAAGCTGGTTGCCAAAATAAAATCGGCTGAGTCCCTTAAGCGCTCGCCTTAGTAGTCCGGTGAAGCTGTTAAGACCTTGCTGGGTCAATAGCGTAGTCATTTCGAAAAAAAAAATGCACGTGTTTACTCGTTATTGTCTTTAAATGTATTTGTATACATTGATTAAATAGTTTGATCAAAACGCATCGTTTATACACACTACAGTTTCTAAATAGTTTTAAAATTTATAATTCTGTAAAATAAATACAATTGAATAATGACAGAATAACAAGCAGTTACCAAGGAAACCGTGAAATGTCGAAATGTGTATACCCCATCATGCGTAATATTATTATTTATTTATTCATAATACCAACTTATTTAATATAAACACAATTATAATCGGTTAAAAACCTATTATGGTTATTATTCGAATTATGATTTGCAATATATATTAAATAAACCATTAGCTTAAACCATTAATGTGTTGGCCGTAACCTAACCCAATCGTAACATTGTTTCCGTCATAATCTTTATTGTTACCCTGTCCAAAGAAGTTTCGCTAGAAAATATTATAATTACAAAAATAAAATGTTGAATGATTAACATTTATTAAATTCAAACATTAAAGGTATATAAAAACGGAGAGCCCACGTCTTGTAACTCGTAAGCGGGGAGAGACGATTACGGCTATTAAATATGCATTAACGAATTTTACTTCTTAAAAGCTGAAAAAAATGGCGTAAAAGGAAAATTGCCAATTAGGACGGCAGCCGCGTCCCCCGCAAGCCTCGCCGCGTGCGCCCTCTCTCTGTCTTTATACGTAGCAATTGAATTTATACCTTAAAGACATACACAAATTGAGTGTTATGTTTCAATATTTATATATTATTTCTTTCTGGAACTGTAGAATTGAATGTTTGATGACGAGAGACGTCTATTAAGTACGTTGAGTTTCAGTAAAAATATTTTTTTTCTACGTTTTATTTGTACTTGTTCAAAATATATTATCCTTTTATATATTAATAAATATTATAAGTTATATTATAGCTGAGTATAGAACAAAATCTAGATAGAAATTAAATTAATTACAAACAATCTCAATTTATAATAAATAAGGTACAGTTCTTGTTAAACATTTGACCGCTCTGAGTAGGTATAGTTGCGTAGTACAAGATCTTGGTTATAAAGACGTATTATTATATGCATAATATCCAGATGACTTCAGATAGATATATGTCAATTACAGATTCATATGATAGTATTCCACCTTTGTATTAAACTGAACTACATCACGCTCAAGCCCGAATTTACAGTTATATTCAGAGTGGCCAAAAAGATTGACTTGGGCTTTATATTAGATTTTATGTTCTTTTATTTATTGATTGTTATGTCAATCACCAAGCTCTATCCAACGTGTGTTGTTTGATTTGTATTCTAACTCATTGTCGTTTCGCTTATATATTTTCTGTATAACAATATGTAATATGAAGTAAGTGATTGTGATCTGATCACTAGCTTTTAATATTAACGAAACTAGCTGGCGAACATAACAAAAAGTGTTCCGTAATTTTTTATGCTCTACAAAATTCGTCGGCTTCGAACGCATTTGTTATTATCATTACAAAGTCCTCTGCCAAGTCTGTCTGTTCGCGATAAACTCAAAAACTACTGAAGGGATTTTTATTCAGTTTTCACCAGTAGATGATATAGTGATTCACGAGGAAGGTTTAGGTATATAATTTGACATTGTTTTTATTATCAGGGCGCAAATTGATTATAATAAATAACTGAGTCATATATAATATTCTCTGTATATAAATGTCTAAATATACCCAATTTCCTGATGATCAATAGAATAGTATACAAGTTCATATAATGCAGCGTCACCTAATGCCAGTTATGTTATTATAGTTATGAGGAAGTTAATTTTAATTAGTATAATAAATTCGTCCATGATTTTATTTGTTACGCTTTTATTCCTTATCTACTCACCCGACTATAATGACATTTTGTATACATCTTGTCAGAGATACAATAACGGACATAGGAAAACTTTAATACAAAAAAATACTTTGGCTTAAAGCAAGTGAAAGCGCTTAGCATAATTGGTATATAATCATGGAAAACTTTAATACAAAAAAGTACTTTGGCTTAAAGCGAGTGAAAGCGCTTAGCATAAGTGGTATATCAAAATCAAATTCAAATCATGTAATAAGATGAATAATTTTAATGTCAGATATACCAAAATTCATCTTTATAACATACCCATCAATAAAAACTTTTTACTGACCCCCATTTTGTACTGAGGTTGACACTAGTATACAATAAGACACACTACTACAACGATAATGGTTCTCAAAAGGAATGTTTGTGTATATAAAATAACCTATATTTATGAAATAAAGCGTTCGTGTGTCTGAGACATATTTATTCAATATTGCCTTTGATATTCAGCATCATGAAATGTCTGACATGAAGTCATGAATAAATTATCAAAATATAGTTGAGACGCTAACCGAATACACACTTGATATGTTTGGGACCGCTATACTAATTATGAGCGGTATGACAACCTATTTATCTAGATGATTTATTTTTTAGCATGATTTTAAATATAGTTCTTATACTGTTTCTCTCTTTAATGCGTTATCGTGCCTTGGACAATAATATTAATCTAATAAAAAAGTGAGAAAAAAAAATATTTGAAAAGATTTTCGAGTTTCTTCACGGTGTTTTTTGATAATAGACATATTTTCGCAACTAATAATTTCATAACCCCCTATATTTTATTAAGCATTCATATCATATTTGAATTTACACACTTTGTTAAAAAACAATAATAAAACGGATTGCTAGTTCTTTTACGACGTTTATGTATATTTATATTTTTATATCATGTAGGAGGCAAAAGAACAGGCGGGTCACCTGTTGTTAAGCGATCACCGCCGTCCATAGACACTATCAACCCCAGAGAATTAACGAGTAAAAAAAAAATTAAACATATTAAAAACAGGCCCAAATTATATGATCATAGAATTGTCATTATTTTAGCCAGTTTTGCCGGATTTCAATATTTAACAAAAAAACTTTTTTTTATACTATTTAGGTTTTAGTGTTTAATCGCAATCTCATCTGATGTTAAATGACGATGTATTTTGAGATGGTAGACACGCTATTCTAGATGGGACTGGCTCTCAAGTGCAGCTACCGGGTAACACTAACAGGTATTTGGTGACAAATTTTCAACCTGAGGATGTTAGCTAGACAGGCACACTTAGGGATAGCCTGACAACCATGGTATTTATGGTTTTATCACAATGTTTTCCTTCACCAAAAACTCTTGACTCAGACGCAAGCATTTATGTCTATGCAAGGATTCGAATTTACGTCGATCGACACAATGTTCGAATTTGCTATCAAATTAACCAGCATAGTTCATTTAGACAGGAAATAGATACATAATAACGACAGATACTATCGCTACGAGTAAAGACAGTAACATGATAAATCTAGAGAGTTATCTCAAGTTACACCTACTGACACTGCTATTCGTATATGCATGTTTGGTGATTAATTATATCGCCATATCCGACTATTAAAATCATCTACTACCTAAGTTTGCTTTGAAACCAAAGTTTTCAAAGGTTCTAAAGCTTTGATCACTAGCAATACTAAGCCATCACCATTTTTTTTCGTTTTTAAAAAGTTTTACCTTCAAAACAAAGAAACGGTAAATGCACCGTACTGTATCGTCTCTATATTGTGCCAACACGCTTGTCGTACACGGACCGGCGCGTACAAATGAAAATTAATTATGCAACGTGATAAATTGACGCTAATTACGTGATACAGGGCGGCGACGTTTACCGCGACACTGTTTATGTACTGAGCCGGGCTCTAACGTTGTTACGGCTTTGAATGTATAACTAATGCAAGGAAGACGTCGTCTTATGTGGCGATTATAACGCTAGGGGCGATACTGGCGTGGGTATCATAGGTACACTGTTTTATAACCTATCTGTCTTAATATGTATGTGATATTGGATAACATTTAAAAAAATGAATAATATTAATAGTAATTATGTGTTTCAAATATATTAAAGTGTAATAATTTCATATTTTTAAATACTTTTTTAAGTATTGTGTGAAGTGCATAGTAAATAGATATAAATTACCTAACACATTGAGTTTACATTCACTAACGCTGCGATCTCAATTATTCATGCGATTAACAGATTATTGCGACACCAGTAGCAGCCTCCCCAACACTGTGTACCGTTACACTAATCTGTACTGTACGTACATATACGAAATTGGCAGAATCTTAATCATGTTTCAGAAACTGTTATTTACTATTAACATAAGCTTCTGGAAATAAAATTTCTTTTAGATAGGGTACAATTTTCGTTACACATTGTGCGTTACGCGATAAACATAAAGTAAATATATATTTGTGTATATGTAAGTATGTCTAAGTATCTCTCAAGGTCTAGTAGTATACCAATATAACTAAATGTATAATTACTATATATGTCTATATTATTGTGCCTTGAGTAGCATTTTTGATAGGTAATAAATTAATTATTTCGCACAACGACATGCTGGTAAGTATGACCGACCGACCGACATATGATTATGTTTGCCCGGCAGTTTTCAGTTCTGGACTGCCTTAGTTTTTTTATATTGCAATATATGATTTTAAAAGATTTATTAATTATGTTACTAGCTGTATACATATATAATTTGTTCCAAGCAATTTTTAACCCCTTGAAGAGCAGTATCGTGTGACTGTGAGAAAATTTACTGAACTCTTCGTTCTTTTATTGTGTTAGTTTATTAAATATATGTATATACGTTATATAACAGCTCACAGTTCGTGTCCACAGTCAAGATATACTTGATATATAACAGATAAATAACTGTTGTTCGCGTTCATGTAATGATTTCTCAGTTTAACAGTACATTTCTTCTGGATCATAGGTACCCTATGTCCTTTCTTGTACCTCTAGAAATGTGTATGCAAAATTTCATGATGATTAATTACGTAGTTAAGGTATGAAAACGAATTAAACTAACAAATTCACATTCCTATTTATATTAAGCTAGCGGGTTCGGCGGACGATGCCCCTTAGTGATAATTAAAAAAAACCTTGACAAATTATATACCTAAACCTTTGTCATAAATCACTATCTAATGGCGAGAACCGCATGAAAATTCGTTTAAGTAGCTTTTGAGTTTATCGTAAACAGACAAACAGACGTGGCAGAGAATTTCGTTTTATATTTTGTAGTGATTAATAATAAGGACGCAAAGAATATTAATTCATATATTATGAAAGAAAGAAAATACATTTCTTTGCATATATAATACAAACAATGAAAAATAGATTTTTTTTCAGTTTAGGGTGTTTTGAGTGACATGATAATTTTAATTAAAATCGAATAGTGTTTATGAATATAATATAGCATTCAATTTTCGAAGCCGTCCTTAATCAAAGCGGTAATGTTGTTGAAAGCAATATTAATTCTCTTTGTTCTCTAGTCTGCTTGTATTCATCAGTTGAATATTCATATAAGTCGCGTCTCAAGGCGGACGGCGGTTCTCCTAATGTCCCCGGTCTCCCCCTCGGAAATCAATTAATAAAGGAACGGTTCGTTATGCGGGGAAACTTGCCGGCTTGACCCCTGTCTCGGTAATGGAATTTCAGCTTGCAAAGAGAATCGATGGCGGATTTTGCCTGTAATGGACTAGTTAACACGATAGAGTTCTTTTATCTATATAAAGAGTAGGCCGTCAAAACTGTCGTATCGCTCTATTGTGCCGTTAACACAGATTAACGATACTTTATAATATAAACAGTACGTTTATATATTTCAATCTGAAAATTGAAGAAATCAGCAATCTATTACAGTAGCCAATTGCGAAAGAGTCATTAAGAATCTGTTTCATCAAGTGCGT